>CM062095.1:6142769-6695771 GCA_031163375.1 Conogethes punctiferalis | reverse complement strand
GGTAACACATTTTGTTTGTACCCAGGTTTAGCTTGTACCTAGGTAAACGAGGATACCCGTTTCCTGATGTCCCCTAGTTGATTGGATGGGGTGATCCTATTCTAAATTCGGGAAACCACACGGACTATTCATCTCAGCATACGCCTAGCTTAATATCAAATGATCGCACTGCATTTGATGCTTAATCACTCATGTATATGTTGCAGTCAAAACTCTTAACCAGTCAAAAGTACTATTGACTAGCAAAATCAGTCAAAAGTACTTTTGACTGAAGAGGTTGGTCAAAAGTGGTTTTGACTGAAAAATATTGGTTATTAATACTTTTGACTGCAAATTTGCGGTCAAAAGTACTTTTAACTGACGCTCTTGGTCAATAGTATTTTTAACTGCAAGAAAGCATCAGTCAAAAGTAATATTAACTCGTTAGATGTAAATACAAAAGTGATTTATTAGTAAATGTGAAATCATTTTATACTATGAGTAATAAACGATTTCACATCAGACCTGGTAAGTCTTGCTGCAGTCAAATCTAAAAACTCACCCAGCATATCTAGGTTGGGTTCTAGTCGAATCAGATTACAGGGGCCATTTTTTTTGACCTATCCGCAGCTTATGATACAGTCAACATAAGAAAACTGCTTCAGATAGTTGGCTGATATAACAGAGGACCAAACATTTCTCAAAGTTCTTAGTGAGATGCTCCACTATCGTCGTTTTGCGGAGATGAGAATATCAGATAGTGGTTACAGAAAAATGGCCTACCCCAGGGTAGCGTCCTTAGAAGAGTAGATGCAGCGTCCTTAGAAGAGTAGATGTAGCGCCCTCACGGTTTGGTGACGAAATGGCTGACCCAAGTCCTCACAGGACATGGGTGCTTCGCTTTGTACTTATGGGGTCTACTTCTATGCCGTCAGTGCGACAGTGGTTCGGAGGACACGGCAGCGCATACGATTTGGCATTGCTCTCCCTTTTTAGGGTTCCGTAGCCAAAATGGCAAAAACGGGACCCTTATAGATTCGTCATGTCTGTCTGTCTGTCTGTCTGTCTGTCTGTCTGTCTGTCTGTCTGTCTGTCCGTCCGTATGTCACAGCCAGTTTATTCCGAAACTATAAGAGCTACATTATTGAAATTTGGTAGGTAGATGTATTCTGTGAACCGCATTAAGATTTTAAAATAAAATCAGAAAAAAATCCAAAATTTTTGGGGTTCCCCATACATAGAACTGAAACTGAATTTTTTTTTTTTCATCGAACCTATACGTGTGGGGTATCTATGGATAGGTATTTGAAAATGATGTTGAGGTTACTAACATCATTTCTTTCTAAACTGAATAGTTTGCGCGAGAGACTCTTCCAAAGTGGTAAAATGAGTGTCGAAGAAGACAATAGGTATGAGTAATATTAAAGTTTATTTATGTGCGTTTGTCGTTATTTTTATCGACCACCAATTTTAAGAGTTTTGACTGATACAACCAGTCAAAACCACTTTTGACGGAATAACTTAGTCAAAAGTACTTTTAACCAGCTCCCTTGGGCAAAAGTACTTTTAACTGTTATTTTAGTTAAAAGTATTATTGACCAAAGCATATGGTCAAAAGTACTTTTGACTGATTTTGCAAGTCAATAGTACTTTTGACTGGTTAAGGGTTCTGACTGCAACATATACAACAATATTGGCAATATAATGATGCTCATTTGTTATCTGTCTCTGTATTGAAATAATAGTTTTGGTAAAGGTTAAATTCCAGCCGTTTAGTCAGACGGTAGCAGGTACTTCAGTTATCCTCTGTTCAACGATAAAACTAAATAAAAATAAACGACTGCAAACTATGATTTACCTAACTACAAAAAGTGGAGACCGCGTCACGGCAAACGTAGTGTAGGTCGCCCTCAGGCCAAGTGGAGTGACGATCTGCGTAGGACGGCTGGCAAGTGTTGGATGCGAGAAGCCCAGGACCGATCAAGGTGGCGAACAATGGGAGAGGCTTATGTCCAGCAGTGGACTGATACAGGCTGACGATGATGAACTACAAAAAATGTTTGTATCAAGTCGCCTCCACCGCACCTCTGTCACAAACTATTGAACAAGTCGACGCCGTTCGCGGCAGACGCGATATTGTTACCCGCCTTTATAATAAAGAATTCCCAAGATGAAGTATGAATAATTTTTGTTACGCCCCTTTGATGTTCGGGAGAATTTGCGCGGACAATTTGGTGATAGATTTCTTTTTTAATTCAGTGGCTAAGATATAATAACAGTAGCCGAGAAATTAGGAGATGATATAATGCCAGTCTATTCGAACACAGGTGTACTCTCTCTTCATCATCAGCTTATAGCAGTCCACTGCTGGACCTATTAGGACTCTCCAGTCGTTCGCCACTTTGGGCCAACATCTGAAAGCTTTACTCATAATCGCCACGCTGGGCAGGCGGGTTAGTAGTAGCTCTTCGCTCCGGTGACGCTGCTGCCCGTCATCGGCCTGTGGTGTTAAGCTACGCTTGCAATTGTGATGGTTATACCGCCACCAGATTGCTCCCATACATCCCGCTCCCTGTTCATTAAAATTGAATATCAGGTAGTATAACATGCATCTTTCCGATCGCCAAGTAAGTACCTAGCTTGAGCATTCGTTGCTCCGTGCTTTCTTCGCCTTGCTTCGTGGTTCCACTAATATGTACTCAAATATACATAGATATAAATAAAATACCTAGACATGAAACTATAGTCCCTATTTCAGTCTGTCATATAAGCTATTACTCAATCTGTAAGATTTTACTCGAATTCAAATCTGATCAATCGTTTTCGCATGAAAGAGTAACAAAGAACCGTCTTACCAAACAATATTTCGAATTTATAAAAGTAGGACTTAGGGGCATCAACGCGCGTGTGATACCCCTAGTGTTCCAGGCGTCCATAGGCTGCGGTAACCGATTAACATCAGACGGGTCGTAAGCTTGTTTGCCACCCTTGTGGTATAAAAAATATGCTCTTACTATGTAAATTGGACTTATGTACGTCAAAAAAAGTAAAAAATCAACCTCCAAATACCTAATTCCTTTGCCTAAACCCAAGAAATAAGCACAACTGCCTTAGCCACAGACTGCAAACGACCGGCCAATCCTAAACGCATTAGGCGATCGATTCAACCGCTACATGTGTCTACTTCGCGACTACATCTTCCCCCCTCCCCCCACTCACTTACCCCCATGGGGGGTGGAGGGGGCAAGATAGACAACGCAAAGTCAATATGTGGAAATAATAATAAAGGATCGCGCGGGCTGCATACGTATCGGTGTATTATCGTTGTATTATCGTTGTAACATCGGTAACAAGTCGATATTGGCGATAGTAGCTTAAGTTACTATTGTTACGTTTTCTTGTTCTTTCCAAATATACGATTTATTGGGAGTGGTTTATCTACACTAATATTATAAAGAGGAAAGATTTGTACCTATTTTTGTATGTTTGTAATGAATAGGCTCAAAAGTAATGGGCCAATTTAAAAAAATCTTTCACTAATAGAATGCTACATTCTTCCAATTTGACATAGGCTATATTTCATTTTGAAAAAAATTAAGGATCCTTGGTAAATTTGAACAATATAATTGTCTACCCCGTGCGAAGCCGGGACGGGCTGCTAGTTGTTTATATACTTCCTACTTCCGCGATTTAAAGTTTGACAGTCTAAAGTATTACTTTAAGTGTAAGCTTATTAAGAAATCACAATATTCCGCTCGTTTTTAAATAGTGATTTTAAAAGCATATTGCTAATAGAATGTGTAAGCGATCTATAGATCAGTGTAATTTTAAGTTCTTCCGTCGACCGACAGATGGCGCTGTACCTTAATAAATCGCGCAGGCAAAGTTTTTTCTCGACGGCTATATAGGCAAAAATGTAACTTGCAATAATTGAGCTATCCAATAAACCTGTCGTGTGCTAAGCGAAACTGGCTTTTATTTCGCGGGGTAGTACACACTCGTAGAGGCCTTAACCGAGGGTTAAACATGGTCCTACGGCCGGATTAGGTGATACTCAACCTAACCGGTATTAAGTCGTCTTGACGGTGACGCATATTTTGGAGGATTAAGGGGAAGTGTGAAATCCCGTTCGGAGGAACCAGGAAGTAGATCAGTTCCGAGGGTTGGAGCTGCTGCAGCAGGGGTTCAGGTTTGGTGGTGAATCCGGCCTTGAACTTCGGGACGGTGCTGGTGAGGAGGTGCCGTCAGGATCCTGGCAACTACTGGTGTGGGACAAGGACGACGAGAGGTATACGTCACTAGTGAGTGAAAGAGACAACAAACTGTGAGTGTTTTTATTTATTCAACTTTTGCTGAAGGAATTTGAACCTTATTTGTGAGTGAAGTTTAACTTTGAGATTCGGAGTGGTAAAATCAAGATAACTGGGACTTAGAAATATTTCGTGTTTTTCTTACATTAACTTAGCGTAATTTTTAACAATTAGGGACTTAGAATAATTTTGTTAGTTTACATTAACTTAGCCTAAATTTTAAGAAAATTGGTTCCGACGGGGAACCTATACCCGATTTTGGTGCGATCAATTGTGTTTTAAAAAACTTAGAAAATTTTACACTTTTATTTTAATAATTAAGGATTGTTTTTTACTGTTTACAATTTTAGAGTTTTATTTTTACATTTGTTTATTGTTGTTTACTTGAAATTAATATTTTAAAGATGGATTCTGAAGTAAATATGCAAATTGATAATTATGAAAAGATTTATAAGGCGAGAGCTAATTTTAAAAAATCACCAAAAGAGCGTGTAACGGAAGCTTATTGTGAAACGAGGTTAGAATCTTTAGAGGCATTATGGGCTGAATTTGCGAAAACTCATAGAACGCTTGTGAAAAACTATGGGGCTAGTTTAAAAGATCATGAATATTGTAAAAAGGAAATTTATGATATGGTTGAAGAGATTTACACAGAATATAAAACGGAACTTAAGTCTAGAATAAGTTTATTTTCAAAAAGTGTTTACAGTAAAGTGAAAAGCAGTGAGGAATCTCACAGGGCTGCTGGTTCTGATTCTTTTAAGTTGCCTAAGATTGTTATTCCTACTTTTTCAGGAAGATACACGGAGTGGATAACTTTCCGTGATTTGTTTATTTCTTTGATCCATAGTAATTCGAAGCTTGATAATGTGCAAAAAATGCATTACTTAAAAAGTTCATTGTCTGGTGAGGCGGAACAATTACTTAGACAAATACCAATTTCTGAGGCAAATTATGATAGATGCTGGTTACAATTAAAATCTAGATATGACAACAAACGCTATCTTTCACATTTTATTCTGAAAAGATTACTTAGTCAGAAAAATATTAATGCTGAGTCATCTAGTGCTTTAAAAGAATTAATCGATACAACGAATGATTGTTTGAGTGGGTTAAATAATTTGGGAATCGATACTAGTAACTGGGACATTATTGTCATTCATATATTGTGCTTAAAGTTAGATGCGGAATCTCGTAAACAGTGGGAGTTCAATATAACTAACAGTACTTCTTCAGAAGAACTACCTACTTTTAACCAATTTAAAGAGTTTTTAACCAACCGATACAGAGCACTTGAATTCTTAGATACTAGAGTAGTTTCACAGAAGCCTGTAATTAATAATAATAATAACCCACATCATAACCATAATATTGTTAAGTTCAAAGCCCTTCATATTACGAAAACTCAATGTGAATTTTGTTCGGATACGCATAAGATAAGCATGTGTAAAAAGTTTGCGAATGAACATGTTGACCAGCGTCGTAATTTCATCCAGAATAATAATTTATGTTACAATTGTTTGGGAGCCAACCATGGGGCGAAAGCTTGTCACAATAATAGCAAGTGTAAGCTTTGCCATCGTCGTCATCACACACTCTTACATCCTAAATATCTACAGTCCACAAGTTTACCGTCATCGGGGGAAAAGGTCGTCAATAGGGAGGATAGCTCCACCAGGTATACGGGGCCTAGTAATGAGGCAGGAAATAATGCAAATAATTCGTCAGCGTTTGTCGCGTGTAACTTTTCGACAGGTAAATTAAAGCAGGTATTGCTGGCCACCGCGCTAGTCAATACCGAGTCGAAAAGCGGATCGTGTCACGTGTTGAGAGCCTTGTTAGATCAAGGTTCTGAGGGTAACTTTGTCACAGAGGCAGTGGCAAATGATTTGAAATTAAAGAGAACACCAATTCAAGGTAGAATTTCAGGTGTAGGTGGAGATAAAAATCTTATCTCCAAGGCAATGGTTACTTTGAAAATAAAGTCAAAGTATAATCCCAATTTTGTCATTAACATTCAGGCATATGTTCTTAAGTCAATTACTTCTTTCTTGCCTGGCAGGAAAGTAGATGAATTGCATTTTGAGAGCTTTAAAGGAATTGAGTTGGCTGATCCAGACTACCACCGGCCTAATAAAATTGATTTGTTATTAGGTGCGGAAGTCTATAGCCAAGTTATCGAAGAGGGTATCATTAAGGCACCCAATGGGTCACTGATTGCTCAATCCACTAGCCTAGGCTGGATTTTATCTGGCACAGTAAATTCACCAGTTAACCAAACTGGAGGCGTATTGGCATTGCATTGTCAATTACAGGAGGATAACGATATTTTAAAGAAATTTTGGGAGTTAGAATCAGACCTAGGATTAACGAAAGAACAGACTTATACAGAGGAGGAGAAAAAATGCGAGAAGATTTTTATAGAGAGTACTACCAGAGATGAAGATGGAAGGTACATAGTACGATTACCTTTTAAAACGGATGATCCAGATTGTAAGAGAGGAGATTCTAGATATATTGCTGAGAAAAGACTAAAAGGGTTAGAACGAAGATTTGAAAAAAGTGAAACATTTCGGGACAGTTATAAAGCGGTGATTGAAGAATACTTGGAAATGGGACATATGATAGAAATTGAAAAACCAGATGATAAACAGAATGAGTCAGTTTATTTACCACATCATGCGGTGATTAGAGAGGACAAAGATACTACTAAGGTACGAGTAGTCTTCAATGCCTCTCAGCCTGGTATAAATGGTAAATCACTTAATGACGATTTAATGGTTGGCCCAACTATCCAACCCGATTTAAGAAATCTTGTGTTGCAGTGGAGAATGTCGCGTATATGTTTGACGGCCGATATCGTCAAAATGTATCGTCAGGTCAAAGTACACGAAGATGACACAGACTTTCAAAGGTTGTTGTGGCGGGATACTGCAAACGGAGATGTTAAGGACTACAAATTGCTTCGTGTTACCTTTGGTACAGCATCCGCTCCATTCTTAGCAGTCCGTGCACTCCAACAAGTTGCGTTAGACGAAGGCACCAAATACCCAATAGCAGCTGAAAAAGTGGCTAACAAATTTTATATGGATGACTTAATGTGTGGATGTGAATCTGTAAAAGAAGGATTAGATATTTACAAGCAAATGAAAGGATTATTAAGAGAAGCTGGTTTTGAAATTCAAAAATGGGCAAGTAACGATGAAGAGTTGCTAAAAATGATAGGAAAAATGGAAGATGACGATAAGGAAAGGAAAGGAAATAAGGAATCAAAGGATGGGATTAATATAAAAATGGATGATATAATCAAAATTTTAGGACTTACCTGGGAACGACGTGCTGATCACTTCTGCTACAAGGTGAACCTAACAGAGCTGCAGTCACCTATAACAAAAAGAAAAATTATAGCGGACATTTCACGGTTATTTGATCCCTTAGGTTGGATCACACCATGTATAATAGTTGCGAAAGCTATAATACAAAAGCTATGGATTGCAGGTATAGCATGGGATGAAGAAGCACCTACTGAAATTATAAAAGAATGGTGTACTTACCGGGATGACCTTGTGAAGTTAACAGACGTCAAGATACCAAGATGGACGGGTTCTAGTCAGCAGGATAAGAAGCAAGAGCTGCATGGTTTTTGCGATGCCTCCAAAATGGCATACGCTGCTGTAGTGTATTTGCGCACAATTGATTCAGAAGGAAAAGTACAAGTATCGTTAGTCGCTGCAAAGTCAAAAGTAGCTCCGATCAAGCAGGTCTCGATTCCTAAACTGGAACTCTGTCGTGCGGTGGAAGTAACAAGACTGCTTTTAGATCTGGCAAAAATCCTAAATATAGAGAGAACCAATATCCATGCGTGGACTGACTCGACAATTGTTTTGGCCTGGCTAAATAGTTTACCTAGTCGATGGAAAGTATTTGTGGCAAATCGAGTGTCCGAAATACTTACTTCAATGGATCCATATCAATGGTCACATGTAAGGACTGAAGAAAATCCAGCAGATTGTGAATCTAGGGGAGTTTCTCCAGCCATTCTGAAAAACCAAACACTCTGGTTTAATGGTCCGAATTTTCTATGGGAACAAGAAGTGAAGTACAAAAAGCCTTTGGATATAAGTACAGAAGTAGAAGCAGTAAAAATTCATATAGCAAAGGAAGAAGAGAATAGTTTAAATATTTGGGATAGGTTTTCTACGTTAAATAAGTTAATCAGAGTTGTAGCGTATTGCAGAAGATTTTTGGAAATGAAAAAGCCGAAATCTGAAAGAAAAGAAAACACTTTATACTTGAAATCGGAAGAATTAAAGGAAGCTTTAGAAATGTGTATTAGGAAAGCTCAAAGTATACTTTTTGAAGAAGAAATTAAGGCAATAAACACAAAGATGGAAATTAAGAAAAATAGTTCATTAAAATCATTGAACCCTATTTTAGACAACAATAATATTTTGAGAGTAGGAGGTAGACTAGAACAAGCTAAATTGAAGTCAAACAGAAAGCATCCAATTATTATGGCAAAAGCATCTAAATTAACCCATTTGTTAATTGCAGACGCACATAAGCAAACGTTACATGGTGGTCCTCAATTAACATTAAACTACTTACAGAATAAATATTTTATATTGGGAGCAAAGCAATTGGTAAAAGCATATGTGAGAAAGTGTGTTGAGTGCATAAAAAATAAGGGACGTACTTACCAGCAGCTGATGGGGCAGTTACCTCCAGCAAGAGTCACTCCGACTCGTCCTTTCTTGCATAGTGGCGTAGATTTCGCAGGACCAATCCAAATGCGTACGGCTAGAGGTCGAGGTCACAAGTCGTACAAAGGCTATATTTGCCTTTTTGTGTGTATGTCTACGAAGGCAGTACATATAGAAGCAGCCAGTGATCTCACTGCTCAAGGCTTTCTATTAGCGTTTAAAAGGTTTGTTGCTAGGAGAGGTCGTTGTCAGGATATTTGGAGTGACAACGGAACTAATTTCGTTGGAGCTGCCAAGGAACTCGGAAAACTATTTCTTGATGAGAAGGACAGTATTTTACCAGAAATAGCCGAAAGTCTAGCTAATAACTGTACGTCATGGCACTTTATTCCTCCACATGCTCCGAACTTTGGCGGACTGTGGGAAGCAGGAATAAAGTCTGTAAAACACCATTTAAAACGCGTTATCGGCACCTCGACATTAACTTATGAGGAAATGTCGACTGTATTGGCTCAGGTGGAGGCATGTCTTAATTCAAGACCTTTGTCAAGGCTTGATAGTATTCAAGAAGATGCCGACATACTCACTCCAGGTCATTTTCTTGTAGGAGAACCTTTAGTGACTGCACCTGACTATAATTATGAGACAACAAATATGAGTTCGTTGAGACGATGGCAATACACCCAACGCATGACTCAAGAATTTTGGCGTAAGTGGTCGCAGGAATACCTAAACCAATTCTTTCATAGGTACCGATGGTCTACGCAAGCACCACAGCCAAAAACGGGAGATGTCGTTTTAATCAAGGAAGACGATCTTCCCCCATGTCGTTGGCTCTATGGCTTAATTTTAGAGGAACATCCAGGGCGTGATGGAATTACGAGGGTGGTCACACTAAAAACTAAAAATTCTGTGATAAAACGCCCAGCTAATAAATTATGTATTTTACCGTTTACTGAATGAATTTTGTATTTTATCTTTTTTACTTTCTTGTTTTAAAATATTGTTTTTTAGTTGTATTTGCATGTTTTACAACGTAATGACTTTTTTGATGAAATCATGTCTTGAGATCAACTTGTATCTGAAATATTGTTTTACTGGTTTTATTTATATAGATATTTTAGAGTTTACAGTTGTTGTTATACACATGTTGAAGTTATATAAGGTTTACAATTTTAGTTTTAAATCAGTTATACATTGTGTTTTGGAGATAACTGTTATTATTTTCTTTGTATGGTTGCGGTATTGTTTTAGTATTAGAAGCTCATCAATGTAAAATGGTGGGCGGAGTCCAATTTGTAAGGACATTATCTTAATATGTCCTTGGTGGGCGGTAAATGTAAGCGATCTATAGATCAGTGTAATTTTAAGTTCTTCCGTCGACCGACAGATGGCGCTGTACCTTAATAAATCGCGCAGGCAAAGTTTTTTCTCGACGGCTATATAGGCAAAAATGTAACTTGCAATAATTGAGCTATCCAATAAACCTGTCGTGTGCTAAGCGAAACTGGCTTTTATTTCGCGGGGTAGTACACACTCGTAGAGGCCTTAACCGAGGGTTAAACAAATGGATTTATTTTTATATATCAAGTAAATGATGCGGTATGTATCACATTCCTTATTTATTCATCCCTTGTTTAGATAATTTATCTACTTACCAAACTGATGATGCTTTAAATATTTAGTAGGTGTATAAGTTACTTCTTGATTTTGCAAAGTAGGTAAAGAGAGATTGAACTGTTCGTATAGGTACTTAGTTTATCTAAACTGTGTTTTATATTCCCACAACATGGTAGTACAAAAAAGCCGTTTATTTAATGAATCTCTAATTGCGTCCCTATTAAATAGCTCGACAAGCAATGAGCTTTTACAAATTGTCGGGGTGTTCTGGTAGACACCCCCCGTCATTACCTGTACTCTTAGTACAAGGGAAAACCTTACTTTGACCAGGTGTTTGATGTGAATTGTCTGGGTTTTTACAAATCACATATATCACAACACTCACAATAAAGATTTTTCTTTATTTTTTTATCATTACATTTTTTTATCTAAAAAAAAACCCATAATCACCGAAACATCGCATCGAACACGCCCCACATATCAAAATCGGGGCAATAATCAGGATATCCAACAAAAAAAAATCTCTGTACGATCAGCAGATATCGGGAACATGAAATTTGATGCGCGATCATATCGATATTACGAGAGTCCGTCTCGATATCATTCGAATCGATTCATGAATATATATTGGCGTTTCAGTCGCAACTCGAATAATGAATACGTTTATGTTTTCTCGGGCCTCGTGATGAAGCGCCGTCTGTGTTCTTTCATTAGATGATCTGTATTATTGGGCAAGGATTTGGTTTCGTGTTCGTATGATATTATTTGTGTAGTAAAATATTTTCTGATGTTATTATGTTCGAGGTTGGGTCACTATCACATTGCCCTTGATAGAATATACGTATCAATACTAATAGGCTATTATGGCTAAAACTTGTAATTAGTCCGTCTTTTAGCTTATTCAAAAATAAAAGACACGTATTTTTTTATTTGAAAATTAGTCTAAATATTATAAAGTATAGCCCGTTGAAATTACGCGTGACGTCACTCGGTGAGGCATTTTTACGGGTGCGAGTGACGTCAAAGACTCCCACTCTTAACTAACTTTTGATGCCTTGTATCTTTACTCTATGTCTGCCACCAAGAGCAATAAAAAGCCAAGTCTCAAATGAATATGGTTATTCTGGCAGAGCCCACGTAGAGCAGAGTCAAGCGAAAGATTACTATCTTAGGTAGGTCTTTAGGTTAGTCTAACCGTCGTTATGGTACTTTTGTATCAGTACAATAGATCTTCGCTTCATCATCATCATCAGCCTGTTGCAGTCCACTGCTGGACATAGGCCTCTCCAGTTGTTCGCCACCTAGGGCAAACATCTGGAGGATATACCCATAATCGCCACGCTGGGGGGTTAGCGATCGCAGGGCGTAGCTTCTGGCTCCGGTGATGCTGCTGTCCGTCCGTCGGCCTGTACTTAAGCTTAATTCACCTAAAATGTCCTTATTATTATTATACAGAAATGAAATAGACTACGTTCAGTAGTCATAATTGCTTAATCAGAAATGTAGAAGTTCACCTATAGTGTCCTATTATTACTCCTTGGCTATATTTTTTAGCGTAGTAAGTAGTTTTCTTACAAACAAAGAAAATAATCCTCTGCTTTTCTCATCGCATAACGTATAATCCAGCGGACAGCGCTTTTATTGTTAAACTTGAGATTGTTAAGTACACAGTGTGCAGCGCTACAGTCGCTTAAGTGTGCAAATCGGAAATGCTTTGTTCCGTTGTCTCTGGTCAATCGGTTTTGACGTTTACATGAGAAAATTAGCGGGTACATTTTGAATGGAGTTTTTCAATGATAAATTACTGGACAGTATAGTAATGCTGCGTTGATAGCATTGAAAATATTAACTTGATTATGTACTTACTACATAAGGATAGTTTGAACACAAAGGTTTCGGTTCTATTTTGGTTGATTAGTTTTATTTGAAACAACGTCTTGAATTTTAAAAAGTTGCGTGTACGACTACGACCAGACATGTTTTGCATTAAAAAGGAAAAAAAAACTTTTTAATAAACTTTAATTCATCGATAGAAATTTATTAGGCATAGTAATAAATACGTGTGGTATAAAATTACGGTGGTCTTATCACTATAAGCTTCTTCCGAAAAGTAGTTACAATGAAAAGTGTATAACCGGAAAATTACAAAAATTTTACATTCAATCATCATGACGCCTAATTGAATTGAATAGGTATTACAGCGCCAACAGAATGATCATTAATTAGATACCTTATTCTATATTATGTAGGTATAAAACCTTTCCCTTAGGGAATTGCAAAATTCCGCATGATACGGTTTCCCAGCCAAGTTTAACTTAAGCTACAACTATTATTAAGCGATGCTACACAGTAAGGCTTGTTACAGAGCGGAGTCGAGTGAAGTTTTCCAATAATACCCCGTAGTAGGACAGAAAAACTAGCAACAAACTTAGTTTAGCTCTTATTGAAGCGGGGCTGCACTTTAATGACTATAAGAAGTATCTTTGGCTGTAGGGATTATATAGAAATGATGATCTTTGTTTCAAATCGTTTTTATATAGCACAGAATAATAAATAAATAAATATAAATATCAGACATCATCACATACATTGCTCTAATCCCAAAGTAAGTAGCTTAAGCACTTGTATTATGGGTATCAGAACTACGAAGGTACCACAAATAAATACTTAAATGCAAACTATGAACACCCAGACACGGAACAAACACAAGTTTTCATCACACGAATGTTTGTCCCGGGTGGGAATCGAACCCACGGCCCTTGGTTCAGAAGGCAGGGACCAATTGAGCCACCGAGCCAGTCATAATGTTTTATGATTCATATGAAATATATAGATTAGGGATGTTAGGAAGCGGCCTATCATCATTTCGCTACAAGCAAACCTCACCTGCCCGTGGTGCATCCTGTCGAATGACAGACGAGGCGCTGGCAACCGACTGGTGGCAGTGTAACCATCACAATTTAAGGCGTAGCAAAATACCACGCTGATGACGGGCAGCAGTGTCACCGCGGTGAGAAGCTACGCCCCGCGATCGCCAACCCGCCTGCCCAGCGTGGCGATTATTGGTATGCATCCAGATGTATGCCCTAAGTGGCGAACAACTGGAGGGGCCTATGTCGAGCAGTGGGCTGCAATAAGCTACGTCTTCAAATGTAATTTTCATAAATCCACCAATCGGTGGCCAGACCCTCGTTTGTTTATTCGGCAGGATGCACAACGGAAAAGTTCCTTGGAGCTTAAAGAAAGACAGGTCGCTTACATCCCATACACAAACTTATCTAATACCTATTCAGTTCAATACATCTGATTTGTTCAAATGGTAAACATCAATAGCAACACTTGAAGTGGCCATTCGGATCGCAACAACAGCCCAACAAAGCCCAATAGCAGCAAAGCGGGCCCGCGCGTAACGGCCGATGTCGGACGTAAACCGGACCTCGTAAAACGGTGCTGACTCAGCAGACATAGTGACACAGTACAGATAAGGACAGTGAGGAAACTGTGAGATTAACATAGGTTATATAGAAATGTAAACAAAATAATAACTGACAGCATCACTTACATTCGCTGGCAAAACAAAAGTCATTATGAAGCCTGTATTGTACAACGAATTACTATAAACTAATGTTTAAGGTACTGTTTTTTGTGATAGCAATAGACCTCACTAAAATTTGGTATCAACAAATACTATTTGGCTCCTCTCGGTAAAAGCTAATCATATATCTACATTTTGAATAGGCGGTAGAAGCACAATAGTATTTTTAAATTCTATAACTTTGCAACTTGGCGATTTGTAAGCGTCAAAGTCTATACAAATTAAGATATTGATTTGATTTGAATATTTTTTATGAAACACCATCAACATCAAGCGTCTGATTTATTGTTATCCACAACCATACGCCACATCAAAGACACTGATGAATCTCACTCACTGTTACCATGTTACACTGTACCAGACGTGATATCCCGTCATAGTAATATAATAAGAGTGATCGTACGTGTCAACTTACTTTTGTATTGGCGTAACTCTGTTCCCAAAGTCTCACTATACGAGGTATTGTACTGCATTCTCATACGATATCTTGTAGCCTGTTGGGTACATGATAGTCACAATTTGTGCCAATCAATATAATAGGCACCTTTCCAAAATACATTTAAGGAGCTAAATACACTTTAGGCACAGACTCGTATCGAGTTATGCCAATCCATTTATAGGAACTTTGTGTATTGTAAAAAATTCTAACCAATTCATTGCTATTTTCCCACAGAACTCTTTCTACTTCACTTGAAGCTAATTTGAATGCTAAGATATTAAACAAAATATAATTAACACATGCTTGTGTTATAACGATAATGTTTGCCAGTCGGCAAACATAGGTACATAGTCATGTACCTATGTGACTTTTTAATGAAAATTTAATAGCACTACCTTAGTGTTTTCTTAATATGAAATTAAAAGTAAGTGAACCGACAAAGCTTTTATAGCAGGTTCTCAGCTTAGATGATAAATTTTTTTCAGCCCAGATTTAGTGTCTATTGTTCACAGTTTCCAAAACGAATGTCGTCCCAAAGCACTCATCGGCTGTCATTCAAAAACCGCGAGCGCGCCAAAACCAGGGCAATAAACAAAATTCTGCCTCAAAAAAAACCCAGCACAATCCTAACACATCCATTTGTTATCCATTTTGTCGTGTGTATCTCCGGTCCATTAATAACCGGGTCTTATCCGGGCCTAATCTGCCGCTCATTCCGGCTTTCCACGGCCGATTCTTTTTCGCGCCAAAAAACTGCCGCCATGTTGGTTTCTGTCCGCGCAGATTTATTGCGTTGCCGGATTAAAAATAAAACACTCGCTGCCAGTATCCGTTTGCTGATAAATAAGGCTGTGTGTACACTTCAATACGGAAGCGTTGCGATATTACCTGTTTTTCATTTTACTTTTGTAGCTATTAAGTGAACAGCTATAGTTATAACTCATATAATCTAAATCTATCAAAATAAGTTTAGATGTATTATTCTGACACACTTACATAAACGTTAGATTAGTATAATTTTTGGGATTAATATTATGAATTTCAAGTGAAATTGTTATTCACATTATGGCTTTTATTTCGGTACATTGCCCCAATCCCAAAGTAACTTGAAAGAACACTTGTGTCATGGTTATCAGAACAACGAACATACCACAGATGAATACCTACTGTTCTAAACAACCAGATACGAAACAAATAGAAATGTTTATGGCACGAATTAAAAACTCGGATCGAACCAACGACCCTTATTATATTACGTCATATAACGTACCTAATGAGCATTTTTCTTTCTTTCAATTAGTCAGTTAAGTACTCGTAGTTTTTTTAAACTTATCCCAAGAACCCCAAGACATGCCACGCTGGGGCACCACACATCGCCATCTAGCCTCAAACTAAGCCGAAGCTTGTAAGGTAAGTGTCCCTATCACGGAGGTAGTCAAAATCGGTTCCTATTACGGTGGTATTTCTATTTTCGAGTTTTATTCCTATTTTATTCAGTATAAATGCACCAAAATGTACACTATTTATTCCAAATCTATTCCTTCATCAGTTGACCGAATTTTGCAAGTATAGCACATATACAACACAACAAAATCAATTAATTAGTGTAACGACATCGATGTGAGAGAGGTTTTCATACAAACGCGCAACATCAAATGAAAGTACACCAATATTTATAAACTAAGTTTTTCGTATTAATAACCCGTTCAAGTTCGTTTGTGTGTTATTTATTGCATTTTCTTACTATTACAGCAGCTATTTAAATAGCTTAATTCATATTTTTAAATCATTTTTACCCAAAAAAATAAGAAACAAAATACCACCGTAAAAGGATACAAATTTTATAGGTTGATCCTAATACGGTGGTATACCTCCGAATTAGGAAATATACTGGACATGTTTAATTGTTTATAACTTTTAATTTATTGACTTATTGGATTAGTTCCAAGTTTTATTGAAATAATCATTAATCTCTTAAATTAAGGACCATATTCTGCGGTATGCTATCTTTCTTAGAAATCTAGTTAAATATGAAAATTGTTGAGCATAAAATGTTGGTTTCTTAGAAGCGGTAAAATTAAAAGCTGTATTTTAATTGATCACAAATCGTTTATTTTGTATAACTGTTGACTAAAATTTAACACACTGAGCCAAAAACGGTTATCGTGTGATTATGCATTTACACTCTTTTGTTTATCGAAATTTTGATGGGTCAGAATTAGGAACATTATAACACGAGTAGTGTTCCTATTACGGTGGTAGTTATTTTCAGGTAACTCCGTATTAGGTTATATGGGTTCCTATTATGGCGCTATTCATAAAATATAAAATTACAAGTTTTAGGGTTCAGTAAATAAATAAAAAGTTTTCTATAATGTTTTATGGATTCTTATTTAATGTAACCAAAAGCGATAAAAACTTAACAATGTATGTAAATAATGTTATTTAAAGAGAAGAATGCCCATCATAGTATGGAGAATAGTACAGTTGTGTTAAGTGTTGCATCAAAACCAAAGTTGTATTAGGTATTTAGAAAAAATATTATTACTTTTGACCTTTGAACCGGGGTATAATCCCTATTTTCCAAAAATGTAACATTTATACTTACTACGAGCAGCTTATTGTATATATAATAATAATAATTCGTTTCAATGAGATCTTTTTAATACGTCACTGTTAAAATTTAGAGGGTGCTAGATTCTGGAGAATAAGGAATATTCATGTGATTTATACGTCCCTGCTATATTTGCAAATTTTATTAAAAGAGAATCAATGTTATCAAATCAATGAATGAAAACCTTACAATTTACTTTCATCACCATCATCAGCCTATTGCAGTCCACTGCTGGACATAGGCCTCTCCAGTTGTTCGCCATCTAAAGCAAACTTCTGGAGGACATACCCATAATCGCCACGCTGGGCAGGCGGGTTGGCGATCGCAGGGCGTAGCTTCTTGCTCCGGTGACGCTGCTGCCCGTCATCGGCCTGTGGTTTTTAGCTACGCCTTCTATCGTGATGGTTTAACCGCCACCAGTCGGTTTGCCAGAGCCTCGTTTATTGTTCGGCAGGATGCACCACGGGCAGGTGAGGATGGCTTGGAACGATAAGGTGATAGGTCGCTCCCTTACATCCCTTACATACAATTTACTTTACTAACACATATTTTATATTATTTAATGTACGTAACATTATTTGTTTCTGACCCTCCGAATTAGGAACCGTTTACCGCCGTAATAGGCACTGACCGAAATTATACCTCCGAATTAGGAACAATCGACTCGGCTTGTTAAATATTTTTAAAAAAAAAAACTAACATCAAAAGAAACACAAAATCAATAGAAATACAAAATATAATAACCACTTTTGACGATGAAGTAGTTTTGCACATTTAGAAATACTTACAAATGCTTATTTTTGTCTCCTAGTTTCGAATGTTGCGAAATACCTCCGTAATAGGAGCGTTTACCTTACTATGGGTAGTAGACAACTGATAAACTGACTTAGATACAATTTTTTTTGTGAATAAATACATATTATACATAGAAAACACACAGACCAATACAAACAGACATATCTGTCTAGAGTAGCTATAAATACCGTGCTATATGTTATAGCTTCCAGTGTCCCACACGCCCGCTACCGGCTCTTTGATAAATAATAAAACACCGCGATGGCGCGATACGCGGTTTTATGGGTATTTTTCAATTTGTTTCGGCCCCGCTTTATCAGGATCTCCTTGGGGATAGGGCGCAGTTTTCGGGATTATTGATACATCTCGAATGTAATTGGTGTTTGTGTTGCGACGTGAGTATTGAAATCGGGGTGTCATATCGATGTTCTTAGGTTATTTGAGAAAGAAATTCAGCTGCTAAATTTGCATTGTATAACTTATTTTATTACGAACGTTGTCCTGCCTTCCTTTCATGTGCTTGTCATAAGTTTATATGATTTATATTTTTCATTTTCATTCATCTTATTTTTCATAATTATGTTTCTTATGTTAGTCAAATTGTTATGGCAACAATCAATAGACTCGATATTTTGGTAACATAAACTTAAATCAAGAGCACATAAATGTTCATAAGCGTACTTCTTAGCTACAATTGCAATAAATAAATTTGAATATTGAAAACTGAGAAATAAAGCTTTGCACACATTTGTGCATTGTGCCACCTGCAAAGTTCTTTAGAACTGCTCAATTTAAAAATGCACCATTTGCTAAGGACAGAGATTTAGTGAAACTGCACTGTGATTCTTTACTTCAACAAGTTGATTTCAAGTTACGCTAAGACATAGTTACTTAACTCGTTATTTGCTTATTTCTGAGAGGAAAAGTTTTGAAACTGAAAATATTTTACGTGGGAGGAATAAGGAATATCCCGGTTTTCACAGGCAAGTGCTACAGCTATAGACCAAAAGTCCGCCAACGTTTTTGTGCTCGCCAGTTGGCGCCACTGTAGAATGAGGTCCTCAGGCATACCTAACTGTTAAAGTTTTTTTTTTTTTTGTGGTTGGATGGCAATGCACTAAAGTTTGTTTAAAATTTGATATATTTAATTGTTGAAAAAAGAAAGGAATGGGGGAAATCATAACTTTCCTAAAGACACAACTGTTAAATAAACTAAACTGTGAAGCCTTTCTTTCAGGCCGTTTTGTAACTGTTTTTTTTTTGCTTTAGTTTTAAAAAGTTGACATTTTTGGAGCCGTAACTAATTTTCCAGTGTCGATTGATTAATTCCGATCTATTGTTTCATATTATTGTTATTTTAAGTGTTACTCTAATTTCACCCAAAATAACTCCATATTTACCCGTACCATTTAAAAATGCACCCCAGCGCAGATAAGGGTGGGCCGGCTCACTGGGACCGCGTCCTAATACCTTAATTTAAATTTAAATGACACGTAATCCCACGATAGGATCTGCCGCATCATTACAAGATGGCGTTTAGCTGACTTTCCACATCGTTACTTAAAGCTTTCGTTTTGATAACGTAGGTGTGATTTGTCGTTGCTAAGAAGGGTTCTTGACAGAGAACGGTTAAAAGATTTTGTTTACATTTTTTTTAATAATCTGTAAAATATTCTGTATTGCACCAAAATAAATAAATAAATAACCCAAGACATGCCACGCTGGGCCACACAGCGCTATCTAGCCCCAAACTAAGCCGAAGCTTGTACTATGGGTACTAGACAACTGATAAACTTACTTAGATACATTTTTTTTTGTAAATAAATACATATTACCTATACATAGAAAACACCCAGACCAATTACAAACAAACATGTTCATGCACACAAATGTTTGTAATATGTGGGGATCGAACCCACGACCCTTGGCTCAGAAGGCAGAGGTCACTACCAATTGAGCCACCGAGCCAGTCAAAAATTAAAACATTTGTAAGACACTTACAGACATATTGCAGTACAGTGTTGGCGGCCTTACCACTGAAAGCGATCACTTTCAGATAACTTTTAGGTAGAGAAAATATGCTGAAATAATGTTACGTTATATTTCAAGTATCTAACGTCACGTTGTTCCAGTACAACCCAAAAATAATGATTATTCCTTTTTTTACTTATGAATATAAACCTTTTTAATTAGTCAGTAGTCGATACCTTGGGCCCTACTACAGAAAACGAAAACGATCGTTCGTTGAACGGATCGCGTATTTTTGCCCCATAAATCCCTCTCATTTGTCCTCCAACTAGTAAGGACTAGTACTTAATAAATTCTCATTAGGCTTTAAGGTAGACATAACCTAGCCAGAACTACTCACTCTAATAAGTATTCAAAAACATGTTTTAATATTACAATTAAACCATAACAGCTAATATTACACTAGCCACAAAATAACGTTCCGCACACATTAACCATACCTTAATCATGAGAAACGTACGCCCCCGCCTAAATGACGTCACGAACATTAAAACCGTTTTACAGCGGAGCTAATACCTACTTGATGAGTAGCTTACGCGATAAGGGCGGGATTACACGGCCGGCACGTGGCCCCAACTTTAAAATTAAGGCTCTAGATATGTTGATAGATAACGTCGAGCGATGGCACCGTTTAGTTCGGAGATTCGAGGCCGGTCTGCACGTGGCTTTACAATTCGCATAATTACGGATGACGCTTGTAAAAAAATTGTACTATGTTTACGCTTTTGTTTCCTAAACAAAAATCATTTTCTTTTCGTTTATTTTAAGTCAGAAGTAAATTTGGTGTCTCGTGATTTTAAAACGAAATACCATTAAGCAATATTAATAAATAAATAATTCAAGACGGCCACACAGCGCCCTCTAGTTCTCAACTAAGCCGATGCGTGTACTATGGGTACTAGGCAACTGATAAACTTACTTAGATAATATCTTTTTTGTAAATAAATACTTATTATATAAGTATAGCAAACATCCGGACCAATACAATGAGACATGTTCTTGCAAATAAATATTTGGACTGGGCAGGGATCGAACCCGCGAATACTGTGTTAGATGCAGCGTTCGCAACCACTGAAACTGTACGTCAAATTAATCATTCTATCACTTTTAAAATAGGTATCTTGGTATTCCCGTCCATATTACGACAATTAAATGAATCCAACACCAATAAAATTGAATAACAAAATCCAATCTCGACTTACGAAATTAATAAAAAGCATAACTGCTCAAACACCATTTGTCAGGAGACCTGAACTTTCTCTGCCGAATTAAAATGGGGACACGCAAAAAAAAGTCTCCTAATCAGAGAAAAATCTCCGCTTTTCATTGGGTCACAAAAAAAACTGTCTCGGAGATTAAATTTTAGGGGTGCTCTTTCTAAATTAATTAATAAGGCCGAGGTGACGCCGGGGAAAAAATTAAATGTCAAAATTACAACAAGATTCCCCTTAATTATGTCCGGGGGTGGGGGCACTAATTACTTTTTCTTAATTTGCAAAGTTCCGCTGCGGTCGGTCGCGAGTTGTTTGCGCCGTGAGATAGCGTTGTTTGTTTTGTTTTGTTATGTTTGTTCAATTGTTTTTGGGGTATTGTAGACGTTTTTGTTAACCGACTTCTGGGATTTCCAGATGTGTATTATTCGAGTTTTGAATTTTCAATTATTTTTAATTGGAGTAGGAAAATTAGTTTCTCAACTTAATTGATGTAGACGGGTCCAGAGTTCCTAATATAGACAAAATAACTTCTCAATCCGTGGGATGTAAGGGAGCGACCCATCATCTTTTTGCTCCAAGCCAACCTCACCTGCACGTGGTGCATCCTGCCGAATAACAAACGAGGCGCTGGCAACCGACTGGTGGCGGTATAACCATCACAATTGAAGGCGTAGCTAAATACCACAGATCGGTGACGGGCAGCAGCGTCACCGGAGCGAGAAGCTACGCCCTGCGATCGCCAACCCACCTGCCCAGCGTGGCGATTATGGGTATATCCTCCAGATGTTTGCCCTAAGTGGCGAACAACTGGAGAGGCCTATGTCCAGCAGTGGACTGCAATAGGCTGTTGATGATGATGATGAATCCGTGGGTGCCGTAGAAGATGATTAAGGGAATATCAAGAAACTGGTAGCGTTTACCTGGGTTTGTACCCAGTACTGCTGTAGGTTTTGTTTGTACAAAACTTACAGCAGTTACTAGCGTACCAAGTGTGGTGACTACGACTAAATACCACCAAATTAATGATTGGGGGATCAATAGTCATTGGAGGAGGCCCAATGTTCAATAGGACACGTTTGCAGGCTGATGATGAAATTATATTAGCTCTGGTGACCTGTAAATCCTGTAATACAGGTTTATCTAATACCTACTTCAGGCACCAGTCTCTCACGATGACAGGGGTCTGAGTTTAGTTCTTTAAGGTTAGAACTAAGTAGTTAGTCTTAAGACGCCTTTATATTGTGAGAGAAAATAAATGATTTTTATTATTATATTTTAGTTAAACGATGCACTTTCAATTTGAGATGAGAAATAAAGATTATTAATATCATTATATGCATAGCTTAATACAATTTTTAATGAAGTCATTATAAAAGCGAGACGTAAAGCGGCTTTGCCCCCGCTACATAATCCTTTTGCTGAGCAGAAGTGGCGCATTAACATTTTTATATTTTATCCAGAGGTGTCAAGTGAGAGTCGTGTCTGTGAGATTAAAAGTTCCGTGCATTTTATTCATTGGTGACTAGGCATCATTCGCCTGGCCTGTTTCCATACCGTCTTTCATCTGGTATGCTGTATTAATGCAATGGAAGTCACGTTTAAAGGAAGGTAGGTAGTTTAGAGGTAGGGCATAGCGAATTTTCGCTTGAATTGAGCCACCCGTCCGAGGAAGGACCTACACCCTATAGAGTACCGCAAACAAATGACCTCGGGTCGTGTTTCTGCCGGTGAGTAGGATTTCCGGAGCTCGTGGGGGGTTAGGGTTGGGCCGGCATGGCGGTGGCAACTGACAGGTGACCAGTTACTTGCCCGTTGTCACAGCGACACCGGGCCTACGCCTGATCGGTTTCTCTTTTGCTTTCCATCAGGCGTAGGGAAGCCATTATTTATTTATTTAATCTTTATTGCACAAAGAAGGTACAAATGTCGGATTTAATGCCTTAATTGCATTCTCTACCAGTCAATCACTGGGCGTGCCAGAAAACTATGATGTGGTGCGGTAATGGGTATTTTGACAACTGCTATTATTATTTCTACTAATATACAGGTAATGCACATAGGTACATATACATAGGTATATTATGTCGAGCTACTATAAAAAAATAACATACATCAACGTCCTGTTTTTTTAGAGCTAGTGTCATTCGATATTTTTAGCTTCAAACAAACACTCAATTTTTTTTTGCGTTTATAACATTAGTGTAGTGATACAATACACAATTTTTCCCTTTCAATTTCTCCACTGACCCCTAAAATTGAAGAAAGGCCCCCACAGAGACACAAAAAGACGATTCACTTTATCGCCACACCATCTTTTGTCTTACCAAATTTGCAAATGAGTTTTTTTAATAACGCCAAATTTAGCACAGGCATCCCCTTTAAACCTTCTATGATTTATGGACCAGAGATACTTGGATAATGAAGATTTTTTTTGTTATTTTTTCCCCCATTTGTTTATTGATTTAACCCGTCCCTTTTGCGGGGAGAACTCTACTTTGTTTTTACAGTTTTGTCCGAGACACAGTCGAATAGAATAACCTTTATTTGTACATGTAAAATATTAAAATGTTATGAAATACATACTACTAAGTAAATTCTAATTTAAATTTTAGGAACTCTATGTTTCTACGTAGTCTTTGCCTGTTACATTTGTGAATACCATTGCTAATGTAATAATGCTTAGAATTCATTAACGAATACTTATATAGTAGCATTAAGTTACTAGCGAAAGGGCCCAAGTCGCCGCGGAAACGGCGACCAAAACAACTTTGTCGGTCCTGCTGGCTTTTTGTTTTACTCGTATTCTGGCTTACACCAATTGCTACCAAAGTCACTTCACATCTCTCAGCTAGTGGGGGGTTAGGGATGGGCTGGCATGGCGGTGGCAACTGACAGGTAACTGACCAGTTACTTGCCCGTTGTCACAGCGACTTGGGCTTCTCTTTCGCTTTCCATCAGGCGTAGGGAAGCCATCATGTCGAGCCAATATAAAAAAAAAAACATGTGTTTCTATTCACACGACAAAAATCAGTCAGTGATTTTTACACTTTTCCGTCACTGGTAAAATCGCATTTATCACGTCAATCCTATAAGCCAATTTATTCGTCCTTTCTTATTCAGTCCGTCCGAAAAAAGCAATACATAATTCCATCCGTTGCACGTAAATATTAATCAACGCAAATAGACGCACGCATCTACATAGGAATTGCCGCCGATACCGAACGTTGCCAATTTATTTTTTACACTTTTTATCATTCGGACAGTCGTTTTGAAGAATTTGTGGCCGATAGGTAAATTGGAATTGTGTTTTTGATAGATGGCTTGCGCTAATGGACGACGAATAAAACGGGCCGTTTCGCTGTACGGTGTACGGAACGTTGATTGATGATTTTTAGATGTTAGTGGAGTGAACTAGTGGAGTTTACAAGCGGTGTTTGTATGGGTTTTTTGACGGTCCTATTTGCGATAGGGATTTAAAGGTGTTTTACGACGATGCGGGGGTAATGTTTGAAAATGACAGGCTCGGTGGCTGATTTGGTAGTGACCTCTGCCCTCTGGGCCAAGGGACGTGGGTTCGATTCCCGCACAGTACAAACATTTGTGTTCATTGAACATGTCTGTTTGTATTGGTCTGGGTGTTTTCTATGTATAATATGTATTTATTAACAAAAAAAAATGTATCTAAATAAGTTTATCAGTTGTCTAGTACCCATAGTACAAGTTTCGGCTTATTTTGGGGCTAGGTGGCGCTGTATGGCCCAGCGTGGTATGTCTTGGGTTATTAAAAAAAAAACTGATGGAAAGATTCGGGTTAGCTCATAATGTTTAAGCCGATATGAATTATCATATACAGATGCATGAGCATCTGATACCATCAGTATGAAACTTACCAAAGCTTCATATGGCTTCATGACTGCTGCAATAATTAGTGTTTTTCTAATGAATAGCAATAAACCTAATAATGAGATCCATTTCGGAGAATTTCGATTGAATGATCATCATCAGCCTATTGGAATCCACAGCTGGACATAGGCCTCTGCAGTTGTTCACCATTTAGGGCAAACGGAGGATATACCCATAATCACCACGCTGGGCAGGCGGGGACATAACGCATAACAAAAGTATCATTCCTTACATTTCGACCAATCATTACAATTAGTGCGTAAAACTCACAAGCCCGTGGCGCCAAACACAACCTTTTCATCCAAATCTTCTTTCACTCATCCAACAATCCGTCACAATACATACAAACAAGACGATAATACCCGACAGAGCATTACTATGGTTCCGTACATGGGAACCAATTAAGCCTCGGAAACCCAGACTGAGGGCAATTGATTGGTCATTAAGGCCACTGGCCCTTGCTGGCTGGCATTAATAACTGAATAATCATTAATAACGAGGTTTACGCCTCAGTTCTGCTATCGGTGAGTGGCGCCAGGGTTTACTTTTGTATGATTACTATTAGGTAATGATAATTTGAGGTTAAGTGTTTTGATTTTTATTTTATTAGGTATATGGCTTTGCATAACTTTTTCTTCAGCCAGTGACGATGAGAGTTTCAGAAATTTAAAAAGAAATTGAAAGTAAAAGGAATATTCCGAAAAAATCAATGCCAGATGTCTTTTACCTACGTCTTCTTTACCTTCCGACGTTTTTAAGGGTTCTTCAAAATATTGTTATTATAGTCATTTTATGTTATAAATCAGCTTTAACAGGTATATTGTGATATATGACCGAAATTAAATCTATCCAAAGTTTTGAATTTTGTTCGATCAATCCAAAGTTTTCAATTTTGTGCGATCAATCGTGATGGTTATACCGCCATTAGTTTGCTGCCAGCGCCTCGTTTGTTAGGATGCACCACAAACCGGCGAGGGTGGCTTGGGGCGAAAAGATGATAGCTTCCTTACATCTCCATCACTGATTTAAACAAAAAAAATCTACCTATCACCTTTTCGCTTCAAGCCATCCTCACCTGCCCATGGTGCATCCTGCCGAAGAACAAACGAGGCGCTGGCAACCGACTGGTGGCGGTAAAACCATCACGATAGAAGGCGTAGCTAAGTACCACAGGCCGATGACGGGCAGCAGCGTCACCGGAGCAAGAAGCTACGCCCTGCGATCGCCAACCCGCCTGCCCAACGTAGCGATTATGGGTATATCCTCTAGAAGTATTACCTAGATGGCGAACAACTGGAGAGGCCTATGTCCAGCAGTGGACTGCAATAGGTTGACGATGATTGACCGCTCAATTCTCTCTGAAAAACTTAACCCTTTACTATCAAATCCGACTTTTTCCAACAAAGGACACCTCCCGGCACCATCGCGGTATCATTAGCGGGCTTCATTTCTCATCGGTCTTTGGTACCTATTTAGCTACGCCTTCAATCGTGATGGTTATACCGCCACCAGTCGGTTGCCAGAGCCACGTTCGTTATTCGGCAGCATGCACCACGAGCAGGTGAGTTTGGTTTGGAGCAAATTACCTACCTATCTCCACGACTGATTTAAACAAAAACATTGACCGCTCGATTCTCTCCGATAAACTTAACCCTTTACTACCAAATCCTTTTTCCAACAAAGAGCACCTCCCGGCACCATCGCGGCATCATTAGCGGGCGTCGTTTGTCACCGCGACTTACGGCACCCTTTGGCCCGGTTAATAGTCGCGGCGATTTGTCGCGCCAACGTCCGTGTGTATAAGCCCTAATGATAGGGTTCGCTTGATGCGATCTCGTGTGGTTTTATCGGTGTAGTGTAGACGCTTTTGAGTATAGCGCGGATGAACCGAATATTTAGACATCGCAGTAGGGTTATCGGTTGGGTTTTTAGTTTTTTAGTCGTTTCGTCCCACAAGAGACTCACCCCCGGTTCGAATCAATTATAGGTCAGTTTAGGAAAATGCAGTACTCATTTTTATTATCATAAATGGAACAAATTGTTGTGTACTTATTATTAAAAATTGTTAATCGTGTAAAAAGATAGTGTGAATCTGTAAGAAAAGAATGAAAATGTATAAATTTATTTTTCATTTCACATTTATTTTATTTGCCTAAACTTAAAACACACATAAGTAAATCGTAAAAAGTTAATTTACCAAATTTTTGACTCAAACTCATGTGACTATTTTTAACCGCTTATTCGCTTATAAATAAAAGCAATAAGATTATACAACATGAAATATAGGTACCTATACGTAAATAATATTCCTTTAATAATTATTACATTAGTCTTCATGGTAAGTACATAGTAATATATCTATCTATCTCTCTACTCTATATTGCACAAAACACATTTTCAACTCGCCTGATTAGGTTGTGAGTATATACTTAAACCAACTAAGCATCGTATAGATAGAAATTATATGCAATAGAATAGAGATTAATTGCCTTCGCTATACAAAAACGTACATACTTAATACGGACCGAACGTATTTCCGTCTCATATCTACCTACTTCAGTTTTCATCCTTAGTCGAGTCACGCTTGTTCGGGCCAAACTTTCTATTCGCGGGATGAGTTGTCTGATTTATAATCCTATTGACAGGTGAAGGAAGGTGCGAGATTGCTCTTCATCAGATATTGGACTATTGCTCCTTTGAACAATTGCTCGCATACTTCCAATAAATCTTTCAGCAAAAGGCTTGAATAAATAAGAATATAACAATAATGAAGATAGTTATGTAGTTCTTTTAATCAGATGATAATAATATAATAATAATTCATTTAATCATAACCCAAAATGTGATACAAATTAGTATAAATAATTAAAAGAACTACAACCATCACTATTGGTTAAAGACCCAAAGGCTGTTTGGAAGAGGGTATCTTAAAGCGGACCGTCCGATTAAGTAGTACTAAAAATATCTCTGTGCCTAGTTTTTAAGTCAACTGTCTGGTGTACAAGAAAGATTATGAGTGTATCTATCTATAATAAATTCTTGCCAACTAGTCTGCGATTAGTTGGTGAAATAATTATTACATCAAAATATTCTTTTACACTGAGAAAATTATTATTAGCACTAGCTGTGCCAGCGGCGTCGCACGCGTGGATATCGGGTTTCAAAACTAACGGACTTCCATAAAATGATGCCCAAATCTTAAGTTAGACCTCTAGCAATACATTGGTGAAAACCACATTCAATTCCATGCAGTACTTTTTGCGTGATGCTCAATCAAACATTCAGATAAAAAATTCTCCCGTTTTCCCAACACTTCCCTTCACTGCTCTGCTCCTATTGATTGTAGCGTGATGAAACGTATCATATAACCTGCACAGGAGTATGATGAATAATTGTACCAAGTTTCGTTAAAACCCGTTGAGTAGGTAATTTTTGTTTCTATAACGAACATACAGACAGACAGAAAGACAGACGGACAGACAGACAGTCAGATAAAAATTTTACTGATTGCATTTTTGGCATCAGTATCGATCACTAATCACCCCCTGATACTTTTTTTGTAAATATATTTTTAAAGCTGAAACGCCTGTGCAAAACTATCTACCTATACCTACTTCACTTAAAAATAAATACTTATAACTACTTTAATTAATAAAAGTACCTACGCTTAATAATTTTTAATTTGAACGAATATTTTACAATATAACAACAAAAGAAATTCAAATAAACTATTTAAACACTAAAAGTCGCGCTGGCACGGTTTCTCAATATCAATTATTGTCTGTCAATAAGGTCGATCGCTCTGAACGCATCAACAGCCAAATATTGAATGAAGCTAGCTCTCGGACCTCCCGCCTTTTTATACCCTACCGCCGCCGCGAACCGTGTCGAGCGCGGCAACCGTTACACAAAAATAATCCTTATAGCATGATTCAGTATTCACGTGCGACGGCGCGATGGCTTATTTCATGTATAAGTTTGGTGTTTCTATACCGATTTCTATGATTCTTTTTTTATTGAATAGGTAATAATGATAACTTTTTTAAATTAGGGATGAATGAGAGTATTATAAACGTAAGAGTAAACAAATATAATCAGAATGCTCCGAACTGCTAAGCTATCAGGAGTTACACGTGTTATTGTGAGTCAACCATAAAAGATAGACATATGCTGTTGCGGGATATTTTTTAGTCAATTTTATGTAAAATATTTCCGTCATACATAATTTCTATGTAACTTTAACCATTAAGGCTGCACACGCGACGGAAGCTTAAAAAATGGAGTAACTTCTCCCGTTTTCCCAACATTTCCCTTCACTACTCTGCTCCTATTGATAGTAGCGTGATGAAAAGTACCCTATAACCTGGCCAGGAGTATGAAGAATAATTGTACCAAGTTTCGTTAAAATCCGTCCAGTAGTTTTTGTTTCTATAAGGAACATACAGACAGACAGACAGACAGACAGACAGACAGACAGACAGACAAAAATTTTACTGATTGCATTTTTGGCATCAGTATCGATCACTAATCACCCCCTGATAGTTATTTTGAAAATATATTTCATGTACAGAATTGACCTCTCTACAGATTTATTATAAGTATAGATTACTGGTAGTTCTCTGACCAATTTGGCCACATCGGCAATACTTCAAGGTGATAAACCAAATAGGTACGAACGTTAGGAATCAATTGGTGAATTATAATGAATTACAATTAATAAGGGGTTCTGGCTAATAACGGAACAATTTCATATCTATAATCCATATAGATTGTAATCCACTTTACAAAGATTCCACTACTGAAAGACCACAAAAAAATCCGCATTTCGACACGATAACGAGATTGACTCACAAGAAAACAAGCAAAAAAAGTGATTGAATTAATGAAATCCGTAGACATTCATATACTTATCACTATAACAGCCAATATCGGAGCTATTTCGACTTATATCCCAACTGCTTTCTAATAAACATAATACAGCGTCTATTCAATGGGAAATAACAACATAATAAAAAATAAAAGGCCACATTCAACTCATTCAAATTAATTATACGAATAACAAGATGGCGGGACCGAGACGTTTTTATACGTTGCCACTGAAAGCGTATTATCCCCATCGGGCCATTACGGACATTTCTTGTGAAAAATAATAGATATACACATAATTACCTCCACTCCTCTCGGGTAAAATGCGACAGAGCCATACGTCAGAACAGGACAGACATATTTCTCGCGGTTTCGCGCTCAGCACTTAAGTAATTGAATAGAGGGGAAACCGGGTAAGTCAAGACATAAAGGAAGACTGGAAAATAATAATACTAGTCATAATAATACTGGCGTCGCGTGAAAGGGTCGCAAGTTGTTCAGCCGACTCGTAAATATAATAATAAACATACGTCACGGTGTTTGTTCGTCTCGCACGGAAGCCCTCCAAGTAATGGACCAAAGTTGTCTAAGTGTGTTATTTGTCGGATGGATTACGAGGATTTTCGCGTTATTTAATACTAGGCGTCTTGGGTCTCTGATAAATGTATAAATAACATAAAAGATCTACTTACCTAGTAGTGCCGGTAGAAATATTAATATTTATCGGTATAAACAAAAAATATCAACATGCCAAGTTTAAAATTTTGGGCTTAACTTTTAAAACTTTTTATGTCAGTTTTACTGTCAATTACTTATCTCTGTAGCAGCCAGAACATTTTCAGTAATATAGGTACCCCCGCTTATGGGAATGCTCGTTGTCTGTGGGTTGCTTATTGAATAAGTCGCAAACTTCTGCACCATAATTTCACTACTTCTGTGTCTGAATTTCTTGGAGATTTGCCTCTAGATCCAGAACGGAGCCATTCGCAAGTGCGTTCGGAAAGACCTCTGTCAAGAACGCTTCTTTTCGGATTTCTTGTGGCAACAACAATTCTTGATCGTTCATTCAAATTTAATGATGATTGACAATACTCAAAAGTTTTCACCAGACTATGAGCTCTGGGAAAAGCTTTCTATGAGAGCTGTCAAATTTGTTTTCTTTTTTATAACGTTACGTCAAAATGGCGTCCTGCTTGCCTGTTAATTGGATGAGCGATCATAAATGTGAATCTCTCGTTTTCGAGAGACAACCTTCCAAACGCATTTGTGATTGGGTAGGATTGCAATATTATTCCTAACGAAAACCGAATCGTCTAAATAAATACTAAATTCTTATTTAATCATTCCATTCTGAAACGAAAACTGGATCGTCTAAATAAATGCTCTGATTACACGACGACTTTTACTTACATCATATTCGGCATGAAAAGAAAAGCGTAAATCGTCTTATATCGTAAAACGTCTCACACGCGTCAACTGACTCGCAATAAAAGCAAATGGCGCAATGATAATGCGTGTAACTTACGATGTCTTGTTTTGTTACAATCTCGCTATTTTTTATTGCTATCGCGAATATTGGACACAAAAACTAACGGGCGCATTGAAAAGGTCGATGTAGAAGGGTCGCGGAGAGTGCGTGATTTCAGTTAAAGCCTATTTTCGGCTGCGAAAACAGAAATGTAGAGAAAAAGGTTCTTGGCTGCAATATTGCATCTCAAGGATTCTGACAGATGACTCTTGTTACCCATTTTATAAAAGGAAAATCGTAACGTCAAAGAAAAATACCGCGGCTCAGAGCTCGTTCGGGCAATATCAAATCAAATCAAAATTATAAGCCGTAAGATTTACTCCCCTTATGTATCCACCAAGCAAAAAAAAAAATATTTAATTCTATTCTATTCTAAATAATAAATTACATATTAATCATATAATATGAAAAATCTACTATCTAACCATGTTTTAAGTCTAATTACTAGGAAAAAAAAAACAATTACCTAATAATAAATATTTGAAACTTAAACTTAATAAACTATTAAGCAGTTCAAACTTAGTTCAAGTCCATTCCAGATTTCAGTCCTATGCTGAAAAGTAGCTATCTAAATACCTACTACATAAGTAAATAGTCTAAGTAGGTACTACAAATAAATCTGTTAGATAAAACACGTAATCTTTACCTTTAACTACCAAATGACTTCATAATAATATGGTGAATATGTTACAATATGACCTGTTCACGCATACGATCCGTATTTGATACCTAAAACCAGATCCCTGTCAAAGAACCCTCTGTTGCTCTTTGGCAGGGATTTATTAATACTGCCAGACAGACAGTGTAACGTTTATGGTTATTTTCGGAACTTTAACTGCTTCTTCTGTACCGACTTTCGCGCTCTATGATAATAAACTACTTAGCAATCTTTTGTTTTCTATTTTGGCATGGCTCATTTTTATTATAGCTTTATTTTTATTTAGCTGTTGGTGTATATTTCTGCTTTGTGCGATTGTCTTATCAAGCGCGAAGGTTTTGCTAACTTGAAATGTAAAGTTTAAATTATACTGAAGTTAAACTGACTTATGTAGTAATTAAATAGTACAAAGTAATCTTAGTTTCTCCCTGTGGCTACGATTGTCGCTAATTGACAGATCTCCATATTTAAGTATAGGTACGAATGTATTTATATAATTTGTACATCGTAAAGGTAAGACATGTTTCACACAGGTTTCAGTGTTTTTGACCTCACATAGCACACAACACAATAGATGTTCTAAAAAAATCAATTATCATTATAAATATCATACAAATTTCATTAAAAAAATGTTTTTACAGATTACAGATATCAAATTTGAAATTAAGGAAACTTAGTTTTCTAAATTCACCGGCGCAGAAATCAATCAGGGGCCCGCCAAAGTTAATTTATTGAAAGTTAGTTATATAAAATATAGTACTTGAGGCGTAATTATAAAATACTAGCTGTGCTCGCGACTTCGTCCGCGTGGAATAGTTATTTTTTCCCCGTTATTTTTACATTTTCCATTATTTCTTCGCTCCTAATAGTTGCAGCGTGCATGTTATATAGCCTTCCTCGATAAATAGTCTATTCAACACAAAAAGAATTTTTCAATTCGAGCCAGTAGTTCCTGAGATTAGCGCGTTCAAACAAACAAACAAACTCTTCAGCTTTATAATATTAGTATAGATATGCTTAGGATATCCAAAAGGTGATTCGTACTGGAAGATCAATATCTAAATAGTATTTACCACTGAATGCCAACAAGCACTTAAGGTCTGCAGGCGGCTCCGACCGGTCCCCCGTTCGGATTGCGGCCATTACGACATTGTTTCTCGTAAAGCTAATTAATAAGCGCGCCAAGTCGCTAGCGCCATCAAAATATCGTTACAGCCGCTGGTACAACAGTGAGGGTGGGTTCACACAGCGAGCGTGGGCGGGGCGCGGAAGTGAGACCATTAGGTACATGTATATGAAATACTAGCTGTGCTCGCGACTTCGTCCGCGTGGAATAGTTATTTTTTCCCCGTTTTTTTACATTTTCCATTATTTCTTCGCTCCTAATAGTTGCACCGTGATGTTAGCTAAAGCCTTTCTCGATAAATGACCTATTCAACACAAAAAGAATTTTTCAATTCGGACCAGTAGTTCCTGAGATTAGCGCGTTCAAACAAACAAACAAACAAACAAACTCTTCAGCTTCATAATATTAGTTAAGATAATTAAGTGAGTGACGATATGTAAACAAATAAAGATCAGGTAACATCACAAAACAAACATACTCCGACCCCAAAGTAAGTGACTTAGTGACTGGTTCTATAGGTATTAGAATAACGAAGGTACCACAAATATGTCATCATCAGCCTATTGCAGTTCACTAATGGACATATGCCTGTCCAGTTGTTCACCACTTTGGGAAAATATATAGAGGCTTTACCCATAATCGCCCCTCTGGGCAGGCGGGTTGCAATCGCAAGGCGTAGTTTCTCTCTCCGGAAATGTTGCTACCCGTCATAGGTCTGTGGTATTTTTTTTTTTTTTTTTATAGTGGCTCGACATAGTGGCTTCCCTACGCCTGATGGAAAGCGAAAGAGAAGCCCAAGTCGCTGTGACAACGGGCAAGTAACTGGTCAGTTACTTGTCAGTTGCCACCGCCATGCCGGCCCAACCCTAACCCCCCACGAGCTCCGGAAACCCTACTCACCGGCAGAAACACGACCCAGAGGTCATTTGACTGCGGTATTCTATAGGGTGGAGGTCCTTCCCCGGACGGGCGGCTCAATTCGAGCGAAGATTCGCTATGCCCTACCTCTCTTCTTTAGCTACGCCATCAATCGTGATGGTTACACCGCCACCAGTTGGTTGCTAGCGCCTCGTTTGGACAGGTGAGGGTGACTTGGAGCGAAAGATGATAGGTCGTCCCTTCACATCCCTTTATATTGACTCAGACAAGTAATATTTTGTATTTACGCTGCCTCCTGTCACTCAATGCGCGGCGTAAAGCTTAATAAAGGCGTATTTACAAGGGCTCGTTAAGGCTCTATGGCGCAGGGCACCGCAACAATGCTTCGCGTGTACCGCCGAAGCTCCAAGCCAAAACGCTTGTACTGAACCCATTTGGCTTATAGTACCGATTATGTTGATCATCAACCGGTGTTTTGGAATCTGTAGATATTATGATATTACATTGGTATGTCTTCTCTGTTGTAAAATCAAGGGAAACGACGTTAATAAGGGTATAGCTACTAGTTATGTTGATAATAACATTGGATTATTATGTAACACAGATTATAATAACATAAAAAATGCAAACAATACACAAAGCATATTAGTTTATTGATTATAAAGTAGGTATTATCCTTTACAGTGTTTCTTTTTACACTCACCGCACACACATTTGCTCTCTGCATGATCCAAAGGTTAACTGGTAGAGAATGCTCCTAGCATTAAGTTCGCCTTTTGTACCATTTTGTGCAATAAAGTTTTAAATAAATAAATAAATAACCAATCATCCTTTTTTTCCCTCGGGAATGCCTTTACGAATACACCAGGGCCCAGGGTAGGGCACCTATACTAACTTATGCATTTTATGTGTACTAATTGGATTATAGATTTCACTTATCAGATGTAATAGGTACATACTAAAGATTCATTCAAAACCTTCAATAGCTTTCTTGCGAAAGAAATAACAAACATCTATCCATTCATAAACCTTTCAAACTTCTGCATTTATAATATTAGTACGAATATAGGTTTAAGGAATATTAACGGCAATAATATCACCAAAAATGCTTACATTTCTATTTCACGAAGAATTGTCTTAGAGATGTTGCCTTCAGGCGTCTTCCATACAAGAAACTACCATCAACTCTTCCTCTATCAAACTACATTCACACCGACCGACTGCTCGGCAAACGATCACCAAAACTTACATTCAGTACCAGCCACCATCAAGTAAAGACCTAACTTGAACCTCAATCCGTTTCTAATAACGCCGACATCTGCTCCCGAAGTAATCGCCCGAATATCAGCATCGACCGAGCCCGCTCTAATCATGAAAATGTATTTATGACCTAATTAAACTCTTGTCTGCTTCCAACTGCCGGAGCGACAAAGACGCAACACCGCTCCCTCAGCAAGATAGAAAGAGACGGATAACACCCGGCACTGTGATTAATGAGCGTTATATGGCTGGTTAAGTACCGTGTAATTTGCAAAACGACCCTTAATTACCGTAGAACATGGCTACTATCTCCGTCCTTATCTGGTATGGTAAGATTCTGCGGGAGAGAGAGGGACAATAGCCAAGTTTGCGCTGCGACTTAAAAGGCGGTATTTAATGAGACATTATGATGTCGTCTGTGGAGATTAGGTTCACATGCCGCTGAAAATTGTTTGTTCCCTCTTTATATTTGGCTTTCTGGATCGCAAACAGAGCGAGGGTTTTAGTGGCATGTTGCCACATGTATATTGCCGTTATGCTGTAGTATTGCCGCCGGTGTTTGCGAACGTACGGAATGATAGAGATATCGCGAATTGTAATGGTGGTCTGGTAATTAACAGGGCGGGAAATGATATGCTTAATGATTTTTGTGTATATGTTATTGGGTGTGAACACGATTACATTAGGGATTGCTTCAGGTTAATGGAACAGGGGTACCTATACGAAGCTCCAATTAGGTTTTCTGCTTTCGGTATCCTTTATGAATTCTCCATGCATCCAAAGCTTTAGATTGCGCATACTTATTCTACCTAAGTAAGATTATTTTTCTTGATCTCCTCATAATGAGCCACAGCCAAATACACCTACTACGGAATTATTTCATTTATCTTCTAACAACAAACGTTGGGGTAATGGATGGCTCTCGCCAATTATGATAACGAATGCTTAGTTATATTCAAACTGTTTCGGTTAAAAAAGACAAAATATCATAGATATCGAATTCCATTTCCGTTCTGTTTTTAAAGTTACACAAAAATTAAAAAAGAAACTCTGCAGGACTGTATTTCTTTTTATAGTAGGATAGTGTCCTCCCTTCTCATGGAAAGCGAAAGAGAAGCCTTAGTTGCCAAGTTGTAGCTTGGTAACAGACAAGGAACCATATTTCATGCCCTGCCAGAACAATCCAACCCAAAAATAGAACAAAGGAAAAACCAATCACTAAACTCAAACCCTCTTCTACAGGTCTGGTTCCAAAACAGAAGAACAAAATGGCGGAAAAAGCACGCCGCCGAAATGGCGACCGCGAAACGCAAGCAGGAGGAGCTCGGCGACGAGTGCGACGACCACGACCAGCACGACAACGACCCGTGCAGCGACGACGACGACGCCAAACGACCCCGCCTCGAGATGCACCACGTAACCCACCACCAAATGCCCCACCACCGCCAGTGATCGACATCCAACGCGGGCGAGGAGACAGCTAACCCTCCGCCCGCGCGCGACAGCGACCCATACACAGACGACAGTGCATACAAACCCACGAACGTTCCAAACGACAGTGCTACATACAAACCCGACTATTTAACCTTCAACTACGACTACGTAGTACCCAAACCCTTCTGCAAGGAAGTCAACGACGCTCCCTGCGACCTGTCCAATTGGCACAGAATGAACAAATACGAAACGGATCGCGAACTAAACAGTGAGGTGGAAAGTGAGGACGCTATAAATGACGTCACTGATGACGTACAACAACCGATAAACTTCGCGTACTATCATTTTTAACTATGTGAATATTGAGTAGTAATATTAATTAAAACTTGTAAATAGTTATCGAGTAGTAATGTGATACGTTAATAAGTAATTTATTATAGTTAGATTTTACATGGTACTATTTTAATGAAATAGAAATGTAATTATGATAATGTACATTATGAATATTAAACTCCCGGTGCCAATTTTCCTAATTAAGTAGATTTCAAAGTATGTTCTTTTAAAATATAATAGAAACGTTACGAGAATTTATTTGAATAGAAAAGGCTTTATAATTGTGATTTATAAAAACAGCATCCATTTCCATTGTTCCAAGTTTGTATAATGTGTATTTGCGTTTCTATAAAGTCAAATTAATTTCTATGAAAACAATTTAAAACTTAACTTACTTAAACGTCTCATCATATTTCATTGCACCACGTTTCTATTAATTATATTTTCGTTTCTATAAAAACAAATTAATTTCTACGAAAACAGTTTCAATGTTAACGACTTCCATTTGAATTTAATTTGGTCTTGTAAATTATTAATTAGCATTTTGGCTATACATACGTAATAGTTTTGTAAATATTTCATTAATACTTTTATGACGTCACGAGTGTATTAATGTTGCGGCTGCAAAGCGCATTGCAATATGTAATGTATATTGTAAATTTTAAGTGATAAATTGTATATAACTATTTAAACGAATTTAATTATTGTAACTAAGACTATGGGTAGTGTAGACCACGCGACATTGTAATATAATTATTTGTCAAATATGCTCTAGATAGACCAGAGGATCGGAGAATCGGTTCTAATTCCTTAACCAAAAGAATTGTATGAATTTTAAGCAATATTTTTTCATTGTTTTTAAAAGTACTTTTAAAGAGAAATCTTTCATTTGAGATCATTATAAAGATGTGTCTTCTAAAGTCTTTTTATTAAATTAGATTTTTATTAGATTTTAGAATTTTAATAAGTTTGTTAATAATTGTCGTTTTCACCGAAATAACCGTAAGACATCTGGAGCATATTTGATTAAAAGCATCAAAATCTAAATATCATTGAAGTTTTTCACACGACGAATAAAATTTTATTGAAGAGTTACAATATTTTGTAATAGTTACCTTACTAATCGTAAATATAGTGTAAATTAAAAAAAAAATATAGTGTAAATTAACGTATAGAACAATTTTGTGCTGCACGGTAAGTACCGTGAAATCGTTAAAATAATATAAGTTTCTATTCCTAAGACCTATGTCACAAACCCGTGTACATATTTTAATGTGCCATATTTAACCCATTTATACTTTATTGTGTGAAAGACATCAATGAATGAAATATTATCATAATAAGTTAAAATAGTCGACGAGCTTCAAAAAATAACAAAATTCGCTTAGTAAATTGTATGCACATAAACGAAATAGATCGCTTACGAAAGTGTATTATGATGACAGTCCATTGAGATAATTTAAAATGAAGATATGATAATAACGACTGGTCCATTATCTTATGCGGTAATGATTTTTATAAATAAATTAATGTCATACAACATACATTGTTACGATCTCAAAGTTTGAGCACTTGTGTTATGTGTATCAGAACAACGAAGGTACAACAAATCTATTAATAAGTATAAGTAAAAATACAAACATTCTGACACAGAACAAGCACAATCTATAAAATTACCTTCTTAAATATTTGTGGGTTCGAATTTCATTTCAACTAACATTTATGTGAGATTCTCATTTGTTTTGTATTCTTGGTATTTTACTATTTTTTATTTATTTATATGAATGTGGTGCCTTATTTATTCTGATTACCATAACACAAGTATCTTGTGGGAAAGGATCAATGTAGGTATCATTAATACATACAAGTTTTTAGATGAGAATTCTGTCTGGTAAAAGAAAATTCCACAGATTGAGATAAAATTTGGTGTTTTTAATTGTTTAGTGGATAAAACTAGAAGGTACTACAAATGTATAGATGAAACATCGTAATTTAAAAGAGGCAGTACCTATATTACTAAACTTTTAAATAAAACCTGAGTTCCGTTAAATTACTCATAAAAATGTATTATCCAATAAGCAGGTATCATAAGCTCCTTTTGATATTTGTAAATTCCTCCTTAAATGTAACTGTCTTTCAATATAGTTATAATTATCATATCTTCCATTTATGTTAAATCTAAGATGAAAACCACCAGAAAAAATATTAATTGCCTCCATATTTTAGATCACAAGCGTGGAAAATCTACATTATGTGGTTGGAATAAACGGTTAGTAAAAATACGTTACGGTATTTTATTACATCCCTATTTTTACACAATATATAACTAAAAATAGTAAAATAGATGAAATGCTTAATTAAGAAGAAATGGATAGGAAGACTGATTTTTCATTGAATTTTAAAATGCATATTTTCAAAATAGCGCAGTGAGTGCTATATAAACATGACAAACGAATCAATGAAATTACTGGACATGTTAGATTCGTAATTGACTTGTTTCTTATTTAATTGTTACACTTCCAGTCACAAGTATCTACAGAAGAAATATAATGTTTTTTACACTATTATAATAAATAAGTATTGTATTGTTTTTGATCGACATACTTACATTAATTTGTGCTGCTATTATTGAAACAAAAGAGAGCACATCAATTATTAAGCACCTGAAACCCGATTAGAGAATGACGCTAGTTTCACTTGAATCCATGATAATGATGAAATCACAATAGAAACTCATATGCAATTCAAAAGTCGATTCAAACCACGAAATCAATTTAAAAATCCCCACACAAAGGAATAACAAACTCGCAACGAAATTCAGCAAACATCAAACGACAGTAGATAAGGTGGCATCGCCTTGCGAACCCCAATATTTCCGCGCTATCTCCTCAAAACTGTCAAGCGCGAACCGAGCGATTCTTTCACACCGATATTTATTACGGGTAGGTATTCCACCCTTGCATTGATCAGGAAACCTTTTGAAGGCAATCGGCAAGGCTTTCCGGTAAAAATCGTGACGCTTCCCTCCCGTTGTTATGGCGACCGAATCTCGCGACCAAATCTGCTGGATGGAAAACAGACTTAAAGTTGTTGGAGGTAAGTCGCACTTTCGAGTGGGGTTTGAAGGTTGTAATGTGGCTTCATGTTATAAATGTAAAACAAGGTTTTGTACGACGTAGGAGGGAGAGGGCGGGAGGGAGCGAGAGGCACGTGGGTGGGGATGTAAGGGTGAAGTTCTTTCATTTGTTGCGGCCAGGGGTTACCAAATTTTTATTCTCAGAACGGAAATGGGAGGAAACAGGGGTAGTTTCAAGTGGAGCTGTTTAAAAGGGCAAGTGGCTGGGTGGTGTTATTTACAACAACATGTTATGTGTAGATACGTGTATAATAATATCTACTATTTAGAGGTGTGTAAGTTTTTTTGTGTTCTGATGAAAGGGGGAAGGAATGAGGAGGATATGAGGAGCTCGGTGGCGCCGCGGTCTTGTTCGCTTAACAATGATCGCAACGTTGTGCAAACATTGGCGCGGTCAATCCGATGATGGGTGAAAAAAAATTGACACCGATTTCCTCCGTGCTTCGGAAGGCACGTTAAGCTGTTGGTCCCGGGTGCTATCTTTACCAACTCAGATAGCAGTCGTCACATCATATCAGAGATGATGATAACTCTGACTCCTAACTGGGAATGGGTATAGCTTACCCTAAGTGTTGCGGAGGTCTGATGGCAGTCGCTCTGTGTAAAAGCTTAGCCCTCGCCAAATCTCTCAGTTTGGGAAGCCGACGCTGAGACAATCGGGAAAAAGGCTAGGATGATGATGATGAAAGGGCACTATAGCTAGTGTAATTATTATTATAAGATAGAATTTGATATAGTTTAGTCATAAAGGGCAAATTGTTTTTTTTATAGTTTCTCGACGGATTGTCTTCGCTACGCCTGATGCAAAGCGAAGCCCAAGTCGCTGTGACAACGGGCAAGTAATTGGTCAGTTGCCACCGGCATTCCGGCCCAACCCTAACCCCCAACAAGCTCCGGAAACCCTACTCACCGGCAGAAACACGACCCAGAGGTCATTTGGCTGCGGTATTCTATAGAGTGGAGGTCTTTATTTATTTATTTATTTAATCTTTATTGCACAATATAAAAAATAAAGTACAAAAGGCGAACTTAATGCCGCGTAGGCATTCTCTACCAGTCAACCTTTAGGCAAAACAGAAACAATTAAGTGGGTAGTGTGCTGCTCAATTTACGTGGAAACATTTGATATGATATATTAATATTAACATGCCCCGAAATAAAAAATTAAAAATAATAAACATACTTAATTATTGGGACAATGCATAAAACCATAATATATAGTAATTAATAATATACTAATAAATACAATATAAATCAATAAATGCATATAAATATAGATAAATAGGTATATATATATATATAATATATAATAGGACGACGACTAGATGTAAAAAAGGAAAAAAAATAAATAAAAAAAACAAAGGAACACTATTGAGCGGAAAATTGGAGCCGATAATACTTTTGGACTCTCACCTTAAAAGATGCCCTGCTTGGAGCACTACGGATGCTTTCGGGTAACTTATTCCAGAGTCTGATGGATTGCACGCAGAAGGAGTCTTTCTCCGGACGGGCGGCTCAATTCCAGCGAAGATTTGCTATCCCCTACCTCTCTTACGTATTTGTGTATTAAAATTTGTTTATTTCAATGGTCTAATAACGGAAGGTAAGTAAGTGACAAGCGTGTAGGTAGGTAAGTATTGGCTGAAAACACAGTACTTTGAGAGCATGTCTACTAAGAGTGAATATGATAATACCTTCTGAGGATAATTAATTAAATTGTGCCAGACAATTTACATCAACTCGTAGAACAATATAATATAATATCAGACAACATCACATACATTGCTCTAATCCCAAAGTAAGTAGCTTAAGCACTTGTGTTATGGGTATCAGAACAACGAAGGTACCACAAATAAATACTTAAATACAAATTATAAACACCCAGACACGGAACAAACACAAGTGTTCATCACACGAATGTTTGTCCCGGGTGGGAATCGATCCCACGACCCTTGGTTCAGAAGGCAGGGGTCACTACCAATTGAGCCACCGAGCCAGTCACAATGGACCTTAGTTTAAGTATAGTGCTCAAACTAAGGTTTTATGACTACTACGTAGATGCGTTTCATAGAACACCTAGACCGGAAAAAAATTAAACAGTTAATTTCCTAACCCGATTGAAAAACGCACACGGAACCTTCCGTGAGCGATAACGCTAAGCTATTGTACCATCCAGGTCGTCATAACATGATATACAAGAGGCTTTGAGACCAAGATCGATCAATCATCATCATCATCATCAGCCTATCGCAGTCCACTGCTGGACATAGGCCTCTCCAGTTGTTCGCCAGTTAGGGCAAACATCTGGAGGGTATACCCATAATCGCCACGCAGGCGGGTTGGCGATCACAGGGCGTAGCTTCTCGCACCAGTGGAGCAACTGGGGAGGCTTATGTCCAGCTGTGGGCTGTCTCGAAGTCTGATGATAATAAGGCCGTTTTGACAATTGGCGGGAATTTCAGTTGGGTCCCTCTCATCATCATCATCATCATCAACAGCCTTTTCGCAGTCCACTGCTAGACATAGGCCTCTCCAGTTGTTCGCCACTTAGAGCAAACATCTGGAGGATATACCCATAATCGCCACGCTGGGCAGGCGGGTTGGCGATCGCAGGGCGTAGCTTCTTGCTCCGGTGACGATGCTGCCCGTCACCGGTCTTTAGTATTTAGCTACGCCTTCAATTGTGATGGTTATACCGCCAACAGTCGGTTGCCAGCGCCTCGTTTGTTATTCGGCAGGATGCACCACGGGCAGGTGAGGTTGGCTTGGAGCGAAAAGATGATAGGCCGCTCCCTTACATCCCTATTATCGCTAAAAGGTATAAAGTTATAAGGCTTCTAAACACAATAGATAAAGTAATAGAGTTTGGATCATATGAGGACAGGATCCTATATTATAGGTATGAAAAAACACATCTGCTGGCAAATAGTATTAAGATTATTCAAGAAAGAGTCCCAGAAAGCCGTACGCTAGGCGACTCGCCGTCTCCCCGACGATAACACGCCTCGTACCTACGCTTTATTTATGACTCCATTTTAAAAAGGCGAGTACGTTACGCAACCGCGATAGTCGGCCAGACGTGTGCTCTTACAGATTTCGAGGGGGAAATAAGGATATGTACTCACTGATTTATATGGGAAGCGGTATAGTATAGGTGGGGAGGTGTAATGTCGGTGTGCGTTCTTTTGTTTTTGAGGTAGTGCGGTTTGGATGTTCAATTACGTAATCATTAGGTAAAAGTGGTTGATCGTGGCATTTGATGCTTAGTGGAAAAATGTGTTTTTTTTAATGTTTATTTCGTGGTCCTCTTAAAGATATTTGTATGAATTCGAGACATAGTACACTTGAGCCCGACGTATTTTAGACGAATATACTCGTATTAAGAAATTTATATTATGAACAGTGAAAATTAAAAAAACCTTTCGAGAAAAGATAGGTAGCGTTTCGCTTGGCTCGTCTTGTTGGCTAATGAAACGTTTATGAATATTTCGATTATACACGCTGAATGTATATTTATATCGCTTAACCCATTTGGGACCTAATGGGCAAAGCAGATTCAATACATAAACAATAACTGTGCACTAGTTAAGGTGTTAAGTAGGGAACAAAAAAAACACACAAAAAAACCTGACAAATGATAGATTATTTCTCAAGTGACTTGATGTTTCTTCTCTCTCGCTCTCCATGAGGCGAGGGGAAGAGTACTTTGCTGTATATCAAGCTATTCAAATACAACTCAAATCGGCAATTTTGATTAATCTCCACACACTGCATACTCACTAAATCACTCCACAATTGAGTCACCAAAACACAAACCCACATTTGAACTCGCGCCCACCGTCAATCAACTCTCAAATCCTCACTGACGGAAAAGAATACGATATTAATTAGTTATCGAGTCGTATGTGGGTGACGTGTAAATCAAACGGACGGACGGACAGACGCCGATAAATCTAAGGGACGTGGAACGTGTAAATGTATCGGACTTATTTCACAAGAGCGGAAAGGCTTATTCTGAAATTGAGAGATGAGTAACGGTGTCTGAATTTAGTAGACCAGTCATATTTGGTAAAAAAGTGTTGACCCTTTGGAATGAAATGTAACAGCGAGGTTAAGATCCAAAATTACGAGGAATAAATTCAAATTCTTTATTACAGACTAAATGATACATAAAAGAAAATGAAGAATGAATTTTAGCCCTATAAATAATATAGCGGAAAAGTATATTTGGATGGATGGGTACCTGGATAGATGTATGGATTTTAGTTTGTTACTACATATTTCTCGCGAAAACTACTGAACAAACTTCAATGAAACTTTACAAACAGTAATAGTATGTATTATTAAAATAAAATAAAAATATAAGCGTTGGTAATAAATAAATAAAATAAACAAACTTTCGTATGCGATATAAGTAATAAACTTTATTTCGAATTTGAAAGTTTGTATGTTTGGATGGAGGAATGGATGGATGTTTGTTTGTTGCTGTTTCAAGCGAAAACTACTGAAATTGATAGAGACTTTGGAGTAATATGGCACATACATCAGATTAATTCATATGCTACAATGTGTAAAAATATGTATTTTTTTTCTTAATCTCTATAAAAATATTGAGAATACTCGGCGACTATGAAAATGGCCGAATAGTCGGCTTAGGCGACCAGTTGTAGACTAGTTGGAACATACTTAATCAACACACATAACATGAGACGCCGTATTTTACGAGACCCTCAGATTGATTACTCGAGCGATGTCAGAATACATCTCCAATTCGTAGTGTGTGGCCCAACTAGTATATGGGGCACTGTAATCATTATTTTTATACTACCAATGTCACGTAGGCTAGTCTTTATGAACATTTTACCTCTTTATTTCACAGCGACAAACCAATTAACTGATTTCGTAATGTTTTGCGATCTCAACTAACATTAAATTTAACGATGACATGTGACGTCTAAATTTTAATACCATTGATAACATCAAAACTAGTCTTTTTATATCTAAAGACACAAAATTGTGGTACCACTTCATCAGATGGTGAATGATTTCAAAATGGGAGTCCAAATGATTTAAACGATGAGGATGATGAGGATAATAGTATCGGGTGTCGTAGCCATTCTTGCTTGCCGAACATTACAATTTATGAATTTATTTATAAAGACTAATAAAATATATGTACAAGTGTGTGTGCAATCAAAGACGCATTCCTAATTCATTAACATTTATAAATATGCGATAGGATTTTAGTCCAACATAAAGTAGATCAGGCACAGGACCACCGTTTTTTTATGCAAGAGGCGGCAGACGAGCAAATGTGTTTACTTATGCAAATAAATTAGTTTTGAACTAGGTATCTGTTTGGTACCTTTTTTGTGAGAAATGCAAGTTTACGCATACCTGCTGCTCGGTAGCAGGTACCTAAGTACCTAAAATGTGTCAAATAATTTACATCGATAATAAGTTAGAAATAGTATACAAAAGGCGAACTTATTGCCGCATAGGCATTCTCTACCAAATCAACCATTGTGTCTTAATTAATTGGCATTAATAACCTGACGTATCACTTTTTCCTAATAAATCAACTCTCTGCTACTAACCATACTTCCTTGGAAACTAAATGCAGTGAATCCACGCCGGATGAAATCTATTTTTTTTTGTTTCAAACCATAGCCCCAATTTTAATTAAACATCGATGACAAACACCCACGGGACCATCAAACTTTACGATTTCCACTTAGTAGGTGGCAAAATAAATAATAAAAACTTTGGTCATGATGAATCTCTTCTTATGTGTGTGTTCAGAGCGGGGCATAAAGAGCAAATTAATATTTTATAGCGAATAAAAAGTTATGACATTTCGCCCACGCCATTTCAGTCAAATGTCATCATTATAGGCAGGTAGTTCTTTTGTGACAATGTAAGACAAAAGTTATGTTTAGGACTAAGCTTCATCTTTAAGATTATCTTAATATTATAGGATTGTATTGATTGATTGTGTAACCGACATGTGGCGGTATAACTGTCGCAGTCATCTGGTAAATCTCCTATTCAATTGAATGGCTAGCGTGTTCATTGAATGACGACATTTAATTGAGTGCCTTAAAGAAAACTCGTCAAGTTATTTAATGAAACGTCTTTACTAAACGTGATCTTAGCATAGTCGTTGAATGGATAAAAGACGATTGTGATAATGTAGCTACGCCTTCAATTGTGATGGTTATACCGCCACCAGTCGGTTGCCAGCGCCTCGTTTGTTATTCGGCAGGATGCACCACGGGCAGGTGAGGTTGGCTTGGAAGATGATAGGCCGCTCCCCTACATACCAACTCTATGGTGTGTATTAAAGAATCAATTTCACTTCAATACATCACATACCTAAACCATCAACCACCAACGACCAAACAAGGTGAACTGCTCACCAAGATTGTTAAACTTTACTCAATAAAACATCCAATCGATCGCAATAAAAAAAAACAAAGCTGTATATTAAAATAGTAGTAAAATTAGATTTGGGCTATCGCTATAAAGACATCCAATAAAACAAAAGACTTTGATTGAGAATCACGTGGAACAAAGAACATAAACACAAATCAAGGGGACAAATGGCGTAGATTATCTGTTTTTATTAGACGTCCACCAAAAGTGTGGTGTTTTGGTAACGATTTCCTATGCTTTTATGGTCAGTGTTATTGTTGAGTCGACGGTGCCTTTGTAATTTTTTAATCGGATCATGACATCAAGAAGTTATCGATAGCCTAACCGAATTTTGCATAATGCTGCAGCATAAACATCTTTCGCCTTTTCATTATCAAGATTTGAATTTGAGCTCGAGAGGTTTATATCGAATTTAAATTAAAGCATTTAGGTCAAAGTGATATTGTACCTAATAAAATCATAGAAATTATGCGAAGCTCGATTATTATTTATGACTCGATTGAAAATGATCAGTTTTACAGCTGAAAAATTGTTCTAAATATATGCAAAAAAATATTCTGTAAGTTTTTAAAATAATAAAAAATACATAAATAAATAAAATTATTTAGTATTTTCCCTAATGATGCTGTGAGCATAAATTTTAGTCTTTCTAAAACTCGAGGACGGCTGAAATGATTTGGCTAATTTTGGTCTTGAATTATTTGTGGAAGTCCTGGGGAGGATTAAAAGGTGAATAATGTAAGCAAGTAAGTGTTTTATAATTTTGTGCGAACAAGGCACATCAATCCCTACCCAAATCAAACTCTCATCACCAGATGGTAACCACAACAGAGAGCCTATCCTAGACGTTTCCTACATTAAGTGGACAGGGAATCTATCCCAGATTCTTTACGAGTCAGAACGCATCAACGAATGATATTTTTAGGGATAAAGGTGACATTTCTAATTACTACTAGACTAGCTGTATAATGAGCAACGCCCAACGTAAGCTCAAATAACTCTTCAGAAAACCCAATCTGAGGATATAAACCGGCGCAGTTAAACGTTTGACACTAAACGCTTTATGATGCAGTAAACTCACCTGGGACCTTTAATTTACTCGCTCCTAGTGACTTGGAGGCATTCGTATTAATTAGTACACTAAATACTTACGATACCATGATAGGCTAATGTTATATGACGATATTTTTTTATACTTTGTTGTCCGCTACGAGCACACTGTCTGACTAAGGGGAGTCGAGATGTCCGGAGGGACTAGACATAAACCCCCAAACGCCTAGCGTGCGGCAAACCTCGGGAGGACGCCACTGACTACTACGCCCGAAGGCACGTATATCGTCTTCCTCAAGGCTGCTAGAGCGCAAACACATATCCCAGGGCACAGGAGTATAAGGTCTTAGTTAACCACGTGGGCTAAGAGCGGATCGATCGAGTTCACAAAACCTTAAAATTTCTTCGAAGATGTGCATTTGATTCTCTCACGGTGTTTGATCCAGAGTTAAGACAATGTAAGAAGGAGCTTTTTTTATAGTTATAGCGATTTTGACATAGATCAAACATCATCAGGAAATCTGCACATTTCAATCTCGCTAAAACTTAAAAAAGCCTAAGTAATTCTTAGAATGCCATAACTCAGCCTTTGGGTTTACACCGCTAAGCAGGCAGGCTATCAGTCAGCGGACTTTACGTCTTTATTGTGGCAGTAAATGGCAATGAATCTCATTGGCATTACACTGCTTTATAGCGTGCGTTATTAATTTTAATAAAGTTCTGCCAAGCGTGTCTGTGTTTGTAAAATAGCACGTCCTTATCTCTTTCAGATACCTGAAGATGGTTTATTTGTTCGAAACTAGCGAATATTTGTTATTTTGACGACCAGCTTGGTTCAGTCCAGTGGTGGTAGACGTTGCAGTTATACAATTGTAATGGGTTCGATCTCCGCACAATGCATATATTACGGAGCATCAACAATCAACACGTCTGTTTTAATTTGTTCTGGGTGTAATATGTATTTAATTAAAAAAAACAGTAAATAAGTAAATTTGTCGGTTGCCTAATACCTATAGTATAAGGTTCGGCTTAGTTTGGGGACTAGATTTTATTTTTATTTATTAAACCAACAACAGCTTACAACTATAGGCATAGTCCCACAAAACTATTTAAATAGTTTGTCTGTGGGATCAGGCACGGGTCTCAAAATTAATGATAAAACTTAAGTACTAGGGTAATGTAGCCAAAAAATACAATTTAAGCTTTCTCTTGAATACCCTTCTGTCCTGCTCCCGACGTATGTCTTCTGGCAGACTATTCAATAGGTATAGTAACGCTTTTTTTAATGTCCTATCACCATAGTAGTTATTTACTTAAGGTACCTCAAATTAGGTGCCATGTAGCGCTGTGTGGCCCCGCGTGGCATCTCTTGGGCTATTACCAGTATTATTTTAGTTTGTATCATGAGAGTGATCTCCTATTAGTCTACTCCTGTTAGTTTAGTGCTACTTAGCTAGTCTTCTTGAATATTGTCCACAGTGGCCGAAGTCACATCATTAGTACCTATTAGGTACTGTTATAACATAACCAACGCATTGTGCGTTATCTACATTTAATTGAATAAAGGCTACACTATGTGTGTTTACATTTTTAAGGTTCTCAAATTTTCCCAGCAGAACTCCAACAATAAAAATGGCAATATAATAATTTTAACGCGCTCCGAACAGCGAGATTGCTGTTTATTGAACAAGATAATGATCCGCTCGTAATTGGGGGTGAAGCCGTTAAAATGGCCGTTTGAGCGCGTAAGGCATTCCGGAGGTGCTCTTTGTTTACAATCTTATATTATGATGTCTTGCTACCAGTCAATGCCTGTTTTAGAACTTCGAACGCACTGGGAGAACTTTTTACAAAGACCACTTGTTAAGATACAAATGTCTGATTTAATTCAAATGTTTATCATCCACGCAAACCTAGTCATATTTTTCAGTCCCAGTTGTCCCTGTCATGTAGTCTCAGGTTAAAAAAACTAGATCTCTTTATGAGAAATGAGAAAACAGACACTATACTCTCCGCTAGATAAGAATGTAGCGGAGAGTATAGTGCGTGCCACTAAAGATGAGACTTGCCGAGCGTCAGTAGTGGGGCGTCCTGGCAGGTACCGTCGTTCAAAATGTTATCCTTAATTTTTACTTAAATTCAAGAAGTACCTATACGGTAATATTCGGTTTGGTATAGAGTCTATCTTATGAAAGTAGGTAGTGGTGGTCGAATCACGCGGTCTCTCAAGTCTCATCTTTTGTGGCACGCATTGTACCACGACCCATACCGCAAGGCGCACAATAGGCCTGTTTCCGTAAAAAATGTAATTAGTCCGTCTTTTAGATTGCTCAAAAATAAAAGACATGTATTTTTTCATTTGTAAATTAGACCAAAAATGACAAAGATATAGCCCGTTAAAATTACGCGTGACGTCACATAGTGGGAGTATTTTCGCCACTAAGTAACGTCAAAGACCCCCACTCCTAAATTTTGATGCCTTGTATCTTTGTTATTTTTTGTTTAAATGAAAAAAGGAAAAATATAATCTAAAATACGGACTAAATATAATGTAATTATTTTGACCCTGGAAACACCCCCATTTCCTGACTTCAGACTACAGAACAATTTCATATAGGGAAACTCGCTTTAACTTCTCAGATAGACTCAGTATGCAATCTCAATATCGCTGTCATTATATCTAAAAGTAAATTGATGTGAATTCTAATGAGTCAACTAGTTGAGGTGCTTATATCAAATTAGCAGTACCTCGCTAAATGGCCCTCTTCAACTTACGGCGGGTTATAAAGCGATTTCTATCAATAGATCTGAATTTATTGAATCCACACAATTGATCATATTTATTGGCATACTGGAAATATCTGTAGTATTGAGCTTATTATTTATTATTGAACTGTTGGCTGTATAAATGTGGAAGTGGTAGGACATAATTGTACTGTAGGTAATATCGATGGCGCATGTGTAAAACATGCCTTAAGCATGCTTTGAGAGCAAAAGGTCACCTATAGACTTGATTTCTTTTCATCACATCATCAGCCTGTAGCAGTCCACTGTTAGACATAGGCCTCTCCAGTTGTTCGCCACTTAGGGAAAACATCTGGAGGATATACCCATAATCGCCACGCTGTGCAGGCGGGTTGGCGATCGCGAGGCGCAGTTCCTCGCTCCGGTGACGCTGCTGCCCGTCATCGGCCTGTAGTATTTAGCTACCGCCAGAAATCCGTTGCCAGAGCCTTGTTTGTTGTTCGGAAGGATGTACCGATCGCCAACCCGCCTGCCCAGTGTGGCGAATATGGGGATTTACCCATAGCCTTGTTGGCGAACAACTAGAGAGGCATGTGTCCAGCTGTGGACTGTAAAAGGCTGATGATGATGAGTATGTATCAGGAGCAGGTGTGGCTTGGAGCGAAAGCACGACAGGCTTCACCCTTACAAATCTAGATACTTCTAGTACGTAGTAATCAGTAGATCTAACGGTGAAAAATCAAAGGATAATGTTTCTTGTAGTAGTAGGTACATTCGACTGTCACATATCGACGCCAATAAAAATATACTCGAACAATCACAGCGAACCGATAAAGCACCGTTCGGTCGCATTAAAACATTTTAAAATGCAATAAATAACGACCTTTAACGACGGGACGTGAGCCGTCGTTAATCAAGGCTTCGTTTAATGACACTTTTTATTACATGTAAATGACTACGTACCTACTTCATATGGACTTTTGGCTGCGGGCCTTTAGGGGGTACGATTCTGTCTACGACTGGGTAAGCCCAAGCTCTACGCGGATGTAAGTACCTTTCACCTTTCGAATCAAATCAAATTATTTATTCGTGATTCACAGGTATGTCATAGATCTATTTATATTAACCTTAATTAAACTTCATTAAACCTTTTCGCTCCACCCTCACCTGTCCGTGGTGCATCCTGCTGAATGACAAACGAAGCTCTAGCTTCCGACTGATCGAGGTATAACCATCACGATTGAAGGCGTAGCTAAATAACACAGGCCGATGACGGGCAGCAGCGTCACCGGAGCGAGAAGCTACGTCCTCCGATACTTAACCCGCCTGCCCAGAGTGGATATTATGGGTAAAGCTTCCAGGTGTTTACCCAAAGTGGCGAACAACTGGAGAGGCCTATGTCCAGCAGTAGACTGCGATAGGCTGATGATGATATGATAGGTAAAACTTAATTTGAACCCAAGACGTTTGGATGCAACATATTATTTTGTACGGAGTAGTGGAGTGTAAAACTCCCTTTAACTACAAATTATTGTTGTATCTATAAAAAATATTTCATTTCTTTTACTAAATAAACAATTAAAATTAGTATATTTTAGAGTCGCCTTAAAATAAGCCTGATTAATTTGAAATAAATATCTGTTAATATCGGTAAATAAAACACGAAGCATCAAATAATAAAAATAAGTCTAACATCAAAGCAGTAAAATTTATTTTAGGGAAATTAAATGTTTAAATATTGTTTTTATTGATACTAAAATTTAACCTTCTAATTAAAATTAGGAACATAATTTGTGTTTAATAGATTTACGTTAATACACGCCACGCGCCACACAGCGCCATCTAGTCCTAAACTAAGACGAAGTCGGTACTATTGGTATTAGACAACTGTTTAACTTAAATATAATATAATATAAATATAATAAATATCAGACAACATCACATACATTGCTCTAATCCCAAAGTAAGTAGCTTAAGCACTTGTGTAATGGGTATCAGAACAACGAAGGTACCACAAATAAATACTTAAATACAAATATAAACACCCAGACACGGAACAAACACAAGTGTTCATCACACGAGTGTTTGTCCCGGGTGGGAATCGAACCCACGACTCTTGGTTCAGTAGGCAGGGGTCACTACCAATTGAGCCACCGAGCCAGTCAAACACTTCTTCACTAGTCAAACTTAGTCGGATACTTCTTTTTATTTAATTAAATACACACGTATCCGGCAGCTGGAGAGGCCTATGTCCAGCAGTGGACTGCAATAGGCTGATGATGATGATGACACGTATCCGGTTGCAATTTCATCCTTATTCTATCTTCATCATCTCGATGGTTGGCGATCCTCCACTGTACGCTTTATGGGGAACTTCTTTCTGTGGAACCCACTTTCTGCGATAGTCTTTCCAAACAGCTACGACTTCGGAGCCTTCAAGAAACGGGCGTACTCCTATTTAAAAGGCCGGCAGCGACCCCAGAACCAAATACGACCCGATATGTGCCCATGGGCGGTGTCGATTGCTTACGGCGTCACATTTAATTTTGCTCGTCTACTGCCTCTTGCATAAAAAAAATACTTTGTCCGGGCATCGAACCCGCAACCATGGTATCAGAGCAGCGTTCACTGCCACTAAACCAAACTAGTCGTTGATTTGATGATCTCGACGGTTTAAACCTCTAGGTTTGACACGATCGGGAATTGAACCACATTTTTCTCGATCGAGTCAATTAGGAAACTTTTCTACTTTGGATAGGATTTGCGTGTGAGTCATGAGCACGGCACCTTCGGATCATCCCAGCTTTTACTTAATGTACAGATGACCATAGATCATCATCACCATAATCAAGTACAGTCAGCATCTGATATACGTTACAAATAGTGTTGATATAATTTTGGTTGAATGAAGCGATGCATGGCTTGTACACACGTCATACTTGTAAACAGATGCTGTCTTGGAGACTGGTCTGCTCCCGATTGCCCTATATAGAGTATGTTCATTTATCTTTTTAGTTTAATTAATAATTAATTTTGTAAGGTCTCAAAGGCCCTAGACTGTATGACGTGTTGTAAAGAGCAACTACACGAGTTTCTTGCCGGTGTCTTCTCGGTAGAATGCTGCTTTCCGAACCGGTGGTAGCTTCGACGATTTGTATGTGTTTTTTTAAAAACCTATACAAATAAAGATTATTTTGACTTGACTTGACTTTGGAACTTTGAGTGTGTAGATAATTAGATATTTTTTGGCGGTTTCATGTGTGTAGCTTAAGTGCTCTCATATATTTGACTAGCGACCGGCCCTCTCCTCGCTTCGGGTGTTTCAGATAAACATTTTAAAACTAAATGTAGCCTATGTTACTGTATGCTACAGTGATAATGTAGCTTTCTAATAAAAAAATAATTATTAAAATCGGTCCAGTCCTTTTTGACTTTATACGTTACATACAAATCTTTCCTCCTTATAAGTAATACTATAGTTCATTCGCGTTAAGAAAATAGTGACTCATCACCGACTGCCGGCCAAGCCACACCCCCTAGCCAATTAAAACGCTAGAAATTATAATTTGCTAGGGGGTGTGGCTTGGCCGGCAGTCGGTGATGAGTCACTATTTTCTTAACGCGAATGAACTATAGCTGTGCTCGCGACTTCGTCCGCGTGGAATAGTTATTTTTTCCTCTTTTTTTACATTTTCCATCATTTCTTCGCTCCTAATAGTTGCAGCGTGATGTTATATAGCCTAAAGCCTTCCTCGATAAATGGTCTATTCAACACAAAAATAATTTTTGAATTCGGACCAGTACCTACTTCCTGAGATTAGCGCGTTCAAACAAACAAACAAACTCTTCAGCTTTATAATATTAGTTTATTTATTTATTTATTTATTTAAACTTTATTGCACAAAAATGGTACAAAAGGCGAACTTAATGCTAGGAGCATTCTCTACCAGTTAACCTTTAGGTCATGCAGAGAGCAGATTTATGTGCGGTGAGTGTTCAAAGAGAAACACAATGGAAGATGATAATACCTAATATATAAAAATAAACTAATATAATAAATAAATACATTATACATAAAAAAATGAAATAAAAATATACTACATAAATATTATAATGTACCATAAATATTAAATAAATAAATATATACATATATACACAAGTATATTAACATAAATATAATTATACAAATATGTACTTGAAACAACATACACAATAAAACTTGGCAAGCAATTAAGTGGAATTTTAGAAATTACCTAAGCCGAAACATTTAAGAGGTGTTCTCGAACCCTCTTTTTAAACAAATCTTTATTTTGCGAAGACTTAATTTTGCTGGGCAAAGCATTCCATAGCCGAATGGCTTGTACAGTGAAAGAATGGGAATAGAAGCTTAGTTAAGTTAAGATTAGTGTAGAAGTGTAGACATATCTGTGCCAATTAAATTATTACTTTTTGCATTAACATGACAAAATATGGGCGCCTAGCTTAATCATGTGTCAGTCAAAGCAATATGTAATTATATACGAGCATAGTGAAATTGTAAATATCGTTAGATTATAATCTATCTCGTGAGATTGTAAACTGCTGAAAGATTGGGTACTGTATCATGCTTACAGTTTAACTATTATTTTTGCTAAATTGTACTTCTGACTGTACACCAATAGTTTTCTTGTGAGCACTTCACAAAAAGGCCGAGCGCCGACGAGAGACAGGCAATAAATAAATGTAACATATAAATGAATAAATACACGAATAAATCCCTCGTTATTTATGTCACTGTGGCCGATGGCCATTTAATGACGCGACGGACGGACGGACGGATTGTTAGCGATATTAGTTATAAACTCGTGTAGTCTCGGTTAGACGAGAGGAGTATTTTATTTGGACACTTAGGTAGTGTTGTGGTTAACGAATGAAGCAATAATTTTTAGATGCGTAATTTTTTTTTATAAAAAAAGCGTTCAGGATGACTTCACTCCACCTGATGGTAAGCGGTTGTGAGGTCCAAATGTTAGGTCGACAGGCATAATAGGACAAATCCACCGCGCTTGTCGCCCTCATACTGAAGGCCCAATGAGATACCGTTTCACGCCCCGACTTTAGTCGGTTCTTTAGAACCCAGGATATTAAAATTTAAAAATATTCCGTAACTTTTTAAAATTTAGGTTGATATTAAAACTACCCTAAATAAGAAAACTTCCACTCATTAACATATTAACAAAGCCCTAGAATAACAGCGATAAGACTGCATACTTTGCTTAGATCTAAGTCAATTCTTTTGGTATGCAAAAAAGTATCTGTAAAAAGTATCTTTCTGTCTAAGTATAATGGCAAACACAATGAAAAACCTAACTCTCCATATTTTTCACAATTATCTCAGCATTACTACGTAAAGTGACTCTTGAGATTTTAAGTTTTATATGGTTTTAAGATAAAATGTCTTTAAAATTCAAGTTAAGGCTTTTAACTATTAATTGTTCATGTTTTTTATGTAATATGTTTTTTTCCCATGTTTAATGACTTCCTTACGCCTGATGGAAAGCAAAAAAAAAAGCTCAAGTAGTCGCTTCGACAACGGGCAATGCCGCGCCGGGCCAACCCTAACCACGGTCATGTTTATATACTTAATTAATTTTGTAGCATATTCTCCGCTGCATACGAATTCTGTAATCATGGTGTTGACTCACATTACACCTACTTAGTCTCGTTTGGTATTAATATAAGCAATGAAAGGTGCCAGTACTAGTTAAGTTAACCTCTCTTGACGAACTCCAAGACGAGTTCCAAAGATTTATACTCATCCAAGTAAAACCTTCATACACCAATAACCTTTAATTCAATTTAAGACGTCATTAAATTCAGCCCCATCCGCTCAGTCCGACAAAAGTCATACCATAATTTTAGCCTACAAAACATCAATAAATCGTACATTAATAACTCCATCCAAAGAAACTGTTACAACACAAACTATTTTTCACCATTTTCGACCTTAAAGTCAGAGCGAAAGAGGTCAGTGTTAAAAAGATGGTAGATTTTGAGTTATAATCTGGCGTTGTAAAAAAGTGTGGTGAGTTAAACCGGTAGCCGAAAAGGATTACCTATAGGCTTTGTATCAAATGTAGCGCTGATGGGTTGATTTTAGTGATGTGAATGTGGACAGGTGGGGGTTTAATCGATAGTCGATAATTATTTATTTAAAGAAACATTTAAAAGGAAATGGAAGGACGTGAACTCTGCCTACCCCTCTGGGAGAAAGGCGTCACGCCTTTTTTACGTTATGTAAGTAATTAAATATTTAAACTGGATTTGTCTATTGAACTTTTGTATGGTACGACCATAACAGTCAACATCGACGGTAGTTGGGTATCATATATGCAATAGCTATGTAAAAAAGGTAGGACATAGCGAATCATTGCTACAAATCAGCCGCTCGTCCGGGGAAGGACCTCCACCCTATAGAATACCGCAGCATAAATGTCCTCCACGACCTCCGGGTCGTGTTTCTGCCGGTGAGTAGGGTTCCTTGTTCATGGGGTGTGAACCCCAAGCAGAGAGCTCCGGTAACCCTAACCCTAACCCCAGTTGCTGATGCAGAACGCTGTATTTAGGGGTTAGGACTGGGCCGGCATGGCGGTGGCAACTGACAGGTGACGACCAATTACTTACCCGTTGTTGCTATGAATTGGGTTCCTCTTGCACTTTCTATCAGGCGAAGGGAAGCCATTATATATTACTATCAAGTAGCACGACATAATGGCTGATGATGATTCATCATCAGCCTATTGCAGTATAGACATAGACCTCCCCAGTTGTTAGCCACTTGGGACAAACATCTGGGGGATATACCCATAATCGCCGCGCTGGGCAGGCAGGTTGGCGATCGCAGGGCTTAGCTATTCGCTCCGGTGACGCTGCTGCCCGTCATCGGTCTACGCCTTCAATTGTGATGGTTTTATCGCCATCAGTCTGTTGCCAGCGCCTCGTTTGTTATTCAGCAGGATGCACCACGGGCAGGTGAGGTTGGCTTGGAGCGAAATGATGATAGACCGCTCCCTTACACCCGTGCTACTATATAACAAAAGAAATTAAGGTGTTATTGAAAACATTACATTATCGATACCATCAAATCCCTACTATATCACAATAATTAATGATACAGGCATCATTAGCGCGGACGGAGTGACCGCGTTGTGTCCCTCCGTCCCTCTCGACGACCTCTCCCTCGCACATGTCTGGCGGATATATGAGAATGTTTTTGTAATCTGAGAAGGCTAGAAGTGCATGTATCGTGTATTTTGAATGAAACCTACAGGATGCTTTCAGGATTTGGTTGTGGAATTCCACAACGAATTGAAGGGAGAATAACAAATGCTTTTGCGCAGGGAGAATAAGAAATGATTTTGCACAGGACGGCTGGCAAGTGCTGGATGCGAGTAGCCCAAAATCGAGCACAGTGGCGGACCTTGGGAGAGGCCTATGTCCAGCAGTTGATTGATGTGGACTGATGATGATGATGAAGGAATGCTTAATAACCAAGAAACATAAATATAAATACTAGAAGAAGAACATTGGTGACGGAAAAGTTGCAACAAGGTAAGTATTTATAAGCCAGGATATAATAAACATTCAATCTTTTCACTTTTGGTAAGGATAAATATTACATAATTAGAAAAAGATATCATAGAGTTGTTTACGGAAACACTTGTAAGCCTCTCTGAAATTGCAATAACACTCCACTACTCACACATACCGCACTTAACAACTCAATCGTTATTATTAATGACGTAAATAAGTGGAATCAAAAATTACCGTGCAAAAATCTTTAAATTCTCATTCCCCATTTATCTCTTTAGAATAAAAAAGAAATCCTAATAATAAATCTATAAACATCTGATACCAATAAAACTCCTTTCAAATTCTACGTATATTTATTGCCAACCAATATATCCGATACAGAATTCCCGGCAACCCACCTAATTGACTCCAATAAAAGTCAAAAGCTGTGGCTTTTGTAACCTCCCCTATACGCGGCGCGCACGCAGTCATTCAGTGTTTTTTCTGCGAGTTTACCTGCAACTTCCTTCCTACAGCGATCCATTACCGTGAATGACATTCCTTACCTTTTGACAGCTAAATGGATACCATTACACCACTACCACGTTCCATAGCCGTCCCTGAACCTATTGTAAACTTTATGTTTCCGAGATACGTTTCAAAATGCTGTGGAGATTTTTTGTAGTCCAAAATTTGGGTACGCGTTGACAAGGCTAAAAATTCCGTTGAAGTTTTTAATAAAACACCTAAACACGTGGATGTAAAGTTCCTTTTTGGGTAAATTTGAGCCACGAGTGTGTTGAAAACAGATATTATTTTTCTTACGGAGCAAGTAAATGTTAGGTTGAGTGACGTACGGTGAGCGGTGCCACGCTGTCTGGAACCAAGATTTTTTTTGGACACTTTTTTTTACCTCGAAATGGATATTTCCCCTAATGATTGTGAAGATGTTGTGTAATTGATGATAGCTGATGATGCTGATGACAAATGCTAATGTGACGACTTTTTTAAGAATCGTGACTTTACCGTTTATTGAGATAACATTATTTTTGAACATAAGGTAAAAATATACGTATGGATTGGCATGTAAGACATAAAGTTTTATTCGAATAGTTTTGTATTATCTCAACATTAAAAATGTAACTTGTTGACTATATTGTAAAGCACTTCATTGCACAAAGCATAACAAAATAAAGCATTGTTTCAAAATAAATATTTTATGAGAGAATCTAGCATTAAAACACTTGAATGAATTTCCAACTCTTTCCTGATCAGCATTGTTGGTCTATTTTCGTTTAATGTTGCAACAAGTTTTTGGTTATATTTTCTCAAGTAGGTCATTGTACTTCATCGATTCTTTCTATTAACAAACAAAGCAATCATAGTATTATAATATTAAAATAAAATAATCCAATCCATTCTCATACACTGACCTATTTTGAAATTTCTGTCTTTTTTTTATAATGGTATGAACTTTATTCTATCGCAGATAAGACTAATAAGTAAGGCCAGCCTACTGGTATTGACCCTAACGGTAAGCTACTTGCATAAGTCATTAATAAGAGTTATGCCACACAATGAACTTAAACATGAACACAAACAACACAAATCAACAAAAGCTTTACTTCTCGCATCACGTACTACACTTTAAAAAAAAGCTGCTACAATAATTTCACGCGACATTTGAGGTAGTACCGATCCATTCATGAACTCATACCATTTAGGAGGCAAATGAATGGCCAAAAAAACTGATTCCATTCAAGTTTTAACGCTTGCCGCGTATCCGGTACGCATTGTGACACCTAAAATTTGTAAGGAAATGAAACCTTTTTGCAGAATTAAAGAGACACCTTTGTATTGTCCGGCCTGTTATACGTTATTGGCAGTTATTGGATTGGCAACTAATCTTGTAGAGTACGAGTTTGCTATTGTACCTACATCAGATTGTAACAGCTGCTTTTTTTGGGGATATTTGTTGGTCGATTTATGAGATTAGCATCTGTGCAATTAGGTTGTGAGGACAATTAATTGTTTGTGTAATTTTTATTTCTGTTTACATTGACTTTTGATCCAATAACCGTTTTCTTTTATTTCCTTTTGGATTACTTATTAGGTAAACCTTATTGAGATAAGGTCTAATTTGAAGGAAATGTGCAGCCTAAGATTGAGCACGCCTACTTAAATAGAGCTTGTTCACTTTCGCCTTAAGGAACTCCAAGTAATACCTTATAAGTCGCTACTTTCATCGAACTATTCGTTAGGTGTAAGGTAAGTTTAATACGTGTAATGTTGCCAAACCATCTTTGTTGCTTCTACTTTCATAGTTATTTCTACTTAGCCCAACAGTTGACTGGTAGTTATAGTATATTTGGTATCTAGTGCGCCTTTTAAACACTATTTTATTGTACTACAAGGATAACATAAATAACTGAATTTATATTATAGGGCTGTTTTTAACAAACGTTCATGTTTGAGCCCTTTACAACGAACGTCTCGTTATGTTCTGTTATGTTACATGTTAAAATAATTATAAGCAAAAAATGCCAATAAAATCAACGCAACAGGCAATTAGTGGGCACATTAGCGGAAGCGATGCGCAAACATTGACAGTTGACCTGTCATCGTGACAGTTCGATACGACACTTGCGCGGCAGCCGTCCTATCATAACACGGAAATAATGACAGCTGTCAATCGTTGTATTTGTATAGCGTAAAAAGTAAAATTTTGCTTGTGTAAACGTTCTCATGGTAAAAAGTACGAAATGTATTCGAAGACAATATTAATGGTTATCGTAATAATAAATCACTATTTGTCTTAAGAAAGCTGTTAAGTAAAGCAGTGTTTGCAACACAGTGGTTATTACATTAGGAGGTCTCGCTTACTTAAAAATGCAAACTCAAAATGATTTGACAATGCTCCTATTCTAGTTTCTGAGTCGAGTTTTGTGGGTATTTCTGTGTACTCGTATTTGGGAATGTAAGGGAGTGGCCTATCATCATTTCGAACCAAGCCAACTCGATTGCCTTAAGTGGCGTATAACTCCGAGGCCTATGTCCAGCAGTGGACTGCAGTAGATGTTCATGATACTCGTATTTTGGTAGGGGCCTAAAGTATTACGAGTAGGTTTACATTTTATGTGAGTTACATTCTAAATTGTGATCAATATTGACGATCAGTTGATGTTACCATTCAGCCTGCAAACGTCCACAGCTGGACATAGGCCTCCCCCAATCAGAATCCCCCCAAAATAATATTTTCAATATTAACCAGCATCATAGGCGTAATAATTATAAGGAATGTCCGATGCGTCGCGGTCTAAATGAATAGTAAAAGCTACTCGGGTGTCAATAAACCCGCGGGACTTGGCGTTTAATACACCGCGCACAAAAGGCCGGAACTCTTTTATTTTTCATAACTTTAGGGTCCAGTGGGCATTGGAAAGGACCCGTTTGAAAGCTAATGACCGTGATATTGGGTATGGGGAATAGGTTGTATAAATCGCAAAGGTGAAACTGTCACCTATGTAGTTTGTTTCGTGGGTGTAGCGATATACGACAACGAGATGCAGCTTCCCCCTCCTTAGGCGGGCCGCATACGTTCGGAATTCCGAATTGAAATTCACGTAAAATGCTCTACATATCTGCATACAAAAGCGTATCTATACCTACGTATTATGTATTTTATATGTAAGGAGAGCATTATTTTTACAAAATTTCTATTCAGAATTCCGCCTCAGAAGCTAGCCTTAGGAGTCGGTGGCGTGGTAGTTAAGTTCGAACCCCGCCACATAACATTGTGTTTTCAAGTTTAGATAATTAAAAGAACCAAGTTTGAAATTCATATACACAAAGTATAATATTTTAAATACAATTTAGTTTGTGGTGCCCAAGGAAATATACGTTAGGTATACGAGTATATTCGACGCCCTTATAGTAAAGCAAAACATCAAGAGGATGACTGCACATTATATATGGGTGACTGGTCTCTACCAGTATCTCAAATGCCTATGCGGCAATAAATTTGTACTCTTTTTTTATAAGAAGAGCTTTCAGGATGGCCTCACTCCAACTGATGGTAAGCGGTCGTGAGGTCCAAAAGATAGGTCGACAGGCATAGCAGAACAAACCCATTACGCCTGTCGTCCTCCCACTATTTCCATTGCGCAATAAAAAAAAAAAAAACTCCGCTAAGATACAATAACTATTATATTCTGTTAGAATACCAGCATTTCAAACCATTGCATAATCTTTCTACAGAACCCAATCCATTGATTGGGTTCACGCATACCAAGTCAAGACCGGTAGCCGACAATGGCGGTCATTTATCAGCGGCTTACCCGGGAGCGAACCCGCTACCTGCCGGCCCAAACTAATGAACATATAGTCACTGCGGTGCTTATTAACAAACGTCCGGCACGGAATGCTTGACGGCTGTTCAAGGTTATTTCTTTTTAGGGCAATATTAACTACTAGTTGTGCCAGCAGCGGTGCACGCGTGGATATTGGGTTTCAAAAATAACGGACTTCCATAAAATCGTGTCAAAATTTTAAGAAGACCTCTAACGATACATTGGTGCAAAACCGCATTCAATTCCAAGCAGTAATTTTTACGTGATGCGCGTTCAAACATACAGATTAAAAATTCTCCCGTTTACCCAATATTTTCCTTCCTTCCACAGTGGAGACATATGTAAATGTGAACTGATGAAAATTAGAAAAGAACAACCTTAAGTATGAAATAATAACATTGCATGGTGTTTGGAGTACCTTCCACTACGACTGCACGTCTAAATTCAAACAAAATAACAATTAGTGGCTTCGCCGAGTCGATATCGGCATAAATAAGCGTCGTGGTGCCGAATGAGCCGTTAGTCCAGCTCAGAATAAGTGAGACGCCGGCCAACGTCAGATTCTTAACTTTTAATCTCCTGTAGAGGCTTACATGGCGGCAAGAAATTAAAATATTGATAACATGTTTTGTTCAAGAGAGGTAGGGCATCATGGCAAATCTTCGCTCGAATTGAACTGCCCGTCCGAGGAAGGACCTCCACCCTATAGAATACCGCAGCCAAATGACCTTCGGGTCGTGTTTCTGCCGGTGTGTAGGGTCTCCGGAGCTTGACAGGTAACTGACCAGTTACTTGCCTATTGTCACAGCGACTTGGACTTCTCTTCCGCTTTCCATCAGGCGTTGGGAAGCCATTATGTCGAGCTACTATAAAAAAGTGACTACTTGCGCCCTACGGTAAGGGGTCTTATCGAGGAATAATATGGGGGGGGGGGGACCCCAAGAGGTATGCAGCTCAGGCTTGGGGTGTAGCGCAAGGATTGCGTCGACTCATTCCGGGCATGGTAATGCCATTTGGCTGCTTCCCTACATACCTAACCCAGTTTTCCCAATTGCCTTCACGCAAATTAGGAATAGTGAAACCTAGTCTAGTTTAGGTTTCATTTTTAACCGACTTCATTTTACTTATGATATGACTGACTCGATGGCTCATTTGGTAGTGACCTCTGCCCTCTGAGCCAAGGGTTGTGGGTTCGACTCCCGCACAGTACAAACATTTGTGTTCATGAACATGTCTGTTTGTACTAGTCTGGATGTTTTCTATGTATAATATGAGTATGTATTTAGTTACAAAAAAAAAATGTATCAGTTGTCTCGTACCCATAGTACAAGCTTCGGCTTAGTTTAGGGCTAGGTGACGCTATGTGGCCCAGCGTGGCATGTCTTGGGTTATTTATTTATTTGCCACAGGTATGTTATGAATAGCTTATCAGGCGCTTTAAAGCAAGTAAGTATTGGTAGCTGGCGTAAGATTATCATATTATTTCTCGCTCCATGTAACCACATCTTTAAGCGATTGCATATAGTTACAGAGGCGAGGGCATCGCGTAAACAAATATATTTATTTAATAACTTTTTATTGCCATAATCTGAACATAATTTACGCTGATAAGCAGATCAACAAGCGCTAATATATTATCGTTTGATACTCTGTGGGCCGTTTTGTTTTGTTGTACACCGCACCTTTATAATCCTGCGCGTGCGACCGAATATTAACCGAAATGGGATTTTGGATTCGTTTTGACGTGACCACTTTAAAATATCGCTTTTTATTATTCGAGTTTTTGGGCTAAGAGCGGAGTTGGCGGAAAATTTGGTGATTTTGTAATTAACTAGATTTTGCACGTAAATTTACTTGCAGTTTGATTTGTGATGGTTTGTTATACTTTAATAAACATTGCAAGCTAGTTTTCTTTATGACATGGCCTGGAGGTCCTGGTAATAAGTGTAACACTTCAGCCCATAGACACCAGGGGTGTGTGCTTAAACTGCAAGAGATCTTCTTGGAATGAAATGGAATTAAAAAAATATTCAGAAGATATTTGAATATTTCTTTATTTGAACGGCCAATTAGTCTGGGCAACATATAGGATGAGTCCTGGAAATTGAAGATCTGGAACAACTAATGTGCAACTTTAAGGGACCAACTACACTATCACATATAGAAATAGCGACTAAGCAAAAGTGTCTCGGTCTGATGAGCATTTGATCGAGTAACATCATCAACCTATTGAGTCCACATAGGCCTCTCCAGTTCTTCGCCACTTTCGGCAAACATGTGGAGGTTTTTCCCGTAATGGCCTCGCCAGGCAGGCGGTTGGCGATCACAGGGTGTAGCTCATCGCTCCGGTGACGCGTCTTACACCTATTCACGCCTATTATTATCCTACCTATAGTTATCGAGTAACAATAATCATAATACGTAGGGATGTTTCCAGGGTCAAAACAATAACATTATATTTAGTCCGTATTTTAGATTATAAAAATATATTGGACACGTATTTTTCCTCTTTTCATTTAAACAAAAAATGACAAAGATATAAGGCATCAAAATTTAAGAGTGTTGTGTCTCAGTGCGAAAAAACCGTGGAAAAAACTCCCACTCTTTGACGTCACGCGTAATTTTAACGGGCTATATCTTTGTCATTTTTGGTCTAATTTACAAATGAAAAAATACATGTCTTTTATTTTTGAAGAGTCTAAAAGATGGACTGATTATTTTTTTACAAGCCTATTGTAAAGACCACACGAACAAAGTCGCAGGCACCAGCTAGCAAAAAAATAAGTGTAAATCTAAATTACACATCTGCGTCCAAATTAATTAATACCGAAACCGAACAGATTTCAACTAACACGCCATATTGGTGGACTGTCACTCACGCGTCGCAAAAAACGTCAAATTCTGTGAAATTCACCAAATCTGCTTACTCGTATCAATATCAATTGTGCGAATATTATACATTATCTGTGACAAACATAATTCTAATTGGTTTCAAATGAAAATGAACCTTATTTTTAAGAGGCTAAAGTTTAAATGAGTTGCTTATATATGTTTGTCATTTCGTATATTGGATATTTAGGGCCAAACGGCGTGAAAAGTGGCACCGATCTATTACGAATAATCCGCTTACGGGGACGTGAGCTGTGAATGGGATTAAAACTGCCATAGTTGCCGATGCCCGGCCAATATCATATTGTTGTGTTAGTCCGTGAGGTGTATTGTTGTTGAGGAATGGGATCAGACGCTTAAATCGTTTGATTAGTTGGAGTATACCTACCTATACGTGTAAAGTCATTTTGGATAGATTATTTTAAATTAAAATATCTATGACAGTGTATTTTGGTTCATCATCATTTTAATGCTTTATTTATTTATTGAATCTTTATTGCATAAAACACATAATACAAAAGTTGGACTTAATGCCGCACAGGCCTATTAGTCAACCATTGGACTAAGCTAATATATGGACTGACGTCTATTGACTAGACTGATCTATGTGCAGGTTATTGTAAGAGGTCTATGTCCAGCAGTGGGCATAATCAGGCTGATGACGATAACATTTTTATGGGATTTAATATTCGTATGAGAATACGCCCGAAGACGGACAGCAACGTCACCGGAGCGAGAAGCTACGCCATGCGATCGCCAACCCGCCTGCCCAGCGTGACGATTATGGGTAAAGCCTCCAAATGTTTCACCTAAGTGGCGAACAACTGGAGAGGCCTATGTCCAGCTGTGGACTGCGATAGGCTGCTGATGATGATAATGATGAGAATACGTAATATAAACAGTATTTAACCCGTAAAATTGTCGTGTGTTTTCAGCAATGGGCATTTTACAGGCTGATAATGAACCCGTCAAATCCCATGAACTTGATATCGGTTGCCACACAGCAGATTTTCTATTATATCCGAAACGCTGGTATTGAGAGGTCAAACCAAAAGACCCACGCAATAATGGCCACCGTTACTGGGCGGTCAAGACTCATAAATTAGCCGAGACAATTAGCGCCCCCTGTTGTCGCCTTTAGGTCAAAACCCTTTGTCTCCCGCCCTAATGCCAGTTAGTGTCCTAATTTGGGGAAAATGTATCCGAAAGTTGCCTCTAGCAGATAAATATGTGGTGGAATTAGTATAACCTCTTTGTTCAATCTCTAGAAATAGATAGATTTTTTTTATAGTGGCTCGTCATAATGGCTTCCCTACGCCTGATGGAAAGCGAAAGAGAAGCCCAAGCTGCTGTGACAACTGGCAAGTAACTAGTCAGTTACCTGTCAGTTGCCACCGCTATGCCGGCCCAACTCTAACCCCCCCCCATGAGCTCCGTAAACCCTACTCACCGGCAGAAACACGACCCAGAGGTCATTTGGCTGCGGTATTCTATAGGGTGGAGGTCCGGACGGGGCGGCTCAATTCGAGCGAAGATTCGCTATGCCCTAGGTACCTCTCTTAAAAGATATTCTTTATTGCAAAACAGTTGACTTAAAACTAGATACAAAGGTAGATCGCGGTACAATATAGGCGACCTTATCACTTTCAGCGATCTCTTCCAGACAACCTTTGGGTAGATGATAATTAAAAAGAATGGGTAAGGTGTCAGTTGATGAAATTGAATCTAATAATATATGTAGTTGCGCTCAACATAAACTTAAAAAGACTCGTTGTTTTTGTCTTTGTTTGTATCTATAGGATACCATTAAGGTAAGTACCATACCATTCCAATTCATTCTTGACTGGCTCGGTGGCTCAAATGGTAGTGACCCCTGCCTTCTGAACCAAGGGTCGTGGGTTCGATTCCCACCCGGGACAAACATTCGTGTGATGAACACTTGTGTTTGTTCCGTGTCTGGGTGTTTATATTTGTATTTATGTATTTATTTGTGGTACCTTCGTTGTTCTGATACCCATAACACAAGTGCTTACGCTACTTACTTTGGGATCGGAGCAATGTATGTGATGTTGTCTGATATTTATATTTATTTATTTATTTATTTATTCTTACAATCCTCACATACACTTACCATACCGAATCATCCCTATTTCTTCACATTAGGTACACCACCACAATATAGCTTAAGGGAAACGCAACCCTTATTCCTCAAAGGCCATTAGTGACGCAAAACAAGGGCCTAAGGGTGCTAATTCGAACCCACTTCGGCTGTAAATCTCGCTGACCGCGTCCAGTGGGAGGGGTTCGCTTCCCGGCCGGGTCACGGGGAAAACTAACTTTGTTCTGTGACTAGTGTAGCTTTTAATTGGGTGCTAAGGTGTTTTCTAAACGGAATTATAGTCAATGCTAATATAGTTAGATAGTTTTCTAGCTCGCCCAATAGTTAACTGGTAGAGAATACTATGCGGTGGTAAGTTTGCCATTTGTAGTCATATGTGCAATAAAATTATGTAATTATGTGGGATGTAAGGGAGCGGCCTATCATCTTTTCGCTCCAAGCCAACCTCACCTGCCCGTGGTGCATCCTGCCGAATAACAAACGAGGCGCTGGCAACCGACTGGTGGCGGTATAACCATCACAATTGAAGGCGTAGCTAAATACTAAAGACCGGTGACGGGCAGCAGCGTCACCGGAGCAAGAAGCTACGCCCTGCGATCGCCAACCCGCCTGCCCAGCGTGGCGATTATGGGTATATCCTCCAGATGTTTGCTCTAAGTGGCGAACAACTGGAGAGGCCTATGTCCAGCAGTGGACTGTAATAGGATGATGATGATGAAATACATAAAATTATTAATGCAAAAGTAAATCTGTCTGTGTGTCATCTTTTCGTACCGTTAGATACGAGTAGAAATAGATCATGTAGGTACTAGAAGGTATGTAAGATCTTAAATTTCTTCGCATACAGAAAGGTTCGCAATTCTTATCCTTGTCGCGTCATTAAAATGTGGTTGCTTGCCTGTACCTATGTTTACTTCTTCCTTTGATCCCAGCGACTTGGGCTTCTCTTTCGCTTTCCAACAGGCGTAGGTAAGCGATTATGTTTGCCTTTTTTTAGTAATACGACGAAGATGCGAGTTGTCAAACATTTTGGTATGAAATGGAATATTTCCACTATTGAAACGGTGACGAGAGGGCAGGGAAAGATAAAGGTCTTGAATAATACTTAAGTACGTCTTAATCGGTACTAGATGATTATCTTACATCTATCTATATCTATATAAATATAATTCAAAGGTGACTGACTGACTGACATAGTGATCTATCAACGCACAGCACAAACCACTGGACGGATCGGGCTGAAATTTGGTGCAGGTAGATGTTATGACGTAGGCATCCGTTAACCTTCAACTACCGACGTCAGTTTTTCGTCACACTAGTACCGACGTAGGGCCTGAGAGGCCGCTAATATAACATTAAATATTGTGGTAAACGTGTGTCATTATTTTTCAAACTATGGTTTCTATTGTAAATTTGGTATGTTACGATATGATAAAAAGATAAAAATAATAATCAAATTTATTGAAGTTATTACTTTTATGCCTTAATTTCCATGCATTATGTTTGACTAAAAATGAATGCCAGACGAAAAAAAAATTATTTTAAATTATTTCACTTTTCAAAAACTAAAAAAGTTACCTTTTCTTAAATCTTAGGGTTGAAATAACTATAAAAATTATAAACTGCATTTGGAATGTTTCAAATAAAAAAAATATCCAAGTACCAAGTTATATAAAATTAGAGCATGATAATTTAAGCTAATTGTAAACAAACATGTTTTTTACATGATTACTAATATGAGGATTTTCTATTTAGTTTAGGTGGACAACATGCACATATTTTTCTTGTTTTTTTCTTACAATTAAGCTTCCAATCAAAGTTTCATGATTCGAATCCAAAATATTTCTATGACATCGTAGTCTCTTGGATTGTTGAATCTCTAAAATTCCATTTAATTGCTTGCCAAGTATATATTGTATATGTTGTTTCAAGTACATATTTGTATAATTATATTTATGTTAATATACTTGTGTATATATGTATATATTTATTTATTTAATATTTATGGTACATTATAATATTTATGTAGTATATATTTTTTTTTTATGTATAATGTATTTATTTATTATATTAGTTTATTTTTATATTTTCCATTGTGTTTCTCTTTGAACACTCACCGCACATAAATCTGCTCTCTGCATGACCTAAAGGTTAACTGGTAGAGAATGCTCCTAGCATTAAGTTCGCCTTTTGTACCATTTTGTGCAATAAAGTTTAAATAAATAAATAAAAATTGTTTGTAGCTAAACGGTGTTTACCACCCGACATTTCCGGTACATTTATATTTTAACTTATCAATCAGGTTCCTGTAAAAAATCACTTTTTGTTGACCTTAGCGTAAACAAAAAAGTCACGTAACTACCGACGTTGGGCCTATGAGGCCTCGTTGGAGTTTTAAATCTAAATAGCTTACTGAAATCGTGTTTGCCGGCATTACTACCACACTCATCGGCGTTGACGCAACTAAATTCGCAGGTACTGAAGAGTACGGGGCTTTCCTGCTAGAGGAAGGGGTTAATCTAACAAAATCTCTAGCCGCCTCGGCCTCACAGGCCCCACGTCGGTAGTTAAAGGTTAAGAAAGAATTTTGATCAATTCTGCCCCAAAGGGGATCAAATAGGGGATGAAACTCTATTCCACGCGGACGTAGTCGCTGGCACTGCTAGTTATCTATCTGAATCGGAGAGTACAACTTGACAATTAAAAACGACGGTTAATTTTATTTACGTATCAATTGTAAGCCAATAAACCATCTTGAACCTCCCAACTATTAACTTTCGCACCGTTTATCCGACACTAAATGTTATTAATTTCGACCCAGTAACGTCATTGTGACACCTCTACAATAAAGCTAACAGATGCTCGGTTAGAACTAGTGATGGGAACTGTCGATATTATATTTGCGAATGACGTTAAATAGATTTTTTATCTGTGTGGTATCCAAATTTAGAATAGGACCAGCTTACCCCATCCCGTAGGTGTCCTTAAACTTTTTTTCTTTATGCGGGAGGCGGCAGACGAGCAAGGTGATGCCTGATGGTAAGCAGTCGACACCGCCCATGGACACCCGCAGCTCTAACCGAGTTTAGGGTCGCTGCTGGACTTTCAAATATGAATACGCTCGTTTCTTGAAGGTTCCCAAGTCGTAGCTGTTCGGAAAGACTGTCGCAGGAAGTTGGTTCCACAAAATCGAGCCGCGAGGCAAGAAGTTCCTCATAAAACATACAGTCGAGGATCGCCAGCCACCGAGATAATGTGGATGGAATTTCGGTCGGTTACGTGTGGTGCGGTGAAAAAACTCCGCTGCAGGCAGTAAACCAAACAATTCTTCAGAACATTCCCCATGATAGATGCGGTAGAGAACGCACATGGATGCAACGTCTCTTCGCAATGCCAGTGAGTCGAGTCGACCAGACAAGGTTAGGTCATCGACAATACGAGCAGCTCTACGCTGGATTCGGTCAAATAGAAACTTGTAGGAAATCCACGAGATGAGCTAGGCTAGACAAGATGACTAAGGGAGTAAGGGTATATCAGAAAATGGGCTGCAGCGTCTACCTTGCGGCAGTTTTAGACCATTCCAGGCCCCGTGACACCACCCCAAATGTGTTTCACGGAGGGGCCGGGGTTTTTAGTGGGTATTCCCTGCCTCCTACCATCCTGAGGTAGGGTGCCGCTCTTTCGTTTTCGAGAGCGGCGTGTGTCTCACATATCCAGTCGTTTCACCGAACGGCGGGAATGCGTAAAAGCATTTTCCCCGGTTTAAAAAAAAAGCAGCGTTTAACCCGGTAGTAATAAAATCTACTGCGGTCACCAACCATCCTGATAATTGTGGTAAGTAATTATGTAAGTTTGCGAATGTAAGGGAGCGGCCTATCATCTTTTCGCTCCAAGCCAACCTCACCTGCCCATGATGCATCCTGCCGAATAACAAACGAGGCAACCGACTGGTGGCGGTATAACCATCACGATTGAAGGCGCAGCTAAATACCACAGACCGATGACGGGCAGCAGTGTCGCCGGAGCGAGAAGCTACGCCCTGCGATCGCCAACCCGCCTGCCCATGCGTGGCATGTCTTGGGTTATTATTATTTCTATCAGAATTCCTTTGAACTCAGTCGCCCTTTCCGGGCCTCATAAGTAAATTTATATTCTAACTATCATCATCATCATCAGCCTATTACAGTCCACTGCTGGACATAGGCCTCTCCAGTTGTTCGCCACTTAGAGCAAACATCTGGAGGATATACCCATAATCGCCACGCTGGGCAGGCGGGTTGGCGATCGCAGGGCGTAGCTTCTTGCTCCGGTGACGCTGCTGCCCGTCACCGGTCTTTAGTATTTAGCTACGCCTTCAATTGTGATGGTTATACCGCCACCAGTCGGTTGCAAGCGCCTCGTTTGTTATTCGGCAGGATGCACCACGGGCAGGTGAGGTTGGCTTGGAGCGAAAAGATGATAAGCCGCTCCCTTACATCCTTTCTAACTATCGTCATAGATTGATATCTCGGTTCACCAACCCGTGTCCCAACACTAGCACACGTACCATTGCACACATTAACGTCAATTTGTCGCAAATCGACGCAAATAATGCGCAGGATTCGATCTGCGAGCGGCAGATGTTGACAAATAGACTCGAATGGAGCGAGAGATCGGACAATAATGGTGTGCTTGTTGACTTTTGCGCTTTTAATAATATTCCCTTTGTAATAAGGGATATAAGAGTAACTTATTTCTTCGTATATTGACAACTAAGAACACATAACTACTAGAAGTTGGTTCCTTCCAGAACAGACACGTCTAGGTATGTCATCATCATCATCATCAGCCTATTACAGTCTACTGCTGGACATAGGCCTCTCCAGTTGTTCGCCAGTTAGAGCAAACACCTGGAGGATATACCCATAATCGCCACGCTGGGCAGGCGGGTTGGCGATCGCAGGTCTAGGTATGTACGTACCTACTATTGAGTGAACCGGTTTGTGCTGGGTGAGCGCGTTCTATCGTAGACTACGATATCGCTTACCATCAGGCGAATCGCAGTCAAGCGCAAACTCACTTAGAATAAAAAAGAACTATCTATCAATATAAATTTCTCCGGGAAATACTTACGTTTTTCTTGCTGATGATACGAGGGAGATAGGACGAGCAAGCGGTAGACTCTGCAAATGCCAGGGCACAGCCGAATGACTTGATGGAAGAACTCTTTGTCCTTATTCAAACGTGGCCTTCGTTTGAAGAAGGACAAGTCATAGCGATCAGGATACACCGCGGGGCTGGGAGCTTATTCCAGAACTTGCGTGTAAAAGTTTCTGAATGTTACGTAAGTACGTTAGTAGTGGTATGGAACCATTACCATAGGTAGGGTAAGGTAAGTAAGGAATACTTTTATTTTTCAGGGAAAAGACACTAGAGGTAAAACTATGAGGCAACACCTTCTGAATCTACTCGTATTAGCTTAAGGATTGCTTATGTGCATATTTATTTTAATGTGCTCTTATTTAAAAGTAACTATTTGTTCTGTCAAAGAAAATCTACTAACTAACACTATATTATAATCGTCATATTGTAAAGGCTTTTGATTTTTTAATAAATATAATAATAAGAGTCTTGAATAAATACAGTCGGTTCGATATACCTACGTGTTAAAACTAATCCCACTGTTTTCCCTTCACAAAACACACCTGAAGATAGCTTTTAAAAAATTGAAGCTGTTGTCATTTCCTCATCCACGTCACCCGCCGGAGTCGTCAGCGCTTATAGACCCCCCCCCCCCCTTCTTGGGGGGGTCGTGAAAGTAATCAACAATTTAAAATTGGGGCTAATCTCGTGCCCAGCGTAATCGAGCAAATCGCTCTTCGCCTCGTACATTTGTACTGATCCAGTACAAACGGAATCAGTGAAGTCGATTTGTTGACTTTGAGATGTGGCAAATTATTTTTTGCTAAAGTCATCTATATATAGCACAAGTCTAATAGCCGAATACGGCCCTAAAACAATTGATTGAATTTCACGGACAATATCGAAGAATTTTATGTCGCGGAAATGGATGGATAAAGGATAAACTGCGCTGAGACTCAAAATTGGTTTACGGTTTCAATTCTATTCGGCCTTAACTTAATCTTTCTTGTCTCAACATCTATTTTTTTAATGGAACTTTACTACCAAAACCGAATAAAATTAGTAGCCATCTTTTCTATCGCTCTATTAAGGAGAAAAGGTACAAGTGGCTTGCTTCCGCTTGGGGTTTCTCGCAGAACCCAGAGCTCATTTTTTAGACCCCGCACGATTTTTCTCCAGCGCCTGACCTTTAGAAGAAGCTTTCAAGACACCAAGGAATAAGTTCAAACGCTTACTATAAGGTAGATACATGATCATTATCGTCCTCTGCTGGACCTATGCCTCCCCCAATGACAGTTACCACGGTTGCCAGGACCTGGTAGGTTGGTGACCGCAGTAGGTTCTAAACGTACCCAGATAAACGGTGCTTCCCCTTTCCTGATATGACACCCATGAGCATGGGATGCAATGGTCCTATTCTAACCCGGAAACGGACCCGGTAGATAGATTCTTAACTATGTTTTGTAATTTTTTGATAATTTACTTGTTTTTTTAATCAACTTTATTTGAAAATTTTTATGGTTTTGGAAAAGTATTTTTCGCATGTATTCTAATGATAAAAATAAATAAATTTAACTGTTTTTGTGTACCCCTTTTCATTACATTTCCAACGATACCCAAAATCAAACAAATAATTGGTTCTTAATGAGCTTAAAAGTTGTTTGAAGTAGTTTTTTCAAAAGGTGCGACTTTTTTGACGCTGAGTGTAGATTACTTATTAAAAATCAAAAGATGAAGTGAGGATGTCATACTAATCTTATTTTACTGTGCCCATCCCGTCTGCCAGAGAGGAAATGTTTGACAAATTACGCTTTGCAATGGTGTGAAATTTATTTAAGAGATAAGATTTGTTTATTTAACTAGGTGTTAGAACAGACACGCAGTGTGAAATCCCTCGTCAGGGCAAAATTTGCGCGAAATTTGGATACGAAGGTATTTAGTTTTAAATGAATAAGGATACAATAAGACTTAACTGAACAATTACTTATATAATACTTTTTTTTTATTAGCTTGCCATGATGGCTTCCCTACGCCTGATGGAAGCCGAAAGAAAAGCCCAAGTCGCTGTGACAACGGGCAAGTAACTAGTCATTACTTATTAGAATTAGAAAATAAATAATTATTCGTACATAGAGACTGCACTTAGGAATCGTTATTTATGTACTGTATAACAAATGAAAACAAAAATTATTCTACCGTCGTGTTAAGAAAGTGGATTCTACCGAGAAGAACCGGCAAGACACGAAAACTACTTAGTTCTTTTAAATCTCGAACTTATATTTTTTTTTGTATTAGTGTTTATGTACCGTATTGTACAGAATTAACTTGGCGATATGAAAGTCTTTCTTGAAAGCTGATAGCGACATCTATATGTACACTAATAAACTACAAGAGCATGAGCTTTCTGAACACAAAGCTTTTACATTTTTGAATTTTCTTCCTATCTTTGTTTAACGATTTAAAATTTCTGTTTATTAAATATCACAAAGTAAGAAATCGTTAAAATTGTTGTCTAATAAAAATTATTATGAAGTACTGTGCACGTGCTTTCTTCAGGAAAGCTTGCGTGTTCAAAGCTTTATCTGTGTGGCAGTTTACAACACTGCCCATAGATGGCGTTGTTATCATTTAGGTTAGTATTTAGCCTCTTTGTACATAGAGGGCGTTACGTGTAGTAAATTCAGTACCTTTTGCCGCCTAATAATATTTTTTTTAAATAACAGATAGGTACTATTCAGCACACTTATCCGATCCCAAAGTAAGTAGGTAGCTTAAGCACTTGTGTTTAAGTATGTACTAGCTGCGGCCCGCGGTGTTAGGTACCTTTCCGCGGTTTGTCGATGCAATTATTTTATTGAGTTATGCGCTTTCCCACACATTTAGGGATTCATTTTATACATACAAATATATATTTCCGGTACCTTCGTTGTTATGATACCCACAACACAAGTGCTCATTCTACTTTAGGATCGGAGCAATGTACGTGATGTTGTCTAATCATCATCATCACTATCATCAGCCTATCGCAGTCCACTGCTGGACATAGGCCTCTTCAGTTGTTCGCCACTTTGGTCAAACACCTGGAGGATATATGTACCCATAATCGCCACTAGGCAGGCGGGTTGGCGAACGCAGGTCGGCGTAGCTTCTCGCTCCGGTAACGTTCCAGCCCGTCATCCATGTCTGTGGTATTCAGCTACACCTTCAATCGTTATTATCGCGGTTATACCGCCACCAGTCGGTTGCCAGAACCTGTTGTTGTTGTCTGATATAATATTTATATTTTTATTATTATCAGGCAATGGAAAGTCATTAAGCTAAGTCTCTATTAAAAAAAAACAAAAGAAAATTTTTCTTTTTAGATGCTTCTTAAATACCGACTCGAACAAGTGTTTATCCTAACTATACAAAACACTTTATGTGCACTTCGAGATAAAATGCATCGGCGTAGGTAGGTACATTTGTTTAATTGTTTATCATAATTGCAATATAACGATGAATAAGCAACTATGTTCTTGGTAACTGACAGTAAGTCGTGGGAACATTGTTGAGATATCAAATGATGTTATGCAACTTAATACTTACTTTAGTAATCATTTAATGTTAAGTATTTCAGCATTATCCCAGGCTGTTATTAGGGAATAAGTATGTATCAACAATATTTTCGTTTATTTATCTACTAATTTGTCGTAAGAAGAGCGTTGTCATCCGCATACCACGATGACGATGGTGGCGCGCACCAAGAGGTTTTAGTTCCTCGTTCTTGTCCTGTGCCATTAAGTCATGCTTCATGGAATGCCCTTCCAGCTCATATTGTGTTTCCTTCCTCTTACAATCCTGGGTTCTTTAGGCGGGGCGTGAAACGGCATCTCAGTGGGGCTTCTGAGTGAGGGCGAGAGGCGCAATGTGTCTATTATGCCTGTCGACTTAACTTTTGGACCTGTCGTGAGGTCTTACCATGCTTACCATGGAATATGTACCATTAACTAAACATTATACATACAGACGAATTGTGAACCTCCTCTTTTTTAAAATTCGGTTAAAAGCTGCATTTATGAGATAGTCGCTTAAAGTACCTAAACATCGGTCCTCAAAAGACTTAAGCCCAAACGACCATCAGCTAAACTCCTTTAATAAAAATTGGGATTGTAAAAAAAATTACATAAAATTTTCACGTTTATTGAATCAATATCAAATCAGAATCATTTTTGCACATTATCTAAATAAATCTATCAACTAAAACTCGATATATACACATTTACAATTAATAAAATATTCGTATACAAGCGCATATATTTTCAGTGAAAATGCAGTCTAAATTCGAATTTTCGGACAATGTATCTTTTCCGTAACTTTATTTTTTATTTTAAGCAGAAATAGGATTGAATTGACTGGTAAATGCTAAAATAATAAAACTAACAGGGCTAGTGGTTGTAAAATGCTGCAATTATTTTTAATGGGCGGTGTCGACTGCTTACCAGGCATCACATTTGCTCGTCTGCCGACTCTTGCAAAAAAACCTACTTATTAAGCTTTAACAGTAAATTCTTTATTGTAAACAGAGATTTACTAAAAAAAGTAGTAGGTACTAGCAGCCCATCCCGGCTTCGCACGGGAGACTCATTTTTCTACACCTTCGGTTACATTGTTCAAATTTAACCAAGGATCCCTAATTTTTTTCAAAATGAAATGTAGCCTATATCAAATTGGAAAAATGTAGCATTCTATTGGTGAAATTAATTAATTTATTAAAATTCTTTCACCAAATAATTTTTTAAATCAGCCCTGTACTTTTTGAGCCTATTCCATTACAAACATACAAAAATAGGTACAAATCTTTCCTCATTATAATATTAGTGTAGATAAGAGCAGACGAGTCTAAGTGGACAAAACTTTTATGTAGATAGTCTTTAAGACGTCTTGCAACCAGTTAGGTTAATGGCCTTAAAAGAATTGTTGGCTTTTCATAAAGCTTACCTCATGGTAAGTCCGGTATATAGAGATATGGGGCATGTATTAATGGCCTACGTTCAGCAGAAGACGAACAGATTTGTTTAATAGATACTAATTTCTGTACTTCAGTCCATACGGAAAAGTGTCAGCCGGAAGCTGATTACAAGGAACCGTTTGCACGTGACAGAAAATTGCGCGCATGTCATTCCTTGGGAGACTAGCAGATGATGGGAGAGAGAATAATAGCAGCATAGTAATCCAAAAGCCCTGTTATAAACACTTCTTCAATACAAATATATTTGTTTTGTACATGAAATAATCTAGGAGTGAGTATATTAATAATAATACCATTCTAAAAGCTAAACCAACACTGACTCAAATATTGCACTAAAGAAATGATGACTTGCAACAACTATTACTTTATATATGAGTTCATTATTATAATCTGTGTGTGTGTTTGTTGAAAGCATGTATGCAGGTAGATACAAAAAACATAGACCAGCTGATACGATTATGCTTTACTATTGGGACCACCGGTGATATAAGATAGTATATTATCATTAAACAGATGGACTAAAAATAACGTCTTGCAATGTAGTTGAAAATATCCAGGGATGACTGTCAACATAATCAACGAACCCTATACGATAATGGCATTAGAAAAGTAAAGAAAATATCAAAGGTTTGATTTCTTCCTACGCTGATGTCTGGTCAAGACTAGCCTCTTTATTTATAGTGCTAACGGCTAAGCTATGGACCTCTTTGCCAGAGTGAGTAGTCAAAGCAAGAGTAAATAGGTTTTTGTTGCAACATCAGGCGAGTTGGAACGCTTTTTTTACAGTAAAATGGGTAACGACCCATTCAATTGTAAAAAAATCGTAGGAGGAAATCAATCCTAATGGTGCTCCCTTAAATTTGTATGTAATGTGACATTATATTTCGACTTTGAGCATTACATTACTTGCTCCTTTTACTAACGAACATTCGCGTGTAATCATCTTAGATTCGACTTGCTTTTGAAGTCACAAGTGTCATAATATCTTGACATTGTAATATTACCGCATCAATAATATTAGCGCATATTCTGCGCTGTAATGCTCGATTCCTTGATACCTCCCTCACCTGACCCTCACTGTTATAATGGTCAAATATGTAATGTTACATTTACATTATACGCAAATGTTCCCGGTGAGAGACCACCTTTACTGACAGTCAGACAGAATTATTAATAGGTAAAAATATTCGAAATGTATTTAAAAGGGTTCACAAATAAAATTGATAATATTGAACATTTCTGTGCTTTCTCCTTTTTAATAAATTCTACTAATTCAATACTGCAAATAAGTATTTAATATCACTTTGGCAATTTCAACTTTAGAGGTATACATATATTTGACGGCTATTTATTTCATTGTGGCGTTAAATTGTGTCTTTACACGTTAAAGTAACACTGTTGTTACATAAATTGACTTTACACTGACTACAGAAGCATATTGTTTACGAAAACATACATAATACTTTTCACACAAACTCAAAACGGTCTAAAACTACTATGTACATTTTAAAAAGTTAATTGTCTCTGGTTTTTTGGCATTAATTTTGTGTATTTATCACTGGCCAGTAGGTAAGTTACAGAACAATACAATGAGAATGACGCATGTTATGACGTCACTTGCATGTCGCCTTTTTGCATGAAGCGTTTTTGGACTCGCAAATTTGTAATTTTGTAATAGTTATATATCTGAGACCAATAATGCTAACCATTAAACTAATTTTTTCGCCAATATTTCTTTGATGAAGTAGGTAGTCTATGGACGGTAAGCCAAAAGAAAAAATAATTAAAAAGATTATTGGCTAAAAGCCCCATTGTGACCGACTGGAGAATTACAGTTCTCCAATCAAAAACCCAGAGACAACATCGTTTTCAAAAAGCAAGATTTCCCTAAAACCTACATTTCCACATCTCGACTTAACGTGTCAAACTTCAAATCCTTAACTTCTTCAGGACTAAAACTTTTCACAGACACTTTACCCGGTTCGCTAGACAAATCTGTGCTAGACAGTTTGTTCGTAATTTTGGTTATAGAAATTCTACTTTCTATATCGTTAGCGTCACATAAACTCTCTAATATAACACCCTTTTCTACTTTTCTAGGACTTTGCGGAACAACCTTGGTACTTCGCAACTTCTCGCTAAGTATTTTATTGCAACTCTTCTTCGACATATCTAAGGCTAAGGGATCTTCTTTCGGACAATCCTCTGGTTTCTTTTCTTCTACTGCCGGCTTGTTCTGCTGTTTGAACTCAGCCACTTCCGCGTTTGATATGTTGTCTTTCTTCTTCCATTTCGTTCTTCTGTTCTGGAACCATATTTTCACCTGGAATTAAAGAGAAGATTTGTTTTAGTTATAGTTTTGAAACATTGTGTCCTTAGAATGTTTGGATAATTTGTAGGTACATCAGGTGCAATAAAGCCAATTCCGAACTTTTGTGAAGAGAGGCACACATCAGACGCTAGCACACCAATTCGGCCGTAAACCAATAGCTTTCCTATACCGTCTGGTATACAACCCTGAATTATTAAATGGAAAACTACACAGTGTTGTTTTATTCATAAATTGCGCTCTCCTCACTGTTAAAATAATAAATTGACGGGGCTGTTTTTGGCTGGACAACAGAAATGCTAACCTAAAATACCGCAGGCAATCCGCCCGCGCCGGTAGTGCCACTCGAGCTGTCAGCCGGCAGGTATCGATATCGGCGGTATGAATCGTTTATCAACGGTATTGTCGCCTTAATTAAGTTTGTTCTGTGTGCCTAGCACGAACATTTTCGTAAAAGTATGCGTAACGTTACCGTAAACATTTGATGATGAAACTTGGTACAGCGCCCCTATCGTGCGTAAGAGGTACTATGTTTACGTACGTTAACGTAGTGAAAATTATCGCCCTGTTTACGGTTACGTTACGCATACTTTTTCGAAAGTGTTCGTGCTAGGCACACTGTTCGGGTGTCGAAAAACACTTGACAGTTAAACGTTTATTTGAAGCGACGAGATTTTTATAGTAGCACCGCTTAGAGGTCTTCTGTCGCCTGATGGACAGCGAAAGAGGCCCAAGTCGCTGCGGCAATAGACAGGTAACCAAATCAACCACTTGCCAGTTTCTACCATGCATTCCATGGCGATGACTTTCATTTCATGGTGAGCACTATATGATTCCTTTTAAATTTCGTCGCCTTTTTCGTTGAGTTTCGTTCATATTTGCTGGTATATGGCCTGTCTCCTACTCAATATTATAAATGCAATAGTTTGTTTTGGTGTACGGGTGAATGTTTGTTACTCTTTCACGCAAAAATTAAATGAAGCTTTACAGAAATCTTTAGTTCATACATCAGATTTACATATAAGTAGGTAGGTTATCTTATACCTAATAATATTTATCACTTCAGATATCACTAACATTTATACGGGCAAAGCCACGAGCTGCAGGTAGTGACTAAAAAGTACAGACGGATATGACAAAACTTGCAAGAAAAATTGGCATTGAAAAGAGTAGGTCGTAAGAGTAACTGTCGAGTTTCTTGCCGGTTCTTTTCAATAGATATTGACGATTTATAAGTACCTGTCTGAAGCCTATATCACAATCAATCAATCAATTCACAATCAGTTGGATGGGAACATATAATGAGCATAATGTAATATGAGCATATTATTATTAAGATGATGGAATTATGTATTATTAATATTAAATGTTAATTTTTTTATTTGCACGTTGGCAAAAATGGTAAATGCCACACTGCTAATAGAACATCACATTTTATGTAACACCCATATTTGCGCAATAAATGATCAATTTTATAAAAATACAAAATGACATTATTAAGTAAGTACCTGTACGTATACATATTAATATTTCCAATGGCAACACATGTTTCCAATTACCAGTCAATTAGTGGACGTTATCTTTACAGATCTTTCCAGTATATTAAACACGCCAAATGCACCATAGGTACATTCAGGTATCTGCGTAAATAAGATCCGTATCTGCCCTATCTTTACAGCTTATTACGCAGATTAATATAGCATACCTACGCAATTTGCTTATCATATTATTACCGATCACCAATTGTAGTATTAATATACCAGTTTGTAATAATTATTTTGTAAACTATCCGTAAAAGAACAATTAGAGATTCTTATTTCACCCTTTATTATTTGTTTAATTGGTAATTGTGTCTTTTTAAAGTGTAACTGGACTTTAAGCAGCAATTGTATTGCCAAGTGAACGCGATAAAAGATCTTCAACTGTTATTTTCTTGATTGAAGATAACATAATGTTTTCAGTTTGCTCATTACGATAAAGTTGTTAAGGGAACTCTTGATAAGAATACATAAGTTTAATGTTCCCACTACTAAGGGGTTTTAGCCTGCCATAAGCTAGGGCGAAAACTACGGTCTAGTACGGGTTTGTAGACATAACACAACCTTACAATAGGGATGATTCCAGGGTCAAAATTATTATATTTAGCCCGCATTTTCGATTATGAAAATATATTGGTCAAGTATTTTTCCTTTTTTCATCTAAAAAAAAGATACAAGGCATCAAAATGTAGGAGTGGGGGTCTTTGACGTCACTCAGTGGCGAAAAAATCCTCCTCTTTGACGTCACGCGTAATTTTAACGGGCTATATCTTTGTCATTTTTGGTCTAATTTACAAATGAAAAAAATACATGTCTTTTATTTTTAAACAATCTAATTTTTCACCGATTCACCGAGCCATTTCACCGAGCCATTAAAAGCTATATGAAGCAGTGGACTGCAATAGGCTGATGATGATGATGATGAAGCAAATACTCATACCAATACAAACACACAAATGTTTGTACTGTGCTTGGTCAAACTCAGGAGTAATGTGTCAGAGAGCAGTGCCGCTGAACCAACTGGTCGTCAAGTTAGTAGGAACATAGGCGATATACTTAGATAATTGTATCATTGTCTCTGAGTAGCCGTATCCCGTCTCCGGTCCCTAGGGCTGGGATTGATCTGTCGGCAATTATCCCGGCTCGATTACTATTGTTATATAGTGCGAGACATATCGACTGTTGCACTTCTGTGATGATAAATAAATAAATAATAAATAAATAAACAACACAAGACATGCCACGCTGGGCTTTAGCCCCAAACTAAGCCGAAGCTTGTACTATGGGTACTAGACAACAGGGTTCGATTCCCGCACAGTACAAACATTTGTGTGCATGAACATATTGTATTGGTCTGGGTGTTTTCTATGTATAATATGTATTTATTTACAAAAAAAGTATCTAAATAAGTTTATCAGTTGTCTAGTACCCAGTGTACAAGCTTCGGCTTAGTTTGGGGTTAGATGGCGATGTGTGGCCCAGCGTGACATGTCTTGGGTTATTTATTTATTTACTACTAGCTTTTGCTCGCGACTTCGCTCGCGTTAAATACGGGGTTAATGCTCCGTATAAACTTCCACCCCGCATTTTAGGGAAGTGGGGGGCTAGAAAGGGGCAAAAAGTAGCCTATGTTACTCTCCGTCACTTCAACTATTTCCACTTAAAAAATCACGTCAATTTGTCGCTTGACAAACATACAGACAGACAGACACACATTCCCATTTATAATATTAGTATGGATATAAAAAAGGTTTGTCACTTCTATCGATATCGACACAATCTCGGATTAGCTGTGTCCCCTCCCCACGGTCCCTGGGGCGGGGATCGATCAGTAATTAACTGTTTGTTAACCGACACACCGCGCCTGCTGCACTATGCCGAAACTAGTGCAATCTACTATTGTTATGCGTTTGCAGACCACTTGGTTCAGTGGTTAGCGCAGGAGTCGAACTTGGGACCTTTTGAGTTTAGAGTTTAGAAACATACATAACGTTAATTTTTTTTAATCAGTTCACAATCCTCGGAGATATTATTATGTGGTAACAAACATACAACAAAAAAACAGTCGAATTGAGAACCTCCTCCTTTTTATGAAGTCGGTTAAAAACAGCAATTTTTTTTATAAGTATCCGGGGAGTACTTGACCCCATCACGCCTAACGTTGAGGTCGCTTAACTTTTTTTAACTATCCTATACCCAAAGACTGCCTACATTGTAAAACAAACTAAGTATTATAGCGTTTATTATACCTAATTTTAAGTCAACTGCATGGGTTTTTTTTATAGTAGCTCGATATAATGGCTTCCCTACGCCTGATGGAAAGCGAAAGAGAAGCCCAAGTCGCTGTGACAACTGGCAAGTAACTGGTCCGTTACCTGTCAGTTGCCACTGCCATGCCGGCCCAACCCTAACCCCCCACGAGCTCCGGAAACCCTACTCACCAGCAGAAACACGACCCGGAGGTCATTTGGCTGCGGTATTCTATGGTGTGCAATAAAATCTATCTAACTTAAGGTAGAGGAAGCTGATATCTCAAAATCACTTAGTCTCTTACGACGTCCATGAGAAGAAATGCGGCCATTGTTTTCATATCAGCTATTGATGGCTCGGTGGCTCAAATGGTAGTGACCCCTGCCTTCTGAATCAAGGGTCGTGGGTTCGATTCCCACCCGGGACAAACATTCGTGTGATGAACACTTGTGTTTGTTCCGTGTCTAGGTGTTTATATTTGTATTTAAGTATTTATTTGTGGTACCTTCGTTGTTCTGATACCCATAACACAAGTGCTTAAGCTACTTACTTTGGGATTAGAGCAATGTATGTCATGTTGTCTGATATTTATTTATTTATTGATGTTGATGATCGCAATAACAAAGACTTCTTCCGTACAAGACGCACACACGTATCACACACACAGTGTGACACACACACACACTGTGTGTCGTGCACACACGCGGCGTACTTCCGTGTAATTGCCTCGCAAATTAATCCCCGCTACATGTGACATTTGACTCGCCCGAACACGCCTAGGGCTGTCTCCGTACATTTGACTTGTGCACATTTGTGTGTAGGTACAACGAAAATGTTTGTTGGTTCGTCATGAATTAGTCTGGTTATAATTATATGGTGTCGGAATTTTTTTATTTTTTTTATTTATGCACATGACAGATTACAAACATAGTGACATTACATATAAAATCTACAATTATGATTTGGATTGCAATACAATTTATGTTGGCTCGATGGCTCATTTGGTAGTGACCTCTGCCCTCTGAGCCAAGAGTCGTGGGTTCGATTCCCGCACAGTACAAACATTTGCGTTCATGAACATGTCTGTCTGGGTGTTTTCTATGTATAATATGTATTTATTTACAAAAAAAACGTATCTGTGTATACCTGTTGTCTAGTACCCATAGTACTTCGGCTTAGTTTGGGGCTAGATGGCGCTGTGTGGCCCAGCGTGGCATCTCTTGGGTTATTTTATTTTTTTATTTATGTTGGCTTTTAGTCGCTTGCTGATAGTGGAAGAAGAAATCTACACTGAGGCCAAGCCAAAGCATTTTTGTTCAGACCCATTGAATAAACTAAACTTATCCAAAAGCTTGTTTAACGATACATCAAATACAAATAATAATATATGAAATATTTACTACCAAGAATATTTTAAGTAGATATGAAGTGTAGTTTTAACGTTTATTTTTCTCATCATTCGTTTATTTATTAAAAAAAAGTATGAAGTGTAGTGATGTTATATCAAGAATGAATTAAATGACAAAACTAAACGACAGTTAATCCTCTATCAAAAAGTTGTCTAGAAGAGATCTTTTAAAGCGATAACACCGCCTAAATTTTAACTGTATCGTTTACAATTAAAATAATACGTATGTTTATACAACCATATTAACATGCATCATGTCATAGGTAGAATAGATATCGCAATAGCGCACACTGAAGCGATTTATCTGTAATTTTTGCGTTGTCTCATTCCTAATTGTTTACCAAACAAACAAAACAATATTAAGCAAATTACCTCAGTCACCAACCATAAGCCGGCCGTATCATCACAGAATGCAATCCACTTGCTTGCAAACATAAGGATAATTATTATTGATTGCGCATTAGTCCCGAAGGGAGTGAGAGGGGTATATGCCAGCAGTATGTGCTAGAGAGGGACGGAGTGTGTTTTGGGATTGATACAATACAGGGTTATGTATGTGTTACATGTCAAAGCGGCACTAATTGCGCGGGGATCATATGTCGAGGGGCGAGACTGAGAGCAGTGGTTATTATCAATGCGTTATCGTATCGTTGCGATATTTCTAGGTAATTGATAGTATATTGTCTAATGCTGTCTACATTGAGACTGGATACCTCTCGGAAGGGATGTAGGATGACCTATCATCGCTTTAAGCCACTTTCACCTGCCCGTGGATCCAGCCGAATAACAAATGAGGCTCGTGCAACCGACTTGTGGCGGTAAAACCATTACAATAGAATAGAAGGCATAAATAAATACCGCTGTGGTATTAACTATTTACTTATGCCTTCTATTGTAATGACAGGCAGCAGCGTCACTGGAGCGAGAAGCTTCGCTTGCCCAGAGTAAACCCTCTCGATGTTTGACCAAAGTAGCGAACAACTGGAGAGGCCTATGTCCAGCCGTGGACTGCAATGGGCTGATGATAATATTTTGGGACGCAGGTCTTATACCTACCAGTGTAAAATCCAAGAATAATACAGAAAGGAGGAAACTAATTTCTTTCTAACTTAAATTAAGAATGAAAATCTTTGTTTCAAACACATTTTTCTTCGCTTAACAATACATCAGCGACCTTCCAATCACTTATTTTGTTTTCCCGTTCTGTCCAAATAAGACAATTCCCTTTGATCATATTCGATATTCAGAAGCGATCGCCTACGGCCTTAACTGTACCATACAAAAGAAACATTAAGAACATAGTATTAAGGTCCATTTCGCCATGGATGTTCGCCTAACGACACTTGTTATTACTGTGACCTTTTGAAAAGGTCCCGTGTCATATGAGGTTTATTTATAACCACGCTTACCTGGGATTCCCTTAATAAAGATCCAGCTTGTTTACAATTTCTTAATTAGTTTTTCTGGTCATGATTGTTGGACCAAACGGAGGGTGGTTTTAATTTAATGTGAGGTTGCGGCAATTAAGCTTTTAGTGATGTGAAGAAATAATAAAATTTACGCTTCGGACTTTTTGTTAACTTATTAAGATCTAAGTTTGTGGACCTAAAATGTATACTCGGTTAAGCAATTAAACCGGTTTTGAACTGAAAATGTATGCTTGATCATGAATGTGCATGCTTTGGTGTAAATAGGTCTTTGGTGTTGATGTTTTTTTTCTTTTTCATACCGGTTATCTAACATACCGGAAGGTTCTTGAAAGTTTCTGTCTACTGGAGCGTCTTATTAGTTTTGGAGCGTATTCAACATTTTGTTAAAATTAAACCAAAATTCGTACTTACATGTATTTTACAATATCACTGACTTTGGTAGATAGGTACATCATCTTTTCACAAATATACCACATCTCTTGGTGCCAAAATTGATAGTATTTAAAAATATATATTTTTACACATGCCTACTTGCATTTTTTTTTCTAAATGACTACGATGATGGCCAGGCCGGCCTTGTCATCATCACCGGACTGTTGGGGGAGCGGAAGGCTCTCATCCCTAATAAAACATATAGGTTCAATAAATTTATATTTTTTAAAAGATTAGTGTAGTCAAGGTAAGATATTAGAAACTTAGCCAATTCCTTTCCCAAAGGTTCCCCTTTCTCCTCTCTCTGTGTACCAAATCATAACAAAATCTCTTTGGTGGTTTTGGCGTGAAAGACAGAGTTACAAAATGTATTTGGCATTGTCAACGGATCCCTAAAAATGCTCGTTCAAATCTATTCTATCATTCACATCCACAGGGCAGGGCATTAAGCCGTGTTCGGCCCAACTAGGCCCAGGGCAATCAATATTACCGCTTTGTTCGCGAGATCATGTACACGACCCTATTAGTGCCGGCTTTCACGTAGTGAGGGGACACGGGGAGGTTACTCGATATCGATAGTATAATTTATTTTTAAGTATAAGTATTTTTACGACACCTGTAAGCTCTGGAATGAGCTCCCAGCCGCGGTGTTTCCTGATCGCTACAACTTGTCTTTCTTCAAAGGTTGTTTAAAGAGAACTCTTTCCTCTTGGTAGGCAGCGGCTAAGCCCCCCTGGCATTGCAGAGTCTATGAGCGGCGGTAACCGTCCAGTATCTGAGCATAGTTGCTTATCCGCACACATGTGAAGGGTTCTATAAGATTGTGTGTTTTCGAACTTAAAACGAAAAAGAAACAGGTGGAACATCATCATGATCAGATTTTCATTATCCCAGTATTCTCCCAGATGCTTTAAGTTTTCGATATGAAACTCATAGCTTACAATTGAATGATCCGGAACAAAGATGAGTCCTTGATAAAATCATTGAATGAAGGAAATACATATTAAAACCTTATTAGTTAAATATCTTTTTTGATCCTAAAATAAAAAAATCCAAAGCTATCGATAAAACATTAACACCAACACATCACTAAGCTTATCTAAGTTGGCGGCGATCGGGGCCGATGACTAAGCCTCGTTAATCTAACAATTATTCATTGAAGATACCGACTCGCCCTATGAAAAGCGACTTGAATCAATGATCTATCTGTCCCCTTTGTACCAATGCAGGGCTGGTAAGAGCGAAAGAGACGGAAGACAGCCGGCGAGGGTCCGTAACTCGATATCATACCTGTTCGCACTAATTTATTGCTTACTTCTTCAGCTTTACTGTTCTTCTGGTACTTTGCCAAACCTTTTTCTTTGCTATTCAAAGTTTCTGAAACGATTTTTTTAATTAAATACGAATTCTTTTTAACACGTACCTAATACTACAATAGGAATATGATATGATTGACACGTTATACTACAATTAATATGATATGATAAGACAATAGAAAATGTATTATTTGGTTCATTTATATTATAAAAACAGTAAGCGCTACATTTTTAGAAAACTATATAATAATAATGAGTTTGAAAAAGATAAGTTTTGATTTGATTGTACCTACTCGCTATATTTGTACAATCGTTTCTTAATAAAATAAAATAAATTTAAAGTCCCTAAGACGTATCAACTCGGAAAAGTCGCATCTAGAAGCTGATTCCAAAGTACCCACATTTTATACATTCAAAAGTTAACATAAAATGAGCAAAATCAAATTAAAATTTTATTTTCATTGTTGAGCTTAAACATTTCTTAGTAATTATTACTAGAATGTCTGTCCATAAATAGAAGAGGCTGCGGTAACAGCTAACATCAGGCGGGCTGTAAGCATGTTTGCCACACTAGTGGTATTAAAAAAAATAGAATTTCAAGGAAAGTATCCCAAAGTAACTTCCTACACACACCGCATAACTTACCTAATCAAAATAAAGCTGTACATTAAGTGGCAGTGAAAGTACTATCGCTTCAGATAAACATCTATCTAATCCTAATCGGCAATTAAACGATGAGTCGTGACGAGCCGACGATTGATCGGCTAATGCACCCAGTTGTGATGCGATGGCCGATCAATCGTAGCTATGAAACAATAAATATCGATCATGATCGATTTAATGTTTTACAACTTATAACCCACGCGGGTACTTTTTTATTATTAACTAGCTGCTGCCTGCGGCTCTGCCCGCGTGAATATTCGTATAAAACAATAGCCTATGTGTTAATCTAATGTACAAACTATATTCCTGTAAAGTTTCATTAAAATCCGTTCAGTAGTTTTTGCGTGAAAGTGGAACAAACATCCATCCATCTATCCAAACAAACTTTCGCGTTTATAATATTAGTAGGAAAAGAAAGAAAAGATGTTTATTCAGTGACATACATTATTAGTCCGTATTTTCGATTATAAAAATATATTAGACTAATATATTTTATTTCCTTTTTTCATTTAAACAAAAGATACAAAACATGTCACGGCAACAAGAGAGGCCTTGACGCTGTGGTCTTCCGCATATGTCGATTTATGTAACTTTAGAAGTTATTTTTCATGTGGTGTTTACCTATAATTAACTGTGCAATTAACTTTAAGACTCCCGTTTTTTTTCTAAGATGTATTGTTGTAGCAATTGTTGGTAAGCCTAATAAATAAATAAATAAATGTCCCTAAGGAGACGCACTGTGCGCAGCGACATCACCAGTATAAAAATGCTGAGAAAAATTACCTACTACTAAGAAAGACAGAAAAGTAAAATGTTAAACGTATGGAGAGATGCAACTGGAGAGGCATAGGACTCTGGACATAGGTCCAGCAGTGGAATTAGATAGGCTGATGATGATGATGGATTCAAGTTAAAAACTACGACAGGGATTTGTACGCGTTTTAACAATACCCCTCTTTCGCGTTAGAGGTTAAAATTGGAAAGTATGTTTGAATCTATTGCCTATAATATAATCAAACAATATTTTGTAATACCTATTTTGTTTTTGAGTTCCGATATTCTTTAACAAATACAATATTATTTTATTATACCGGCTTTTGTTTTCCTTTCAAATGCATGGAATGGCAGGTGTCGAAAATAAGCTGTTTGAATTTAGAATACCGATTTCAAATAAATATTGTTTCATTGGAATTTTATTTCTAAAATAAACTGTTAAATGTGGTTGATGCCAGTTCTCTGATACAGTGAATCAATGAAAAAATAGAAACAGATAAAATGTGTAAAATTAAATGTGTTTGTGTGTTCTTTGGACCGGTGGTTTATTTGATAGTAACCGGGTTCGGGTGCAAAATATACTTACCCAAAATGATGTCAGCTGATATTATTAAATCCAAAACTTCACAAGACCATTTCGATGAACCAAACCATCGATTAAGTATTACCTAATCCCCTTCATGCGTTCAGATTATCAAATTCATGGTCACATACAAATTTGGCTAATAGCATTAATTTGTCCCCTCAACTAGAGTTCAAACGATATGACCCCATGATCGTTCTGCCTGTTAACTATCGTATTGAATACCTGTGCTTATATAACTATGGTATAATTAGCGATGAGCACTGATAAGATTAGTGAATTCACATAGAACATAAGGCGCCGTTCAGATGAAAAGCGTACAATGGGCGTTTTCAACTACGTACATATTTGTTCAAAACTACATAAACTAGGTTTGTAGATCACAAATCTAATATTCGGAAAAAAAATTGTTAATTTTATAGTGAGGGATGTAAGGGAGCGGCCCATCATCCTTTCGCTTCAAGCCAACCTCCCGTGGTGCATACTGCCGAAATCAAACGAGGCTCTGGCAATCGACTGGCGGTATCCATCACAATTGAAAGCGTAGCTAAATACCACAGGCCGATGACGGGCAGCAGCGTCACCGGAGCGAGACTCTACGCCCTGCGATCGCCAACCCGCCTGCCCAGCGTGGCGATTATGGGTATATCCTCCAGATGTTTGCCCTAACTGGCGAACCACTGGAGAGGCCTATGTCCAGCAGTGGACTGCAGTAGGCTGATGCTACATACTGAAGTTAGTTTGTGCATTTGTAGAGTGCAGCAGTAGAAAATACACCTATAGAGTTCATTCAGTTATATTTAAGCTCAGCATTTTTATAACTTAAGTTTGATAACATGAACTTAGTACTGTATTCAGCTTACTTAAGTGTAGCTTGACGTATCGCCCACAGTAAGTAATCCATCAATTTCAAGAAATCTCCACAAAATAACAGCATAATCACTTAAACCCGTATCAACCCATGCCGAAACAGTCCACATATAAGTATTTCAGTATGCAGTCCTTTACACAGAGGCAGTCAAAATATTTCCAATTAATTAATCATACGATATCGTACATTATTGGCGCAGACACTGAAATCTGGTGGAATCATATCCAATAATCCATCTGTTTTAACCGACGCCAATGCACTGTATGAACGATCAAAAGCCTACGCGGAGGTATAACTGGGGTGAGTGGTAGAATCGACTAGATATGGCAGCGGTGTTTTGAGCCTGCGGTATGGGCGTAAGAATACTACTGAGGTAGCCTTTGGTATAAATAAATATTAGACAACATCACATGGGTACATAATTATACAGGGATGTAAGGGAGCGGCCTTTCATGGTTTTCGTCAAAGCCAACACCACCTGCCCGTGGTGCAACCTGCCGAATAACAAACGAGGCGCTGGCAACCGACTGGTGGCGGTATAACCATCACAATTTGAAGGCGTAGCTATTTAGCTACGCCTCGTAAGCTCGTACTATATATATTTACGAGTATATAATAAAAATAAATAAATAAATGACCCAAGACATGCCATGCTACCTAGCCCCAAACTAAGCCGAAGCTTATACTATGGGTACTAGACAACTGATAAACTTACTTAGATACATTTTTTTTTGTAAATAAATACATATTATACATAGAAAACACCTAGGCCAATACAAACAGGCATGTTCATGAACACAAATGTTTGTACTGTGCGGGAATCGAACCCACGACCCTTGGCTCAGAGGGCAGAGGTCACTAACCAAATGAGCCACCGAGCCTGTCCGAAAATGCTGCAATATAGGTACCTTCGTATACCGTAATGGTGGTACCTTCGTTGTTCTGATACCCGCAACACAAATGCTCAACCCACTTAGGGCAAACATCTTAAGGATATATCCATAATCGCTACGCTGTGCAGGTGGCGATCGCAGGGCGTAGCTTAACCCTCGCTCCGGAGATGCTGCTACCCGTCATCGGCCTGCAGTATTTAGCTACGCTTTCAAACCTCTAAACCGGACAGGCTCGGTGGCTCATTTAGTAGTGACCTCTGCCCTCTGAGCCAAGGGTCGTGGGTTCGATTCCCGCACAGTGCAAACATTTGTGTTCATGAACATGTCTGTTTGTATTGGTCTGGGTGTTTTCTATGTATAATATGTATTTATTTACAAAAAAAAATGTATCTAAGTAAGTTTATCAGTTGTCTAGTACCCATAGTACAAGCTTCGGCTTAGTTTGGGGCTAGGTGGCGCTGTGTGGCCCAGCGTGGCATGTCTTGGCTTATTTATAAAAAAAAAACAGGCTCTATACTCCACATTCGCAACTTAGCCCCTTGCCGCTTCCAGCACCCCTACCTCCCCGACCGGTGGTAGAGGTTGCCACAATATTTCATTTCGCTCCCACATTATTTCAGCTCATTAAGCCCTGGCAGCGTTCATTACACGCGAGTGCCAATTTAAATTATTGTACCACGTGTATCAGATATAATATTAGCTCTTTACCTATGAAATTAAATACTGATCATTTTGAACGATTCAGTCGTCTGGAATTATTTGGATAATAAATAAATAAGTGCGTCATTAAACGCACCTACAGATCATAGATAGGAAATGTAAAGGAGCGGCCAATCATCTTTTCGCTCCAAGCCAACCACACTGCCCGTAGTGCATCCTGCCGAATAACAAACGACGCGCTCGCAACCGACTGGTGGTGGTATAACCATCACAATTGAAGGTGTAGCTAAATACCACAGACCGATGACGGGCAGCAGCGTCACTGGAGCTAGAAGCTACGCCTTGCGATCGCTAACCTCCAAATGTTTGCCCAAAGTGTCGTATAATTAGAGAGGCCTATGTCCAGCAGTGGACTGATAGGCTGATGATTATGATGATCCGTCACCGCACTGAATGATATGGTATGCATATCTACCGGACAACACGTTTTCAGTTAATTCCCCTAGTTATCGGCCCGCGTCAGTGCGCGTATTTTGATAGCTGCGGTTCCTGCTTATTGATTTAGTATGGACGCGATCGGGTTTAGCGGGGTTTGATGCTCATTTTTAATTTGCTATCGCTGTTATTCCAATTGTTGTTTCAGCTCTTCGTTGGATCGGATTGGAAATCGTAAGAGAGGCCGTAGTCACTGCAGCAGGTAGTAACCAAATCATCGTCATCATCATTTCAACTTATCGCAGTCCACTGCTGGACATAGGCTTCTCCAGTTGTTCGCCAATTTGGACAAACACCTGGAGGATCCCTATTTTTTTTTTGTAAATTTAATGTAGCCTATGTCCATTTGAGATAGTGTAGCTTTCCCACAGTGAAAGAATTATTAAAATCGGTCCAGTAGTTTCGGAGTCTACTCAATACAAACAAAAAAACAATCAAATCTTTCCTCTTTATAAGTAACGCTGCAATATTGTGGCTTTCTAATGGTGAAAGAATTTTTAAAATCGGTTTAGTAGATCCCGAGATTACCCCTTACAATTTAACAAATATACAAACTTCACTTCTTTATATAGGTAAGTACGTAATATTAGTGTAGGTAGATATTAGTGTAGATTCAATTTACAGAGCCGCATTTGAATCACGCCTGTTCAAAAGCGGTCACTGATCATCTAAATATAATTCAATCTCTTAATTCGCTCACCTCTCGATGTTTTATCGCAGTAACAAAGTGGCGTTTTATTTAATAGCGGGCATTGGTGGGGTGCCAACGGGAGCGGGCGTGCCAAGCGCAAACACTAGCAGATATTGCGATACACCGACTAAGACTGTGGAGACGTAGAGATACTGGATGTGATCACCTGGACCTTTTTAGGGTTCCGTAGCCAAATGGCAAAAACGGGACCCTTATAGATTCGTCACGTCTGTCTGTCCGTCCGTAAGTCACAGCCAGTTTATTCCGGAACTATAAGAGCTTAATAAGCATTATTGAAATTTAGTGCGTATATGTATTCTGTAAACCGCATTATGATTTTAAAATTAAATCAGAAAATAATCCATAATTTTTGGGGTTCCCCATACATAGAATTGAAACTCAAAAGTTATTTTTTCACTCAAAACTTATTAGTTCGAATGAAATCTAGATAGTAGTTTTGTTTTAAACGTCATAAATCAAATTACCTATTTTTTTTATACAATTCCGACGCTGTAATCACCATGTACTATCTAGTCTTGCTAATGCTATTTCCTGTGACGTTTGCAATGAGTTGTAGGTTTGTATGGCGCAGAATTGGTAAGCTTTAGTTATTAAAAAAAAAACATTAAAATGTTATGTCTGTGTAGTATGTAAGATGTACATGATTTCTTTTGAATAATATATATAATATATATATAGCCACGCTGGGCCAAACATTGCCCCAAACTAAGCAAAACTTGTACTATGGGTACTGGACTACTGATAAACTTACTTAAATACCTTTTTTGTACGACTCTTGGCTCAGAAGGCAGAGATCACTACCAATTGAGCCATCCAGCCAGACTAAGGTGAGATTGGCTTGGAGGGAAAAGATGATAGACCGCTCCCTTACATCAATATCTCATTGGTAGTGTCCTCTGCCTTCTGAGACAAGGGCCGTGGGTTCGATTCCCGCACAGTATAAACATTTATGGTCATGAACATGTCTGTTTCTTTGTATTGGTCTAGATGTTTACTATGTTTAGTAATGAATTTATTTACAAAAAAGAAGTATCTAAGTAAGTGTATCAGTTGTTTAGTACCCATAGTACAAACTTCGGCTTAGTTTGGGGCTAGGTGGCGCTGTGCGCCCAGCGCGGAATGTCTTGTTGTTGTTATGATAAGCCGCCTTGGCTATCATCGTAGTCATTCAGAAAAAAATGATAATATTATTATGTTAGCCACATCCAGCAAACACTACAGTACACAAAGTAAACTTGTCTAGCGCAGCGGAACCGAATCTGGAGTGGCTTCATATCTGCCGCGCCGAGTGTTAGCGCTTTGATGTCGGTTCGATTCCCGGCCGCGTCTGTTTGTTGCCTTGTTGTGCAAATAGATGCTCTCATAAGTGACGTCTGAAGAGAGCTTGGAGAGTAAATAGTTTTGATGGGATTAGATTTTTAATAGAAGCTTAAGCGCGTAGCAATTTAATATAATTTTATTTTGACTTTTGACCTAAAACTAAGTATAATGGAAATTAGTTGTACAGTTAGGCGGCCTTATCGCTCCAAGCGATCTCTACCAGGCAACCTTAGGGTAGAGGATATTAAACAGAAAAGTTGAGTTGAGCTATAGATTGAACAGAAATATAAAATATAATAATAAGCATTTATTTAAAAAAAAATATCGAAGTATGTAAGTTTACACTTTGTCTAGTACCCATAGAACTTAAAAGTTTTTTTTTCTTTGGCCTATTTTGGGACTAGATGGCCCTCTATTTATTTAACTTACTTATTTGTTTTTCACGCCAGAATAGTTGCTCACGCTTTATCAAGCTTTTTTTCTGCGAGAGGCGGCAGACGAGCAAGTGTGATGCCTGATGGTAAGCAGTCGACACCGCCCATGGACACCCGCAACTCTAAGGTTCGGTCATTCATGGAATACTGTTCGCATCTTTGGAATGGATCTGCTAATTACCAGCGAGGCGTTGGAGTTGAGAAGCATAGGAGGAACCTCATCAATAATGACTTACTTTGACGCGAGACTGCAAAGTATTTAACACCGTCGTTAATTCGCCTATTTGTCGGTATTCTATCTATCTATTCTATTGTACATTTTAGACGAGAGTGTGCGACAGAATTATTTAATTTCATTCCTCCGTATCCTTTTATCGTCGGAAGAACTATAAGCTACAATCATTATATTATATCTTTGTTAGATTACAAATTGCCAAATAATTGTGAATTGCGAAAGAGCATCATCTTTAAAGTAATTAAGAGTAGATAGTTACGATAAATCTTAATTACTATAATCATCAGCTTATAATTCTTCTTATCAGATAAATTACCTGCCTAGTTATGAATGAATTGCATTACTATGAGTACACCTGTCCCACTGTTAAAAGAATAAGTTAACTCAAACGTCCTGAAATCTAGGGTCTCAGTGCTTTGTAGAGAACTTTGCATTAAATAAAGTCAAAAATTGTTTGACAATAACATTGCACATACAACAGTACTGTAATATAAAACCTTTAAGAAAAAATTGCGATAAAAAAGCCTATCGATTGAATTTCTAACCAGTTCTTCTCGGTAGAATCTACTTTCCGAACACGGCGCTAGAATAATACCTCTCGAGACCACTCTACCATATGCATGAAGTTACTAAATGCAAAAGGGCCAGTGTGTAAAAGATACTTACATGAAAATCGGAGCATTCTCTTAATCTCTATTAAACATTTCTTCTGTTACAACAAGGTTAAGCATCAGAGGAGCTCGGTGGCGCCGCGGTCTTGTTCGTTTAACAATGATCGCAAATGTTGTGCAACCATTGGCGCGGTCAATCCGATGATGGGTGACCAAAATTTGACACCGATTTCCTCCGTGCTTCGGAAGGCACGTTAAGCTGTTGTTCCCGGGTGCTATCTTTATCAACTCAGATAGCAGTCGTTACATCATATCAGAGATGATGATAACTCTGACGCCTAAACTGGGAATGGGTATAGCTTACCCTATCTAAGTGTTGCGGATGTCTGATGGCAGTCGCTCTGTGTAAAAGCTTAGCCCTCGCCAAATCTCTCAGTTTGGGAAGCCGACCCTGAGACAATCGGGAAAAAGGCTAGGATGATGATGATGATGAATTTGTCAAAACAAGCACCTATTTTCCAAAAAAAAAGTTATCAAGAACCAAACATCCGCTTAAATCATTCAACATTTCTCTCCGAACCTCCATAGCCCCATTCAACCGTTATTTATCTCGTCAAAAGTCAGTAATAAACTCCGTTGACATTCCAGTCACCGTGTCTACAACACTAGATTTTCCTCTAAAAGCCACGCCCGCTTGAAACATTGCCAAATAACTGACGCGGAAAGCGAACAGCCAATAAGAACGCGCCGTTTCGGCGGCCTACTTCCGCCGTCCAATCAGCGGCGAGGTAAGGCTTGCCCACGCGCATACATATTTTCGTTTTGCAATTCAATGAGCTTACTAATTACTGTTTTGTTTGGCGTGGCGTTTCAACGAAAGGTTTTGCTGTTGAAATTGACATTAGTTGAATGCATTGTTTTGTAATTATGATGGATGGCGCTAGAAATGGGTGGTGGATTTGTAATTATAGTTGCTAATTGATTGCGCCGTTTAATGACCTGCTAATGTATTGAAATTGAGAAATAAGTATCAGACGACATCACAATATATAGTGATGCAGAAAATAATCCAAAATAAGTAGATTAGTGGCCAGTGGTATGGGATAGCTTCTGGTATCTGTTTGTATTAGTCTAGGTGTTTAATAGGTAATCGTATGTATAATATGTATTTATTTACAAAAAAAAAGTATCTAAGTAAGTTTATCAGTTGTCTAGTACCCATAGTTCAAGCTTCGGCTTAGTTTGGGGCTAGATGGCGATGTGTGGCCCAGCGTGGCATGTCTTGGGTTATTTATTATTTTGCCAGTCTATCTCTCTGGATCTTGCGTTTTCTCGAAAGGTATCCAGTACAAAACTTTTCTGCCCCAACGGTCTCCTCTTTAGGTGTCCTGCCCACTGCCACTTCAGCCTGCTAATCATTCACCTCCTCATTTTAACATTCCACACACAAGCAATTAAACAACAAACGAAAAAAACACAAACTCGTTAAGTCGCTATCGACCACAGAACTGCATTAATCGAGTCTGAAAATAGAATCGATAATTAAGGAATCGATAATCCGACGAGGTGCTAATTATGCCTAATCGGGTGGATTTAAGTGGCGAGAGTGTTCTGCCCTTGTGAGGATAAGGTTACATTGTTGGTACGAGGCTAGGGTCTTAAATTAAGTGTGGGAGGTAATAGTAGGTAGGTTTATAGGCTTTGTTGTGTCTAATACCGATGATAAATAATCATTTTATAAAATTGGCGATCTCCACTAAAACTAGACAAGTATGAGATTTAATGTTTTTTTAATGTTTAAGTTTTTGTGCAAATGCATAGTTTACACATTACCTATTCCGATGAGAATCACATATGAACTCATTGTCATCATCAAATTAAGTTTAGTAGTACTTCTAATGTAATTGATGTAATTGAAAAGTAATTGTTATGTAGCCAAATTATGAGTTCAAGTTGATGATGCCATGTTTAATTTGTGTTTCTTTTTATTTCATTGCCACTAACTTTCTCTACTACTATGTTATTAAAATGTTTCGTAAACTCTAATCATGATAAAACAATGTAAATGTTGATGTCTGGTTATTATTTAATTAGGTGTATAGTTGTATCTATATTTTTATGTATATGTATATCTATTTTGATGAAATATACACTACAAATCTAAACAATTAAGCCCATTAACTTTACAATGCATCTTCGCTAACCAATCATTTACTTAGTTAGTAAACTTATTCTCTTTGAAACAAAAACCTTTTTAAAGAACCCAACCAAAACATGGTGATTAGTGAAACAAACGTTTAGATTTGAAAAGAGCCAAAACTTTACATTAATACTGACCTTATTTAATAGATAGTAATCAAGTTGTCTGTAATACCTTCTCTGTAAATATTAATACTATGAATCTATCTATCTAATTGATGATGCATTGTCGGCCTTTAAGAAAGCTAACCCCGCCTTTTTCGCACAAAGTCATACATGTATATCACATATTAAACAGATAAGCCCGTTTAAGCCGGCTCCACTTATCGGCCGGTCGGATCACTTAATGGATACGGCAACTCACGTGATTTCCTGCGGAAGCAGACCACCGCGCCAGCGCATCCGAACAAACCGAACGATCGTACTACTAATATTAACATATATTTTTATATAAACTAATATTTTTATTGTAGAGATACGCTGAATTTTTATTAGGTACTTGCTTCGTCCAAGGGATGTAAGGGACCTATCACTTTTTCGCTCCAAGCCATCCTCACCTACCCGTGGTGCATCCTGCCGAACAACAAACGAGGCTCTCGCAAACCGACTGGAAAGGGTAGCTAAATACCACGGGCCGATGACGGGCAGCACCGTCACCGGAGCGAGAAGCTACGCCCTGCGATCGCCAACCCGCCTCCCCAGCGTGGCGATTATGGGCAAATCCTCGAGGTGTTTGGATAAGGTCGCGAACAACTGGAGAGGCCTATTTCCAGTAGTGTACTATAACAGGCTGATGATGATCAATCAATTTTTTTATTAATGTCGGGGAATCTAGTGACAGACAGCTAAACAGCAACAGCTGATAATTAGATATTTTCTAGGCAAAGAAAAATTTCTATGCAAGTGTTCTATTAATTATTCTATCTATAATTTTTCGCACGCATATGAATTGATGATTTAAGAAAAAAATAGGGACAGATATTCTTCATTGCACGCCATACCTACACGCACGACAGGTAACTGACCAGTTACTTGCCAGTTGTCACAGCGACTTGGGCCTCTCTTTCGCTTTCCATCAGGCGTAGGGAAGCCATTATGTCGAGCCACTATAAAAAAAAATACCGTCGACTAAAATTTAGGTATAATACGGAAAGTTTAAAAAACTGCCAACGTCATAATTACAACAAACCCGTTTCACCTATCAGCAGACGAATCTTAAAAACAAATCGTCAAAAGTCGTTAATCGAACCAATTAATACTTAAACTATCTCCGATAAGGACAATCAACTTAACATAATAGGCATTTCGGGTATCTCCTAAAACGCTTCAAATGTCGAATCGATGCTTTCAACTTTCCTAATCGATACTACAAAGGGTCAACCGATTACTGGTAGCCGATTATCGATACACCGATATGGGCCGTTTCCTACGGAACCCAGACCACCGGCAGCGAGCATTTGCATAAAAATGCGTCGACACGCGCCTTAATTGATTGTAGCCACTACTGTACAGTCCGCAAGTAAAGTGTTGCTAAGTTGATATTTTTTATTTGAACACTTATTTATTTATTTAGCATTCTATGGTCTTATCAGATTTGATGGCATTCGTATACCTAATCATCAATTATGTATTTAAATTGCTCAATAAAAAGTACAAAAGTAGGACTCATGCTGCAATAGACATTCTATACCAAGCAATCTTTGGGTTAGCCCAATAGTTGGCATGAACAAAAGTTTAGATAGTCTGCTACAAAGTTCACAACATTATACGAGTATCAATCACCAATCTTCAGACCAATGCAGTCCACTGCCGGACACAGGCCTCTCTAATTGTTCGCACTTTCGGCAAACATCTGGTGACTTTACCCATAATCGCCACGCTAGGTAGGCGGGTTGGTCAACTTTACATTATACGTATAATAAAAATACGCATACATTAAGTTTTCATAAATAGACAGGCATTCTTTATAATACCTAAGGTATAGTGCCACCAAAGGACCAATAAGCTCTGTTTACTGAGGTTTTGCTAATAGTTAATCATAAATTACTTAGCACCGGATAGCAAACAAAACAACAGTTAGATTTTATCCTAGTACGATTTCCTTTTATCCCGATGGAAGGACCACACAACATTTATTTAAATTACAAATTTTTCTACCAACGAATCAACTCACTTTATTCAATGCAACAACAATATTGTGTTTTAATACAAACTCCAGATAAGGTTTCATGCAATGAAAAATTAGTATGTATCTTAATCAGCGTAGTCGTGCTCATTTTTTAAGTTTCAACGTAAAAATGCAACATACTCTTTAATTGATTGCAACCGCCAGCGACAGTACACTCGCGTAGAAAAGCTTTATTAAAGAATATTTTATTTCGGTCAAAAACTCCTTTAATAAACCTTTTTTGCTATAAATAAAAATACAAATCATCATTACACACATGCATAGGGTGACTTATAGAACCGTTTGCCTTCTCGGTAATAAAAAAAACGAACTATGCCATGATGTTTTAAATTGTACTGTATTATTCACATTTAAAATATAAACAAGCTCTAAATTTCATTTTACGTGTAAACATTATTATATTAAATGTGTTAAATAAATTTATAATAGGTACATTAAAATGCACAAAGAAATCAAATAAAACTTCCTATGCTTATTCAATAAAGTGTAATAACCTTTACCCATATTCAATCCTAAACTGCATTCCTCAATTAAAGTACATTAAAAATCAATAAAACGATCTATTCAAACAGCGTTTATATTTAAACATTGTTGTGTAAAAAGTTAAGCACTTAAGCGATGTTGTAAATGGCAAGCCGTTAACTTGATTGCTTCTTAATTAAAAGCCTCTATAAACTTGAAACTTTGAAATGCTGGTCTGTATTTTAAATACAAATTCTTGGTATTGTGCTAAATACTAAATGACTTTTAATTAACTCATAATAAGGGCGAATTGTTAGGGCCTTCCCAATATTGGTATTAAACTTATCAATTAGTCCTTTTTAAGCAATTATGCCATGTTATGAATTTTGGAAAATTATTGGCCGTATTGATTATGCCCCAAAACAATTTTTTTTAGGCTTCAGTCAATGAATAGCCACAGCTAAATAAATAATAAAATATGTCACACAACATTGCATACATTTACCCAATCCAATTGAGCACTTCTGTTGTGAAAATCGAAATCAACGAAGGTACCACAAATATAGGTATTTAAGTACCTATATTTCTCGACATCCAGACACAAAACAAACACAAAATTAAAAGTAAGTAATTAGTATATGTATGAATCATAGAGAAACGAACCGACGATCCTTCATTCCGAAGGCAGGGGCATCTACCAAATGAGCCACCTGGCCAGTCATTTACAAACCGGCATGGTGTTGGCAACTGACAAGTCTGATTGATATGGTTACTTGTCAATTGGCTTCTCTTTCGCTTTCTGTATAGCTAAAGGAGGCCCTGCTGTACTACTTTAAATTGCTTTTATTCACATTTTTACTTTTTACATTATTTTTTACTTGACGATTCATAAGTGCTTATTTTATGTCTGTGTGATTAAATGTATTTTCATTTTCACTAAGAAAAAAACTTTATTATAAACAAAGTTAACCCTTTGAACGCTTTCTGTCTCACGTGTACCGGCCGCCCGCACGGCACAATTAGACCCCGGCACTTTATGCAGCGATTTAATTGTCTCCCGGCCCCGGGCCGAGTACGCACTTATTCTCATTTTAGTGTTAGGGCTTTGTGTAATTAAAACTGACGTTGGTCTTTTAAGGAGCTCGTTTTGTCATACAGGCGCAGGTGGTCACTGGGAATGGAAGGTTCTTTTATTGAGTGCATATTGGGATGTGAATAATTATGATGGTTTTCTGACCGAATATACACTTCAGACTAGTAATGATTTTGAGAAGTAAGTAGTACTAACTTTACTAAATAGTATAAAACATTTCTATAGGTATACCAACTTAGATCTATAAAACTACGCAACGGATTTTGAAGCGGTGTTTTTAATAGATTGTGATAAAACTTACACTTAAAGTTTTATATGTACAATACATGCATAATATAGTAGAAAAACACTGATTATTATAATTTTAAAAGTTTTTTTTAATACCCGAAGCGAGGCGAGGCTGAGTGGCTGGTACTCGTACCTACCATAATAATTAGTTTTATTACGATCTGTGTGCATACCAGCTATACAGCTAAACAACTTAACATACCTCGATCATTCATACATCGTCTGGCTTATTAAGTGGTGACCCCTGCTTTCAAAGTTAAGGGTCGTCGGTTCGATTCCCATCTGAGACAAATATTCGTATAATGAACATTTGTGTTTGTTCCGTGATGTTTGTATTTATATTTAAATGAATATTATTTTGAGGTAATTTTGCTGTTCTGATACCCAGAACACAAGTAGGTACACAATCTACCTACTTAGGGATCGGAGCAATGTATGTGATGTTGTTGTATAATTAACAATAGTCTCAATAATTGTGGCCAAACGCATTCTATGGCATATGTGTAAACTGTACCTACAGATACACATCACAATTTACAGAAGAATGCAATTAAAACCTTATGCCTCACGACATAAGGTCGCTTCAAAGTGCGTGTATGTTAGCGCCACAACTATGCGATCTCTTGCGGTCTACGCGTAATGCATAAATTGATGTGTGACGTCACTCTGACGTGCAGAGTGTAATCGTGCTTTATCGTCTAATTACTTTAATACAATTAACATGTTTGAACAGGCGGGCCCATTTAGTGAAGCGATCAGGCTCGTATATTGAAAGCAACGAGAATAAACTATTAGTATTGATGAACGAATATCATAACTGATTCATGCTTTTTTTTCATCATCATCATCATCAGCCTATTACAGTCCACTGCTGGACATAGGCCTCTCCAGTTGTTCGCCACTTAGAGCAAACATCTGGAGGATATACCCCTAATCACCACGCTGGGCAGGCGTAGCTTCTTGCTCCGGTGACGCTGCTGCCCGTCACCGGTCTTTAGTATTTAGCTACGCCTTTAATTGTGATGGGTATACCGCCACCAGTCGGTTGCCAGCGTCTCGTTTGTTATTCGGCAGGATGCACCACGGGCAGGTGAGGTTGGCTTGGAGCAAAAACATGATAGGCCGCTCCCTTCCATCCCTGCTTTTTTTTATTCATCATCATCATTTCAGCCTATCGCAGTCCACTGCTGGACATAGGCCACTTCAGTTGTTTGCAACTTTGAGCAAACACCACGCTGGGCTTCGGCTTAGTTTGGGGCTAGGTGGCGCTGTGTGGCCCAGCGTGGCATGTCTTGGGTTATTTATTATTATTATTAAAGATTATCTTCCACTAAATAAAGCCTATTTTCCACTCTAGCCTTAAAAACCTCCAAGTTGTAACACTGAGGAAAGACGTCAGCTGGCAGAGAATTCCATATTTTAGCCGTTCGCGGCAGGAAGGAATTCGCAAATCGTTTGAACGACTCTAACGAATTCAAAGTGAACTATATACGAACTTGTATAATAAATATAAAAAGTCCGCGAATACCTTATGTTGTAACACCAAACATAACAATAGTGACAGCATCATTGTATGTATCGATTGTATAATATGACGTTAGCTTTGCATACTGCCGACCGCAATTATGTGATCGACTTGCGGTGTTCATACATGGATAATTTGTATAGCATTAATAATGTGGAATCATTGCAATGTACACGTATTTAGTATTCAGTCACGTGTGGGTATCTGTTGACGGGTACATTGTTACCTATGGGCAAGCTATTTTGGTGACATTCATGAACATATCAAATCAGACTAAAGATAGATGGAAAAACGACTTTGTCTATTATTAGCAGTCTTTGCTAATAATAGACAAAGTCGTTTGTCCATCAGGGAGTGCAATGAAAATTTCCTTTAATTATTTCTCTCAACGTTTTTTCGTTTGACTGTACTCTGTTTTTGAGATTTTCCCCTATATGCCAGAAGCAAATATTTCAAATAAATAGATTTAACTGCGGACCCAATAGCCGGGAACCTCGATTTTACACCAACTATCTGGTCTCAAATGAGAACCAGGATGACATTCCTAGGTACCCAAAACACCCTAACATGAAGGAGAAGAGTAATTCCCTAAATTGACCCAACCGGAAAATATAACCCAGAACCTTCGAACCAACCTAACTTTACAGTTTAACCATTGCACTAGCAAGGCCATCATTCTACACTTACCTCTATTAGGTATTTAATTTTATAAGAACTCCCAACAATACATTCCCCACTCAACGTACGTCTCTCTTACACGGTAAACATTGCCAAACGTCAACTCAAATTAAAGTGCCTACCAAATATCAATAGTCTTGTCAACATAATTATTCCATCCACCCGGCCCACTGGCCTCACGGGGCGGGAACCCTTTGAGAGTTCCAATTGAGATTCCTGTATTGCATTCTATTCGGTAGTTCTGACGACATTGAATGACATGTTTGAACTTTAATAAACAATTTAAATGGGTACAGACAACAGCAAAAGTTAAAGTTGTTTAAGCATTCATTTTATAAGGCAACTAGCGACCCGTCCTTGCTAAGCTTTTCAGATAAATATTTCATAGGGTATCACATTAATCGGATTTGAGTAAAGATTTCTAATGTTTTCTAGCAATAAATATAGGCTATGTCACTCAGGGATCTTAGAAATTATGATTTGCAAACCTCCATTTGTCATAATGTATTTAAACACTTTATTAAAACATGCTACTGAGTCTATTGCGTAAGCTTTACTCTTATTCTAGCTCTTATTTAGCTTTATTCTTACGTAAAAGTACTGATAGAAAGAGTTCTCAACGTGTTTTCAAAGAATAATTTGTAAATATGTATATGTATGTTATGGACCAAGTGATTAATGGAGCATTATATATAATGCCCGGGCATTATGATAAATGGCCAATATGAGAAGGCAATTTGATAAGAATTATTAAAATAATCAAATTGACTGGGCATTATGAATTTAGTTTATCACCTTTTGGCAGAGTGATAAAAACATATTTAATAACTATATCGCACCATTTGGAGTGTTACCCCTCCTGGTCCTCTGTAAGGCTCGCGCGGGGGCACAGGCCCAACACTCCTTGAGATAATTTAATATGAGTATGTGATACTCAGGCCATACATAATTTCTGATTGCTCCAAGATTACGCACTTAGTTACTACACGGCAAATGCAGCACTATTGCATAATGATGGGAACTAAATTATAGGACTATTATTTAATTGACAGGCCCTGTGTACATGATAACTGGGCCATTAGTGTGATATAACGATCGTTAGCCATTTAATTTTTATAAGGTATGGAAGTAGGTACCTAAAGGGTGAAAACGAAACCCCATAAGTTTTCAAATTATGCATATCTGTTCGCTATAATAACATGATGATGTTGCATTCATTATTAAAAACATAATAAAATAAATATTCAAGGGGCTTCCATACACGCGATTGTTGGCCAATACGACATTAAATTCTAATTTGTATTTGTTAAAACGTGATAGATCAAAATAATATAGCTATTACACTAAAGTTATGTACAGTTGCACCACGTTAATAAGTCCCTTCGGCAAACATCGTATGTAAACTAAACAAAAACATATTTTAGCGGATGCAGCGATCTCCGAATAAGTGATTAGTTACGCGCGCGTCTCTCCTCCTTGCTTTATTATCAAATTGCCCAATTGTCAAGTAGCAGTGCAATAATGACCGGGCAATATGATAAATAATGAAGTTTAGATAGTAATTATCATTTTGCCCAATAGAGCTTGACATTATTCATAATGCCCGAGCATTATAAATAATGCCCGCATTAATCACTTGGTCCATAACATGTATACAGAAATAAACTTTTATTGTGTATTGAACATCAACTTTTGCTATCGACTGTACTATGAAGAGTTTTTGAACGTGTCAAATAATGTAGAGCGAATAATGTTATTGGAAATTGCGAGTATCGCGAATTAATACCTCTGTAATACCTCCGTACATAATTTAAAATACACCCAACACACATAATTGGTAGTCGGGCCGAATTGAAAACTGAAATAGGGTATTTACGACACAACAATTGCAATTGAAACGCAACACGTGACTATAATTTCGATACCACTGTTTTACAGTACGGAATCTGTGCATGAGTGTACATTGTAAATTATAAACTGTGTGTCCTGTTAAAAGTGATACAAGTCGAGTTGCTTATGGGTAGTATAGGATAAGCAACTCGACTTGTATCACTTTTCACAGGACACATAGTATTGTACTTTATTATCAAATTTGATTTTGATTAAAAAAGTCAAACTCAAACCTCATCATCATCATTCTGGCATGTCCACTGCTGGACAATAGTAATTTGGGGGATTTTCCTAAGTCACCACGCTTGGCAGGTGAGTTGGTGACCGCAGTAGAATTCTGTGTACCCAGGTAAACGCTGCTGCCCGGTTCCTGATATTCTCTTATTCGTCTTCTACGACACCCACGGGATGATATTATTCTATTCTAAATCCAGAAACCACACGGATAGAAACCTTGAAACACTTTATATAAATATCAGACAACATCACATACATTGCTCTAATCCCAAAGTAAGTAGCTTAGGCACTTGTGTTATGGGTATCAGAACAACGAAGGTACCACAAATAAATACTTAAATACAAATATAAACACCCAGTCACGGAACAAACACAAGTATTCATCACACGAATGTTTGTCCCGGGTGGGAATCGAACCCACGACCCTTGGTTCCGAAGGCAGGGGTCACTACCAATTGAGCCACCGAGCAAGTCAAAACTTTAGACAAGCAATAATAAATTGTCGTCGAAGGTAGCACAAATATTAGAAACGTTCATCACGTAGATGTTAGTTATTAATGGGGATCGAACCCACGATCTTTGGTCTCGATCCAGAAGGTAGAAGAAAGAAGAAGAGGAAGGCTAGAAGAAGGATGGTAGAAGAAATTCAACCACCATCCAGACTAGTCTTGAACCCAAATTCGAAGAATACAACAAACACGACGCAATAACTATTCAATTATCCACCTGCGGTACCCCGAAAGGCATAAACACCTAATTCGGAGGGCGCAAAAGTGGCGTCACTCGTCGTCTCGAGGGAGGGGACAGACAATGCCCCCCAAATCGCGGCGCAGCCGTCTCCCGCGATAACGCACGTTCGGTCAAATGATGACTGCGCGAATGTTACCCTCGCACTTGCTGTGTTAATTGGCAGAAAAGTATATTGGTTCTCTTTATAAGAGCTCAAAAAGGCGACGGTGGAATCAATGGTTTCATTTAAGGAAGCAGAAATGTCTTATTTTTGGTGTGGAGCAGGTATTTTTAGCTCCTAATCTCAAACGCATCTTCTGTATTGGTAATATTTGAATGACAGGCTCGGTGGCTCATTTGGTAGTGCCCTCTGCCTTCTGAGCCAAGGGTTGTGGGTTCGATCCCCGCACAGTACAAACATTTGTGTGCATGAACATGTCTGTTTGTATTGGTCTGGGTGTTTTCTATGTATAATAATAAATACATATTATGTATTTATTTACAAAAAAATGTATGTAAGTAAGTTTATCAGTTGTCTAGTACCCATAGTACAAGCTTCGGCTTAGTTTGGGGCTAGGTGGCGCTGTGTGGCCCAGCGTGGCATGTCTTGGGTTATCTATTTATAAAAAAAAAACTTAACTTAAGGTACTGCCTACCTACACATTACTTTAACTTAAGTATTTTTCGAGAAGTGTTTTTATTAGATTCCATAATGCATATTCCTGAATAAACTTTCATAATCCTCAACCTCGCTACCTAAAGGTAACTTACCAACATGCTGTTCTGTAGTTACGTCACCAGCTTTAATAATTTTATTCTGTTGCCAATAGAGTTATCTCGAACCAAAATACACCTAGTTTATATTTAGCCTCTCAATGCAGCTCGAAAAATCCTAATTAAAACACAGACAAAGCTAATCTACAAGACCCAATTTAATAACAAATCCACACTTATAACATTAACGATACGACTAAAACTCAACAGAAGTCAAACGAGCAAGATCAAAAACACAAATCGAAGCTGGCCAATAAACCGGTGCTGATTTCCAGTTGACAAATGGCCGCTGAAACACGCCGGTAATCCGCGAGCTAAATTAAGATGGAGACATCAATATCACTTCTGTACCGCCGCATCCGGCGGGTGACCGCGCGGCAACGTAAGAAAGGATAAGTCTTGTTATTAAGAGAATTTTGTTATGTTACCGTGGCGCCACCGTCGCGCTGTCGTGGCGACTTTAGTAAAGTTTAAAGAGGTGAAATAATAAGAAATAGATATCAGACAATATCACTTAGGTACATGGGTTCGATCCCAAACTAAGTAACTTAAACATTTGTGTTGTGGGTATCAGAACAACAAAATTCCCACAAATATATAGGACATAGGTCTTACTTAAATACAAATATAAACACCCGACATCAAGTCAACAAGGGTCGTTCCCTTTGTTCAGAAGGCAGGAGACACTACCAATTGAGCCACTCAATTGGTAGTATCTCCTGCCTTCTGAACAAGCCTGTCCAAATAACCCAAGATATGCCACGCAACGCTGGGGCATTCATCAACAGCTCATGTGCACAATGATTGGTAAACCGAGGGAATCCTTTTCCAAACCGCATTTCCATAAATAAATAGGTAACACAAGACCCAAATTAAGCTGAAGCTTGCCCTATGGGTACCTACTAGACATCTGATAAATTTACTTAGGTACTTTTTTTTGTAAACAAAACATAAACAATCGCTCAAAGCGATAAGGCCGCCTTATTTGTACCTCGATTTATCATCGCAATAAAGAATAAGTATGTCTATCTATTTACCTACAAAAAAGAAAGCAATAAAATAGCCCGATCATGCATTTCATAGTTCCGTGCAGGTCGACATAATAAAAGCCTGTTAAAAACACAGGACTGTCCTGTCTTCTTCCAAATGCGCAGAGTTCACATCGCGAATGGCAAATCCTGGCAGCGGACGGATGCGCCGACGGCGGCGCGCGTGACGACAGGAAGCGCGCAATTAGCGTGCGCGAGCGCAGTATTACCGACACATATCAAAAGTGGCCATTTTTCTTAACGTACCTAAGTACAAGAAGAGTCATGAGATAGGTGAAATGAATCATTTTGAGGACCCGAAACTAACCCAAATGTCGACTTGCGGATAACGGCCTTATCATACCAACCTCGAACCCAATCATCCCCCATATCTTAATCTTCTTCTTCGCCCTAGCGTTTTCTCAGCCTAGTGCCAGGGTCCGCTTTCCCCCATATCTTAATAACGACTGAAATTTGATCAAACACCGCTAAGAACGTGATTAAATCAAAATCTCGATAATTTTCAGTTTCCTTACACAATTCCAGTTTCTGGGGGTGAACTACGTATCGTTAAAATTAATTAACAAACACAGGCCGATAATACTACAATAGTTCACATAACAAGCTTAAGAGTTGAACTTTGTTGTAATTATGTCCAAGTAAAAATAGGTTCATAATAATCATAGTTCACTTGACAAGCTTAATTAATAGTTTGGCGACCCTTGGGCTTGTCCATAATACACGAGTTAATGTAAGAATGACAGTTTCTAGAATCGTTTAAAAATAAAAAACTTGTCTGCAGCTGCTTTTCAAAACACAAACACAAAACTCACACGACTTAAATACTCGTACCAAGATACAAAATATTCCAATCCCAATCAAAACATTTCCAAACAAACTTATTCTTTGGAACTGTCTCGTAATTGGTGTTAGTGGTGACTGGTGGTGACGCAGTGATGTGGCGACGTGGCCGATGTGAATACTGAAAAATGGCTTTTCAGGAATTTAAATAGAGTTCTGGTGAAAGTTTATTTGACATGTTCAGTGTTTGGTCCAAGTTGCGAGCGAGTTTGCGAGTTACTTGTAACAAAAAGTCTTGTTAGGTTTAAGCTGAACGTATTTTGTGTCTTATGATTAGCTATTAATATTAATTTACTTATTGAACTAATTCAACTACTAATAGCTTATAGGTATAATGAGATATTAAGAGAGGTAGGACATAGCGAATCTTCTTAGAATACTGCAACCAAATGACCTCTGGTTCGTGTTCCTGCCGGTGAGTAGCGTTTCCGGAGCTCGTGGGGGGTCGGGGTTGGGCCGGCATGGCGGTGGCAACTGACAGGTGACTGACCAGTTACTTGCCCGTTGTCACAGCGACTTGGGTTTCTCTTTAGCTTTCCATCAGGCGAAGGGAAGCCATTATGCCGAGCTACTATATAAAAACAAAACTATACCATCAACAGCTGACCAATCGACTAGTGGCAGTATACCAGCACGATTGAAGGCGTAGCTAAATACCACAGGCCGATGACGGGCAGCAGCGTTACCGGAGCGAGGGAGCTACGCCCAGCGATCGCCAACCCGCTTGCCCAGTATGGCGATTATATGGGTAAATCCTCCAGATGTGTACCCAAAGTGGCTCCGTGGTTTATTTATAGTGGTTCCGTATTTTAAAACTAGAACGGACATTTCACCCGCTCCTCCCTTCCACTCGGGACACAACGCGAGGACATTCTATCACTTCTCTTATTTGACACGCGACCGTTTTCCGCGTAATATACCACAAATGTTTTTCTAATGAAATCTCCGTTTGCGTGTAAGGAATTTGTTACTGTTCATCTGATGACACTTTTATTCGGCCGAGGCTCATTCTGTCACCCGAACAGTTTCGGAGTAAGCGATTAAATGGATTATAAGCATTATGAGCGTTTTGTGAGCGGTGATTTGTGCGTCTTGTTTCGTTTGATAGTTTGGAGAATGCGTTTGAAGAGATGTTGAAATTAAAATTGTGGATTCGGTAGGAATTATGCGGTATGTTTTTATATGTTTGTTTTTGTATTTTAAAGTTTAGAAAATTTTGGAGTAAGATGTGGAATGCGCTTTTTATCTTTGTTTTTTTTTTAATGAATGAGGACTCTACCTATGGGTACTAAGTACTATCTATCTAAAGTCTGTCTAACGCCCGGATTCGGATATGGTATATGGTATTATTATAGTCGGATTATGAGAGTAAAGCACAGAGCACAGAGAGTTTAGCTGTGTTTACGCACAACATTTTGCATTTTAGCCTGGAACTTATTTTTTTTTCCTCATAGAGTTGCGGTGTGTAACAAAATATCGTCTTTGTAATAACAAGACGTAGCAAACTTGTTTGTTTTTACTAAAAATATATTATGTAACCGTAGGAACGTAGCTTATAAACCGATTACCTTAAAATCTTACATCGACCGCTAATATTATCATATTATGTTACACAACTGACTTTCTGAAGCTCTTTCATTCAGAAAATATATTTCACCCCTAGCTCAAACCACAACGTTACTATAATTGTATTCACTCAAGGGAGGGGGTGTAATAAACCTATGTCGAGTGTGTTATTGCTACGGCTTGAAATGGAAAGATCGAGAATCGTTTGAGATGGAAAAATACTGATTACGTAAAGGATTTGAAGAAAGATTTTATGATCTTATTATGGGTAATGAGGATAGTTTTGTTATGACTGGTTGCTATGACTGGCTCGGTGGCTCAATTGGTAGTGACCCCTGCCTTCTGAACCAAGAGTCGTGGGTTCGATTCCCACCCGGGACAAACAACGGGTTTCAATAATAACGGACTTCCATAAAATGGTGCCTTAATTTTAACATAGACTCTAGCAATACATTGGTCAAAACCGCATTCAATTCCATGCAGTAGTTTTTGCGTGATGCGCGTTCAAACATACTGATTAAAATTTCTCCCGTTTTCCCAACCTTCACTACTCTGCTCCTATTGATTGTAGCGTGATAAAAAGTAAACTATAACCTGCCCAGGATTATGAAAATAATTGTACTAAGTTTCGTTAAAATCCTTTGAGTAGTTTCTGTCTGCAGACAGAGTCCTCTGCAGACATAGTCCTCTGCAGACAGAGTCCTCTGCAGACAAAGTCTTCTGCAGTCAGAGTCTTCTTCAGACAGTCTCTTGCAGATAGAGTCTTCTAGAGAGTAATCCGGGTGACTCTGGTGTATAAAAACACCTCTCCGACTTAAAAATGGACTGTAACATCTGTAATCAAGAATGCATCTCTATTCTGTTACTTATATAACTTAACTTGACATATCGTACATCTATCCCAGCCTCGATTCCTAGTGCCTCTTCGCTCCGAGGGACAGGCGACAGACATTCATAAACGCTCGCATTCGACGCGGCGTATTTCAGTCGTTTGCTCTGCTCCCGCGCAAATTGCTCGCTCTATGATGCAGTTTAAATGTTCCCTGTAAATCGGAGCTCCTCCGATCTGTTAAGGGGACGCACGGTACGATATTACTAGACTGTATTTTCCTAAGGCTTCTGCATACAGAGTCTTCTTAAGACAGATTCTTCTGCAGACAGTCTTCTGTAGACAAAGTCATGTGCAGACAAAGTCTTCTGCAGACAGATTTTTCTACAGACTGTTTCACTGAGAGTGCTACTATAGCAATTCTCGACGCTGTGACATCCGCATTATCTAAAAACCTATGTACAACAATTGTATACTTTATCTAGTTATGATTAAATTTTTGGTGCCATAAAGAGTACCTATCTCCATCTGCCTATTAGGATAATAACATTAATATCATCATCATCCTAGCCTTTTTCCCGATTGTCTCAGGGTCGGCTTCCCAAACTGAGAGATTTGGCGAGGGCTAAGCTTTTACACAGAGGGGTGCAACAAAGAGAAGCCTCCTCGAGTGGCAAACTGCTATTAATCTCCTTCGGGGGATTGATAGTAGTGGGTCCCGGCGCACCCTGGGCAACGGCGGGTGGTAATCTCTTAGGAGATTGCCACCCGACGGCTAATTCTCAATGAGGGAGACGAGCTTGCTCGTGAATACGAGCAAGCTGGTCGTCTCGCCTCGGGGCAGACAGAGTCTGCAGCTGCGCGACGTGGGCGCGCAGCACGGTTGGACCGCTTTGGCGGTAGTGGATGGACGCATGTGATGCGTGGCGGTTTGTCGGCGATGGTCGCAGAGGAAGAGGAGTGCCCTTCGGGGGATCTCGCGGTGTTATCGTTGCCGTCCTCCCTATCTTCTGCGACCCTTGCCGCCGGACCCATTGGTGGTGCTGGTTGACGGCGTCTGTCGGGTTCGCGGACGCTGTCCTAGCTAAGAGGAGGAACGCATGGTGATGCGTGGTGGTTTGTCGGCGATGGTCGCAGAGGAAGAGGAGTGCCCTTCGGGGGATCTCGCAGTGTTGTCGTTGCTGTCCTCCCTGTCTTCTGCGACCCTTGCCGCCGGACCCACTTGGTGGAGCCGGTTGACGGCGTCCGTTTGGTCTGCGGACGCTGTCCTGGCTGCGCACTTGTGCGCACTGGGGGGCCCTTGTGGCCGTGGTTACTCGGACGCGACTAGTGGGTGTTGGCCTTTGGCCGTTTTTCCCGGACGTGTCACGATGGGCGGCGTATTTATACGCCGCGGCTTGGCGGGTCCTTCGGCCACGGTTCTCGTGGCCGTCGGATGGGTCCTTTATGGATTGGTCGCCGGGCAACCTGTTTCCCCTCGCAAGAGGGACCAGGGGGCTTGCCTTAATTGGCCGGCCCGAGTGGAGTTAACCACAATAAAAAAACCACCTGTTATCCCGACTTCGGTCGGGACCAGGGGGCGCAAGCTCAAGTGGAGAAAACCACACTAAAAATCCACCGTGCGGTGGCGACTGCACGCCCGACGGGGTCCAGTGAGGGTTGGTGTGGGGACATCTCCCTTGCCTTGCACGGATCCCGTCCTTGGAGGAGGGCGACGGCTTCTGCCTGAGCCCTAGGCTGCCCCAAGTGGGGGGGCCGGCCGAATCTGCGCAAGCGGACCGCGCTGGTGGTGGCGTGGTGTTATGGTTCATACCAAGATCCCACGTCATCATCACCCAAGGCGCGTTGACGGTGTAGACCGGGGTTTTTTAGTGGGTATTCTCCGTCTCGCTAACATCTAGAGGCGGAGTGAGTCCCACATAACCTGCTGCGTCCCCGAGTAGCAGGTATGCGTAAATGCATTTTCCCCCGGTGCAACAAAAAAAAAAAAAAAGCTTTTACACAGAGCGACTGCCATCAGACCTCCGCAACACTTAGGATAAGCTATATCCATTCCCAGTTGGGCGTCAGAGTTATCATAATCTCTGATATGATGTGACGACTGCTATCTGAGTTGGTAAAGATAGCACCCGGGACCAACAGCTTAACGTGCCTTCCGAAGCACGGAGGAAATCGGTGTCAAATTTTGGTCACCCATCATTGGATTGACCGCGCCATAGGTTGCACAACGTTGCGATCATTGTTAAGTGTACAAGACCGCGGCGCCACCGAGCTTCTCACCGCGGCGCCACCGAGCTCCTCATTGGTGCTTAAAATACCTTTCATTATTAGGATAATAACATTAATAACAGTGAAGGAAAAGAGAGTGCACTTGTGATAGCGTACAAATTTGTACACTCAATGATGGCTTGTCTACTTGGAGGCTGGCCGTTGTGACCAAAAATTCGTTCATATAAAGAAAAATCTCATCTCAAATCGAAACAGTTACGACGCCAACTTCCACTTAACAGCCATTTTCGAACATCACCGTATTATTGTGGCGTTCGTCATACACCGATGTGAACACAGCACTTTGATCTGAACTATAACCCATTCCTAATCTAAATCCCTTGATTTAGAGCTCATATTCTATTGACAGGACGTTTATAGTCGAAGCTATATCATTTCCATTTTGGCTGACACGGGAAAAGGGGATTATAGGCTTTGTGGACGGAGGGTTAAGGTCGATTGCCAGTTGTTCGGCATAGCTAGCCGAGTTAGTACCGGGTGCATTTGACACAAGGTATAATTGCCGCGAAATGGACCGCTCCCTCTCTATAAACTGTTGCCCTGTCGCTATTTGGTGTTTATCGACCGACGTCAGTTTTTGTGCCGCTGAAACTCATTTAGGGTTAGTTTTTATATCTCAGTGGCTTTATTAGGGTTCCCTGCTACATGAGGTTGTTGTGTTTTTTTCCGTTCGGTAAAGGAAACGATGTGTAACAGGCGATTAAGAGACGTACTGAGATTTCAGCTTCTCAGCCAGTGGTAGGGTTTACCCCTGGCTAGCGACCACCAGGCCGGCAAGGCGGTGACAACTGACAGTTAAATGACCAGTTACTTGCCCGTTGTCACAGTGATTGGGTTTCTCTTTCGCTTTCCATCAGGCGTAGGGAAGCCATTATGTCGTGCATATAAACACGCGTTAAGTGACTTGGGTGGCGTTTTGCAATCGGTGATGGTATAGGCCCGTATGGCGGTGGCAACTAAAATTTTTTTTGGTTACTTGTCTGCCAAGGTCTCTATTGCGCTTTCCATCAAGCGTCGGATAGCCACTATGCATAGTTACTATAAAAACCCAGTTGTGCACTTTCTAAATCTATTGAAATCAAACAATCAAATCTCTCCGATATCGAACAAACCAAATAAAATATCGAAGTACGTATTAATCAATCCACGCGCAACCATTAAAAGCTTTCATCCACACGAGTTATTTCTTTATGTAAATACAGCACTCGACCTTTCACTTAATAAAACGATCACAATATGAACATAAAATATCCAAGCATTCTCCTTTACGCGTGCACTAAACTTATTGTTCCGTAGAATTCCGAATCAACTTAGAAACATCATTATTTTATTACGACCGACCGACAATTTCTTCCTGACCTCTTATACCTCCCCGTTTGAACCGAGATTCAGGCTATAGCGACGCAACCAAGTAAATATGAGAGATCCAACAAAAGTGGCAGCTTTAACATTCGAAGTAACACTGCAGTAAACAATTGTGTTTGAAAGCCGACAGTTTTATTCGAGTCACTTTATGACATTGCCCGATGCTTATTAAAGGACCAATTTAACCCATTATAGTGTTCATAAAAGCGTACATCATCCTGTTTTGTTTCTGTCCCTTTCTGTCGCGCGGTGGTGCGTATGTGTCGTCTCTTTCTTCAATGAGACTCGCTGAATATGGTTTATGAGATTCCGATGTGAAGGGGAGGTGTATTTTCGAAATTGCTAGGGTCACAATCACAATCGATAACGTTGGTGTGTACGTATCGATATTTTTGGCGATGTGGCTGAAAATTGTATCAACGTGTTAAATTTCAAAATTTATTACCGACTATTAGCTATAGCCAATCTTGCCTGCGACATGAATAAGGATCTGATTTACCCACAGGCTAATAAGGCTCGAGCCTTGGGCTACACGTTTGAGAGCGGTGAGCACGGAACTGAACTTAGAAATGCTTACATAGAACGAATATTTCGTGATTTTTAGATTTACATATTAGAAATTTTTGCATTATATACCAATGAAATTGTACAACAACATCGGAATATAACATTTTCAAGACACATTGGATATAAAAAGAGTAAATGGCTATGGTTTCTTGCCGGTTCTTCTCAATAGAATCCACTTTCAGAACACGGCGATAGAATAATTTTTATTTACATTTGCATATTGTGTTTGATTTTTATTTATTACATATTTAACGTCTATATGAATAAAGATATTTTCATTTCAAGTAACTAGTATTATTAGAACAAGAAATCCTGTCTGCTAATATACAATATGTAATAGTAGGTATGCTAATAAAAGCCGTCTGGCAATCTTCACTTTCACACAACTATAATTACGCTCAATCAACCTAAAACAAAACATCGACATCTCACACTCACACCACTATCCGGAATGAGCTCAACCCTACAACTTTACCCGTTCACCGATCACCCTTAATCCTTACCTTATCACCAAGGCAATACGTCTCAAAATCGCAGTTCACTACAGCAACTAAAGTTGGTTTAAGGTAAGTGGCCGATGAGTGCTTCACGTGATTTTATTTGACTGTTTATTTGTGTGATTTGTATTCCCCTCGGTACTCGAGTGAAGGAAATTAAGGCTTATACGTTGTATTGAAGCGACGATAAAATGTGAGCGGGCGATCATTTTAATTGCTCCCTTTATTGTTTGGAGTTATGCCCCATTCAGGCTGTTCTTGCCTTTGTAAATAGAGAATGAGCTGTCGATATAACGAGGTGAATAGAAGGCACCGTGTTGGAGTTCGCTACTGTGAACCGTTTACGGTTAACTTTAGAAAGAAAGAAAGAAGAAAGAAAAACTTTAGAATAAAAAGAAAGAACGTTTATTACTCGTAGTATAACTTTTCCATATTAACAGGTACCTACATTTAATGACGCTGACTCGCCCAATTGAAATATTAATCGGGTGTGGTTGTTTTTTAACTAAAGATACTTAACGACTATCGATACGACGATAGAAACGAGCTCAAACTGTATAACTTAAATAAACTTTATTTTCATAGGCATTCCGTTAATCAACTCTTGCAAAAAGGACAACAATTAATGCATTTGTACAGAAAGGCACTGCATTCAGAGCTAATTTTAAACATCTAACCATTTCGAAACACCTCAGAAACTCTCACAACACCTTTAAACCACAAGCCTAGGACCCATAATTTAACATCGCCTTTATATAAGCATCAATAAATAAATTTTAATTGCCAACCTATTAAAAAACTCAGTTTAAATCCTCCACATCCGACCGCGGCGACTATAAAAATAGCAATATTTCTTTTAACAACGAACTATAAATATGGGCGAACATCTCTTTAATCTCTTAGACAACAAATCATGAACATTAAACGGTTGAAACAATAAAAGGACGTGAGTCTTAACCACTAAAATAATAGAGGCTAAATCAAAAGAGCTTAGGCCGCGCTCACACTGAACGGTGTGTTGCCACTTTATAAACTGACTACTTTACAAATTGACGGGCTCGATGGCTCATTTGGTAGTGACCTCTGCCTTCTGAGCCAAGGGTCGTGGGTTCGATCCCCGCACCGCATGCCTGTATAAAAATAATCGAATCCAAATGTACTAAAAGCAGGGAAATGGTTAGTTTTGTTTTTATGACAGAGGGGCAAATGTTCACGTAAGTATATGAGGGATAAGTGTGTAACAATTCAGCCCATAGACACCGTAACACCAGGGGAGTCATGGATGCTGCTATTGGATGTTGCTGGCCCTTGAAAAATTCGTTAGTTCGTTTTTAGAAGGCCTCATCAATTGGAAAAAGTCACAGCTTCAAGCTGATTCCAAAGAACCGTTGTACGTGGCAGAAAACTACGCACAAAACGTACCGTGACTTCAATCAAGAATGAAAACCGCCCCGCATACGGCGGGCCTTAACACCAAAACAGGGTAGCTGCCCAAAATTAAAAGGTTGCCTTGTCTTTTTTGCCCCGAGCTCTTTTAAGTCCCGGAGAGATGATAATTTAAATTAATTATGTTTGGTTAATCGCTGCCCTGGGCGGGCCGCTACCGACTCGTGAAATGTTCATTTGTTGCTTTGAAACGGGATTATAATGAATACTTATGCTTTCTTATGCCACTGTTTGGGGCAATTAGACTGGAATGATATTATTCATTTTGTTTTGACTTGTTAATGGAGTATTGTAGGTTAAATATGGTTTAAGAAAGTTTCAAGTTTGATTTTGTATTTTAGTTATAGGTAGGTATGTCCCATGAATTGAGAGTCTTTACTTCAGAGAAGACTGTGAGAGTAATCAAACAAAGAGTTATTTTTTTCTATATGACTACGATGGTGGCCTGGAGGGCCTTGTCATCATCACCGGTTTAGGGGTGTGAGCCTTCCGCTCCCCCAACAGTCCGATGATGATGACAAGGCCGCCCTGGCCATCATCGTAGTCAGTTAGAAAAAAAAAAATATCATCACCGGACTAGTCAGAGAGTGAAATTGTGTTTAGGTACAAGTTTATTGGGACAAATGTCATTTGGAAGGATTTGCCTAAGTCACCACGCTTTCAAGCGGGTTGGTGACCGCATTAGGTTTTGTTTGTACCCTGATGCGCTAACGCTGCTGCCCGTTTCCTGATATTCCCTCTCGTCTTCTACGACACAGGAGATAGTGTGGACTTATTCTAAATCCGGAAACCATACGGATGGTTGCAAATGATAAATTACTAGGGTTTCCGTGGCTCGTGGGGTTTTTTTCTAAATGACTACGATAATGGCCATGCCGACCTTGTCATCATTACCGGACTGTTGGGGGAGCGGAAGGGTTAGGTTGGGCCGGCATGGCGGTGGCAACTAACAGGTAAATAACCAGTTACTTGCCCGTTGTCACAGCAACTTGGGCTTTTCTTTCGCTTTCCATCAGGCGTAGGGAAGGCATTATGACGAGCTACTTTTAAAAAAGGTAATATTATACCTAAGCCTACTGAACTACCTACGCCTACCGCCTACATTGTACTACTATATTTTTGTATACTCTTTCCTGTATATGTTTGGTTTTGTGCAATAAAGAATATCTATCTATCTATTATTAATCAATAACTAATATCAGTGATTATCTTAGTAAATCAATAAAAATTACCGATTGGATCGTACCAAAGTGGGCCCAGTCCGTCGGCGGTACTAATGAGCCGGCGCGTTTGATCCCAGGGCTGTCGCGCACCCATCACTGCGCGATCCATCAAACGACTCTATTGGCAGGTTTCGTTTTTTTTTCTTTAGGAATAGAAACTATGTGGTTTGTTTAGTATTGAAAACGGTCGAATGCGTTACAAACTGTTTTTAATTAAAAGTAAGTAAGATGTGCAGAATAGGAGGGTTAGTGGTTAATTCAGATGTAGCACTTTTAGACCAGTTCTCTAGTTTTTGTAACAAACAAATAAGCAGGATATCTTCTGACTGTCACTAATATTGATCGCTGTAAATACGAGTATTTGCGGTGTTATAATTATGTCATAATAAATTGTCAAAGTTATAGGTGTAAGTAAAGATGGTATCCATACTTTGTAAACATCTTTTATAGTGTACATAGTATAAAGTTGCTTTTGTTGTCTGTCTGCCCCTATGTATGCTAGGATTTTGGGTTCTTAAATGTTATCTTCGTCTCCCATAGCTCTACTTAACTGTTTGATAAATGAGGGGAGCCTTTATCACTATGGCAACAGACCGTAAGACCGAGTTACTTAATAAAAACCTCGCCATGCTTATAATTATAAGGGCCCTGAGGTTAAACCGTGAGTTGAGCCCGTAATCAAGAATAGCATGGTCCGAAAATATGGTTCTAATTTGTTGTGGCAACCATACTTTTGCAAAATCTATTTCTGCCGATGTTCAAAAAAAGTTACATTGCTTTAAAAATATAGCTCATGTGTTTAACGCTCAATGTTTTAATGGTTTCCATTGGCTGTTCTCTTGGTAGGAAAGTTCCTAGCCAGCCTAGCCAAGTCTTAGCACGCTCCCGCGTACCTATCTAGATAAGATAAGAACTAGAACAGCGAAAGTTATACCTCTAAAACCACCCTCACTTGCCCGTGGTGCATCCTGCTGAATAACAAACGAGGCTCTGGCAACCGACTGGTGATGGTATAACCATCACGATTGAAGGCGTAGCTAAATATATCTAGGTATATCTTGTGCCAGACCTGGCTGGAAACTTATACTAGTTTTAGTTTACACAATTGTTTATGTTTTGTTCTCTTTTCGTTTGGTGAACCTACCTACTATTTACATTTTTTTTAATCAATATCTGTCTTTATTATGCATGCGGTGTTTACCTTAAAAGATTGTTACACATAGTTGTTAAGTAAAATGTTACAAGCATAGTTTAGTTTACAAACACTGGTAAACCGATTAAATGAATAAATACTACAGACAGATAACGGGCAGGAGCGTCACTGGAGCGAGAAAAACGCCCTCCGATCGCCAACCCGCTGATTTTGGGCAAAGCCTCCAAATATTGACCCAAAGTGCCGAACCACTGGATAGGCCTACGTCCAGCATTGGACAGCGATAGGCTAATGATGAGTGCGAACACACGTCATACATAATTCCCACAAGCGCAATCCAAAACCGTTTTATTATTAGTCCGTAATAAGGCATTGGCATTCAAACCGTGGCATTAGCGAAACTCGTACCGGTTGTTTTAGCGGTTACCCGGCCTCTCTTTGATGTTACAGGGATGTCAACAGCTTGTTGTGTCAAATTTGACGCAGTATGTCAAATTATACTAATGACAAACAAGACTACAAGACTATGCCACATGTTCTGGTGATGTCGCCGTTTTACTGTAGATAATTCCATCTAAACTATATGGACTTCATTTTCTGCTTAAAATCAGCAGCATGCCATATTTTTTGTTATAGGTTAGGATTTATTGGCTAATCTTCATGCTCATTTGGTAGTGACTTCTGCTTTTTGAGCCGAGTCACTTCCGAGGGCGCTTTGCAAACGGTGCAATTTTGTGTGGTTGTCTGATAGGTATTTATTATTATTTATTATATTGCCGAGATACTTTAAAAAAATGTAAGTATTTCTTTTTTCTGCATGCATTTGACGGCTAAGCAGCCGACGCCAGGTTAGGCGTCTCAGGTACCGCTGGAAGAAAGAAGTGGAGATGGATCTGCTTGGGTTACATATAGGCAACTGGTCTAAGCTGGCTCCAGATAGGAGAGAATGGCGTCTTGTTGTGTCGGAGGCCAAGATCCGGGTCGCTGAGTCAGAGTAAGTAAATATTTTTTTTCTGAAATTGACCCTGCATGGAATCAATCCAAACGGACACTACGTATCACCTCGACTTAAGCAAGTCTTCAACAGCGCTAGTCATAAATGATACTATAAAAATAAAAGCTGATCAATCACCTTTTACCCGACTGCGGAAACAAAAGGAGGCGATGCGTTCGCGGCGCATAATGGCCGCTGATCGCTGGGGTGGCCGCCGCTAATGCGCTATCAATCAACGCTCACACACTGAGCAGGGATGCCACCGACAGTGAACGATGTACGATGATATTTTTGATTTAATTATTCATTATCAGCGGCTCGCAGTCCGGTACAGGATGGACATAGGCCTCTCCAACTGCTGACATACGGAAGGATAGCATGTAAACGCCACGCCCCGCCTAAAGGATTTGATTTTCCACCTAGGATTGAAAGAGGAAGGAAACGCATGAGCAGGATATTTTTTTTAAATAACCCAAGAGTAGCTTTCCATCGCCTGGTCGAAAAAGAAGCTTATTTTCAGTTAGAAGTACCATCAGCCAGTAAGATAGCTCTGGATATATACACCCACTGATCCAATAACATGAGGTTTCCATGGCTTATTGTTTCAAAACAGCATTTACAAAAGTCAGTTCAAATTATCCACCGAAATTACAAAATCATATTACCAGCATCCACAATCCAGGTTAATAAAATACAAGCCTATCGGATTCCAGTGTAGATTTCGCTTACAATGTATATTTTCGCAACCCTACCCTACCCATTTTGCTGTCATACACTTTGAATGGACTATTATAATTTGAACGTTAAGGCACAAAATTGTGTGACATTTTATAGTCAGGTGAAGAGAAACGTTTGCATCTTTCATGTAGCAGTTGATTCGTATTTTTTAAAGAATAAGTTTATTGTTAGGAATTAATCTATTACAAATAAAAAATGTAGTGATTAAATAATATAAGTGATATAAGACGAAAATACCTACGTCTCGCCTTTTTAGGCTACCGTAGCCGAATGGCAAAAAAACGGAACCTAAAAATAAAAGTAATAAATTTTTGGGGTTCCCCATACTTAGAACTGAAACTCAAATGTTGTTTTTTTATCAAACCCATACGTGTGGGGTATCTATGGACAGGTCTTCAAAAATGATATTGAGTTTCCTATTTTTTTTCTAAACTGAATAGTTTGCGCAAGAGACGCTTGCAAAGTGGAAAAATGTGTCCCCGCCCCGTGTGTGTAAAAGGAAGCGTAGGTAAGCATTCAACCTATAGATAATGTCTGCCACCACGAGGCACTTTCCAAAAATATTGATTCCAAACTTAACCAGTACGCAGTCAAAATTATGATTGTACGTCCATATTAAGATGGACACTGATAAGATTGTATTTAAGATAAATTAATTGGGTGACATTCAGTTTAAATATGTATAAAAACAGCACATTTTATCACGTTTCAGATTTATTGCAGTTAAAGATAGCACATTTATGAAACAATTTTGCATATTAATATACGTTAATGTTCCCACGTAGATGATTAATATAATACTCTTCGATAAGAAATTGGCAAGATATAATCTAAGCTTACTGGGTAATCAAATAAAACTAATAAAAATTCATAAACGTAGGGGAAAATACTAGGATACACACAGTGTACACCTTCACTATTGTCATTATTGAATAGAATAGGTATATTAATATTAAATAAATCAAATTAAATAAATATATAAAATAAAAAAACGAAAAGAAAAGGTAAGTTAATTATGTTTTGATGATTAATTATTATTCATGAAATAAAAGCTTGTTGGTGGTGATTATATTATTAAATTTAATTTTATCGGAATATTTACCAAGCTTATTTGTTTTTTGGGATTGTGTTCTGTAGGAATTTCGTATAAATGGAATAGATTCTACTCTCAATCTTGAACAATGCAGTTACAGGTTTATTGACTTTTAGCCTTATTGGGTACATTAAGGTTAATACGCCTAAGTCAGAAAATTACAGATTTTCTAACAAAGTTAGGCGTTTCGCAACAAAATGTATTAGAAAATTCAACTACAACACATACATTACAGAAGCGAAGCCAATTTCCGTTGCCTGGCAACCCTGCCGGGTGCCCACTCGTTCATATTACGATTTCATTTCAATATCCCGCCGATTCTTTTAGGAATACCACTCTTATCCTGCAGGAACAGAGTCGGGAATTGTGTGATGATGAGTTATTATTTTGTAAGTGAGTCGTTCAAAGGCTGTATCTATTTGTGTTTGGCGGATTATGGACTGGGGAATAGGGCTGTGACATTTGAGATGACTATATGCTTTGCTTAATATTGCCCGTATACTACAACCAGTATACGGGCACGTACTATATTATATGTATATATATTCAATTAGAGGAATAGACTATTTGAACGGTATGAGCCCTTTGTTTCTTTGCCCGGTGATTCTTTGACGCTATATTATCAGGTACAAAAATAAAGGTGATGTAAATTAACTAACTAGCCGACTAAGGGAATATCAGGAAACAGGCAGCAGCGTTTACCTGGGTACAAATAAAACCTACTGCGGTCACCAACCCACCTGAAAAGCGTGGTAACTAAGGTAAATTGAATTGGGGGAGGCCTAGTAGCAGTTAGGCAGGTAGGGCTGTGACCGTATGCTTTGGCGCTACCTGTGTCCCTGCAACTTGCCGCTTAATAAACGCTTTATAAGTTAACTAAGTATCCGGATACGGATAACCGTGTCCGGATTGCTGCCAACCCTACGATCCGGTTATTATTGTTATGTCTGACGCGATGTTCCCGGCGGTGTAAGTTGGGTTTGTGTTCCGCAGTTACACTCAAGTTATTAAGCTCGAGTATTAATTTAGAGGATCCAGTGAACATTACATAGGATCTTATTAGTTTCAAAGAGCGATTAGATTCGCTGTATCCTATAACGTAAGCCACTTAATTAGTGAAGTATTATATAGGTAGAAAATCTTTATTGCACAAAAACACAGACATTACAGGAAAACACATTTTTAACAATAATACAATTTAGGCGGTCTTATCGCTTATAGCGATCTCTTCCAGGCAACCTTCAGGTAGAGGAAACCAGATTCAACCGAGATGGGTAGGCCAAACTATCTAACTATTTCAACGTAAAATAAGTACATAGATATACCAAGTAGTACCCATATAGGAATTTTTGTTTAGACCGATTTTGTCGCTGTTTGAAACTTTTAAAACTTCTATTGACCGGATCCGAAAATCAACATACACGAATCATTTGGGAAAATCAATTAAATAAGTTGTATCGATAAAATATTAATTGTCAATCAAGCCTTTTAATCCGATAATAAATAGATATAAAAGATTAATATCATTTGTATAGCTTTAAAACGCCTGCAAATCATCAAATCAATCGACTCTTAAGTACACCCATATTCACAATCCGATCCGGAATTTCAACCCGGGACCTCTCGATCTTAAAACGTATTTTTTACAACTAGACCCAAGTCTAAAAGCGTAACCCAAGCGTAAAGCATCCTGTACCTAATATCTCTAATCTAATTAAATGTAATTTATCATACTCATTGTACTAGGAAAATCTTTCCTTTGCAACTGAATAGTAGGTATAGCTCCATTATTTGTTTGGCGTACCCTACGTACTTGGTTTCTGACCATTTACCTTATCTTAACTAATATTATAAAGCAGAAGAGTTTGTTTGTTTGTTTGAACGCGCTAATCTCAGGAACTACTGGCCCGAATTGAAAAATTCTTTTTGTGTTGAATAGTCCATTTATCGAGGAAGGCTTTTGGCTATATAACATCACGCTGCAACTATTAGGAGCGAAGAAATAATGGAAAATGTAAAAAAAAAACAGGGAAAAAATAACTATTCCACGCGGACGAAGTCGCGAGCACAGCTATTAAATATAATTTATCATACTCATTGTACTAGGAAAAGCCTTCCTTTGCAACCGAATAGTAAGTATAGCTCCATTATTTGTTTGGCGTACCCTAGGTTTCTGACTATTTACCTTCATAACCCTAAAAGGGTTAAACGAAACAATAACATCTCGTTTCCATTAAGTGTGATCTCCCACACAGAATGCACGCTTCACGCGTACTCACAACACAATCTAAACATAGCAATGATTCCGCGTAAAAGTTTAAAGTCAAAGACTATACAGTATCCTCAAAAAGGCAACTAACCTACATACATTTAAGAGAGGTAGGGCATAGCGAATCTTCGCTCGAATTGAGCCGCCCGTCCGGGGAAGGACCTCCATCCTATAGAATACCGCAGTCAAACGACCTCTGTGTCGTGTTTAGGGCCGGTGAGTAGGGTTTCCGGAGCTCGTGGGGGGTTAGGGTTGGGCCAGCATGGCGGTGGCAACTGAGAGGTAACTGACCAGTTACTTGCCCGTTGTCACGGCGACTTGAGCTTCTCTTTCGCTTTCCATCAGGCGTAGGGAAGCCATTATGTCGAGCCACTATAACAACACGACCTGGAGGTCATTTGGCTGCGGTATTCTATAGGGTGGAGGTCCTTCCCCGGACGGGCAGCTCAATTCGAGCGAAGATTCGCTATGCCCTACCTCTCTTAGGTATGTAGTTCCGATTGTCAGATTAATTTAAGATTTGTACTTATTTGGGTACTGTGGTTCAATTTGGGTAGGCTCAAATCCCATCCGGGATATATACTTATTAATGGAAAACATTCGAGGTCTGGCGACCAGCGCACACTCCCCGAAATACCTCTTTACCTATTGACTTCAGTCGCGTTTCGGAATTTGTTTGTTTGTTTGGTTTGCCAGAGCTATCTCACAGGCTGGCAAGCATTGCAGTGCCCATTGTAAATATTCTTTCACACTTGAAAAGCTGCATTCACCCTGAATAACATAGGCTATATTTATTGCTATAATAGATAAGGCATCCTTACTAAAGAGTAATTCATTTACAAATATATTTCAGATAAACATTTACATTACATTATTATTGGATAAAGATCCAATAATGTAATGTAAATGTTTATCTGAAATGCGAATACGAATGCGTTAGTATGTAGTATTAATTTCAATGTAATATAGTTCAAAGACGTGTCGTGTCTGTCCGTCGGCCATGTTTGGCGGTGCGCAGGAGTGCGAGCGGCCGCGGGGGACTACAAAAAAGCTTCGGCGCACTTAACGGATGACATATGGTGAGAATGATCGAATACAGGTTGGTTACATTTGTAATCGATTTTCAATCGATGTTTTATCCTAAAATCTTTAGCTACGAGTATATTCGGCGCCTGGACGGACGATTAGATGTGTTTATCTATACTTATAATAAATCTGTAGAGAGGTCAATTCTGTACATAAAATATTTTTTCAAAATAACTATCAGGGGGTGATAAGTGATCGATACTGATACCAAAAATGCAATCAGTAAAATTTTTGTCTGTCTGTCTGTCTGTCTGTATGTTCGTTATAGAAAAAAAAACTACTGAACAGATTTTGACGAAACTTGGTACAATTATTCTTCATCTATCTATACTTATAATAAACTAGCTTTTGCCCGCGACTTCGTCCGCGTGTTTAAATTTATACATACAAAAGTTTTTTCCCGCTAACTCCCGTTCCCGTGGGAATTTCTCAAAATACAGCCATAACTAAACTTTATATTTACTAAGGTACCTGCATGCCAAATTTCAAGCGTCTAACTTAAGCGGTTTAGATTTTTCATACAAAAGGATTTTCCCGCTAATTCCCGTTCCCGTGGGAATTTCGGGAATTCCTTCCTTAGTGCACCCCTACGGTACCTAAGCTACGTCCCTTCCAAATTTCAAGTGCCTACGTTTAGCCGTTTGGGCTGTGCGTTGATATGTCAGTCAGTCAGTCAGTCAGTCAGTCAGTCAGTCAGTCAGTCAGTTTCTCCTTTTATATATATAGAATCTGTAGAGAGGTCAATTCTGTACATAAAATATTTTTTCAAAATAACTATCAGGGGGTGATAAGTGATCGATACTGATACCAAAAATGCAATCAGTAAAATTTTTGTCTGTCTGTCTGTATGTTCGTTATAGAAAAAAAAACTACTGAACAGATTTTGACGAAACTTGGTACAATTATTCTTCATACTCCTGGGCAGGTTATAGGATACTTTTTATCACGCTACAATCAATAGGAGCGGAGCAGTGACGGGAAGTGTTGGGAAAACGCGAGAAATTTAAACCTGTATATTTGAATGCGCATTACGCGAAAACTACTGCATAGAATTGAATGCGGTTTTCACCAATGTATTGCTAGAGGTCTAACTTAAAACTTAGGTACAAGGTATAGATGGGTATTATATGGAAGTCCGTTATTTTTGAAACCCGATATCCACGCGAGCGACGCCGCTGGCACAGCTAGTAATGAATATTTGTGATAAAAGTTGGAAAACGTGTGCACTATGCAGCAGGAAATAATACTCTGCTAACTTAAACCTTATGCTGGATGCATTATTATGTCCCTTTATTCTCCATTATTCCGATGGGACGACATATCGACAGGACGAAGAGAGATCAAACGCAAGACTAACGACCGTATTCACAAACGTTACTATGCGACGCGCGGATGCACAGTGCCCAAAATCCTATACGTTTTTGGGTACCTGTGCGTTCCCGCGACGCATAGTAACGTTTGTGAATACGGCCGTAACTGTTAATTAATACTAATAAACTCTTGCCAATTCTTCTCATATACTCTATAATAGACTATACAGATTTGTTCATTTGTATTTTATAATATACACTATTCTAAATTCTGAACTCGTTGTGTTTCATTTCGCTTACACTAAGCGCGCATTGGTGACTTTTTGTCACCGTGACACTCGTTTCATCTCTTTTGCACTTTTAAAATAAGAACACAGATATCTCCAACTGTGAATAAGAAGAAGAAAGATATTTGAGAGATATTTCTAATTAAGAGAGGTAGGGCATAGCGAATCTTCGCTCGAATTGAGCCGCCCGTCCGGGGAAGGACCTCCACCCTATAGAATACCGCAGTCAAATGACCTCTGGGTCGTGTTTCTGCCGGTGAGTAGGGTTTCCGGAGCTCGTGGGGGGTTAGGGTTGGGCCGGCATGGCGGTGGCAACTGACAAGTAACTGACCAGTTACTTGCCCGTTGTCACAGCGACTTGGGCTTCTCTTTCGCTTTCCATCAGGCGTAGGGAAGCCATTATGTCGAGCCACTATAAAAAAAAAAAAAAAAAGATATCTGTCACGGTGACAAAAAGTCATCAGTGCGCGCCTAGGCTTAATGTATACATATATATTGTCTTATATGTATTTGTAAACCAATAAATGTGAAAGCTCACTGGATAACACCGCACTGAAACGCACGGCTATCCAACAAAAACAACATGCGTATTTTGATTAAACTAGCCTCCCGTAATTATCGTTAACCAATCAGAACAATTCCCAAACAAATTCGACAGACAATTATCACAGCATCACCGGACAGGGCAAATTAGAACGCCGAAAGAGCTTACATTTCAACCCTCTCAAATCAGCTTAAAATCGGAGCAATTATCAGCAAAACCCCTCGATTTAAAATCAGCCTGTATAGTCGAATCCCCGGCTGCATAGCTCAATAGAACAACAGTCGTTTTGAAGGCGGTTTTATGCGATTTGGAGTTTTATTTGTTTGGCGATAAAGTTTGTTGTAGAGTGCGGTTTTGGGCCGGGAATGAGAAGTGGTTCGTCAATTAGTGTCTCGTTTAGGGGCATGGAGATCGTGAAATAAAATAACCTCACTCTCACAGTACAGATGGTGACAGTAGGTTAATGTTGATAATTAATTTGTACCACAGTAACATTCATTGCCTATATTAGAGACCCGTTAGGCATTATTACAATGTTTTGCCACAATTTATAATACACCGATGTAATACCTAAGTATATAAGATATTTGCACGCCTGCCAGCAGGCTCAAAACTGTCTATTGGTTACCATTTTATGTCCACCTACATTGTATCATTATTATTTTATGCAAATAGACTTTTTGTTATATGCAGATAGATGTTATAAGTAGGCATCCGCTAAAAGAAAGGATTTTGATCAATTCTACCCGCAAGGGGATAAAATAGAGGATGAAACTCTATTCTACGCGGACGAAAACGAGGGCACAGCTAGTAAAATAAAAAATGCGCCACTCGCAAACAATTTACATCAACCACCTGGTCTATGAGTGCCAGGTTATTACTGGAGACGATTCGGAGAACATTTAGATCCGAGACAATTTAAAAGTCCATCTAAATTAACCTGACTGGGAATTGAACACGGATCGTCCGCTCTTTAGGATCTATACCCCAACCATAACTCCATCAAGGCCGCCATGGAAATAATTTCGACATTGTTACAAAATATTGCTATATAATCTAATCTATAATAAAATAAAAATATATAATCACCAGGATCGATCAAAGTGGCGAACATTGGGAGAGGCATATGTCCAGCAGTGGACTGTTATAGGTTGATGGTGATAATAACATAATAATTATTGCATCTTCAACCACTACTCATAGCTAGTCAACAACCAAAAAATAAAAACTTCATTATGTTTATTGAAAATAAATAGAATAACTTATAAATAGAAACAGCTTTAGAACGATTAAGAAGACTACAAGTGCGTTCAAATCATTAAAATGAGTCAATCAATAATGTCTTACTGTAAACTATTTTACTGTGTCTCCAATGGGCAACGCCACAGAGTTACGACAAAAAATGTGACGCAGAAGCCAAGATTAACACGTGCGTAATTTATTGATTAATGGTTGCTAAGTTTTTTGACGCCCTTAAATAGAGGTCCTTTTGAGATGTTCATTTTTGACCCAAAATAAACATGAAACCGTCAGCTGCTAATGCAATGGATCCTCTGAAGATTATGATTAGTAAATATGGTGTTTCTTGTGTGGGGGCTCAGGCTAGTGATATAAAAAACTGTCGTTCTGTTTCCGATTAATATAAAATTTATTTTTCTTCAGATGAAATAAAATCATTTACTGTTACTAAAATGTAGTAACATGTTCTGTCTTGATCATGGCGCTTGTAACAGTGCCAAAATCGCCCTAGTTTAAGGTAGGCTCAAGCCCCCGGTAGGACATGTCAATTCGTAGTATGAGATACTACGAACTCGTCTTAGGGCAGCATTTATCCCCCCCTTTTTGCAATAAAAAGTAGTCTATGTAAAATATCTAGTTTAGAGCATGTGAAAGACACACACAGATGTGTGTATGACATACACATTGCACAGACGTATACTTATTTACTTTGCTTATCCACTTTAATAGTTATGGTGTGAAAACACGACAGACAGACTTACTGACCATCTATAAAGTCACGTAAAAAACAGACATCCTGACCATCTAAAAAGTCACCGAAAAAAAACGGTAAATAAATTAAGTCGCAAATCTATGACAACCTCAAAGCGACTGTTAGGCAAAATAAAATAAGTCTTCCTCCGATGCGCGTACTTTATTATAAGATCAATATTTGAGTCGCAGCTCGACATCCGATACAAAACGAATCTGTGTACACAACCAGCGTTTGCTTATGGAGCTCCTGTGTCAGTGTAAATAAATTAAACGGCGTTTTGTAATGGAAATTATGATGTAAAGTTTAGTTGATGTCAATTAAAAAATTATCTAAGTAATTTTATCAGCTTTTAGTACCAATAGAAGCATTACTCGTAGTAACAACCCGCCCTCACTTCGCTTCGATAAACATTTCATTATTGGCGTTTTAATGTATACCTGTAGCCTGTGGACGAAGTACACCCAAAACGCATACAGGGCCCTACGTACCCAGTATAATAATGCGTTCAGCGTGCTGATGGGGCTGCCGCGTCACTGCAGCGCGTCGGGGATGCTAGCTGCAGCTGAAGTGGACAGCCTCTCGGCCATAATTAGGAAGCGCATTGCGTCTCTGACGCGGCGGGTACGCGGCAGCGCCAACAGCCTCCTGGAGACGGTCGCGGCGAGGCTGGACGTGGACAGTGCTATTATGCAGCACTGGACCTACGTTCAGCTCGCCAAAGACAATAAAATAAATTATTATTTTGCCTACTAACATAGTTTTTAAGATTAATTGTTACTAACATTACGGACCCTGTCTGAAATAAATAATTTTTCTTTCACTCAGAATGTAGAAGTACCTAAAGCGCTTTAAACATTCTGAGAAATTATATTCATACCCTCCCATATGTGTCTCGTTGTGATAAGTAAATTGTCTCCGTTATTGATACAATGTTCGTGAAAGGCGATATATTATTTAACAATTCCTCAAACATTGTGAACACGACAGCTAAACCAGACACGGGGTCGATCGGACGTGACGAGGAGGGTATTTCGCGGAACTAAAAATAGAGGGGAAAGACAATTTTTGCCGCCCGGGGGGGGGGGGGAAGACAATTTTGCCAATTTTGCCGCCCTTTTATTTTGAATCGTCAGTAATTCTCGCTGTTGTTTTGTTAGTCATAAACAAAGCATAAAATAAAATACGGGGAATCCCCGCAAGTCGTGGACGGTGTTGGCAGCAGTCGCTACAAAATATCATTCAAAGAAAAGGGATTCCCCGAATCCGTTACAGAATAAGTAATGAAAAATTCCATGCTCTTTTCAATCGGTCCGAATTTGTAGTTCCGATAAAAATATGAAATGGTTCAAATAATTTTATTATTTAAATTAGTACATATGGATAGATTATAAATTGTGAAATTTTGCCGCCCCCTAAAATGTGCCGCCCGGGGCGGGCCGCCCCCCCGCCCCCACTACGCTACGCCGCTGATGTAAGGGAGCGGCCTATCATCTTTTCGCTCCAAGCCAACCTCACCTGCCCGTGGTGCATCCTGCCGAATAACAAACGAGGCGCTGGCAACCGACTGGTGGCGGTATAACCATCACAATTGAAGGCGTAGCTAAATACTGACAAGACCAGTGACGGGCAGCAGTGTCACCGGAGCAAGAAGCTACGCCCTGCGATCGCCAACCCGCCTGCCCAGCGTGGCGATTATGGGTATTTCCTCCAGATGTTTGCTTTAAGTGGCGAACAACTGGAGAGGCCTATGTACAGCAGTGGACTTTTAATAGGCTGATGATGATTATGATGATTATTTTCGGTTAATCTTTCGATCATTCTCAGCTTATTATTATTTTTATTTATTATATTTGTATATTATTTAGTATTTAAGTATTTAATACTTATTTTTACTATCATCAAGATCTGTTCAGTCTATAGCTCAAATTACCATTTCTGTTTAATTTATCCTCTACCATAAGGCTGCCTAATTGTACCTACAAGTTTCTTTTAAGTCAATTGTAGGTATAATGTGTAATTAAGTATATCATCTATCTATCTATCTAATTATTATAAAAAAGTGATAGTAATAAATGCAGTAACAAAAATACTAAAGAACGAAGAAGACATAAATGTTTAATCAAAACGGTTTGATACCGCAATTCCATTTCTGAGGAACTGTTTATTGCATTTCTCGGTATCTGTTTCAATTACTGTTACATTTATTTTAAAAGACATAATTTCAAAGTAATTCTAAATGTAAATATTCATAGTGACTTGGTAATAAAATAAAGAATACATGCCTTTTTTGATAAATTTTCTATAGAGCTTTTTGATGAAAGCTCGGTCTTTGTGTTTTTCTTAGACATAAATAGATAGTAGATTAGTAGGTATATAATTTTATTCTTTTTTTAATGACAGGGGGGCAAACGGGCCTGAAGGACACCTGATGGTAAGTGATCACTTCAGCCCATAGACATCGCAACACCAGGGGAGTCACAGGTGTGTTGCGCGCCCATGACAAATCTATAGGCTCGCTTTTTGAAGGTCCCTTAGTCGTATCCACTCGGAAAAATTGCAGCCGGAAGCTGATTCCAAAGACCAGTTCGTATTTTTAGTACAAAGAAATGTTTTAAATGTGCCAGTATTCGGCACATTTAAAACATTACAACAAACAAACGTCAAACTGCTATATGTAGAGGAGCTTTCTCATTAAAAAGGGACTTTAACATTATACCTATAGTTCATTCGCGTTAAGAAAATAGTGACTCATCACCGAATGCCGGCCACTAGCCAATTAAAACGCTAGAAATTATAATTTCTCGCGTTTTAATTGGCTAGTGGCCGGCAGTCGGAAATTATAATTTCTAGCGTTTTAATTGGCTAGTGGCCGGCAGTCGGTGATGAGTCACTATTTTCTTAACGCGAATGAACTATAAAAATATTTTAAACATAGAGCTATAATGGTTCCAAAAACCCCACAGATGGGGTGGAAAACAAATTATTTAATGGGTCATCACATCATTAACGCCGAAAGCACCATGGATCTTCCGAGAAACGAGCAACAAAATTAATCGTTTTAAAGTGTAACCCGTGAGTCGTTCTTGTTATTCTTTATTTGAGACAGAATCCAAGTTGTGAGATACAGCGGTATTTAAAATTTATTGAAACCTTTAGATGATTGTGATAGACAGGCTCGGTGGCTCATTTGGTAGTGACCTCTGCTTTCTGAGCCGAGAGTCGTGGGTTCGAATCCCGCACAGTACAAACATTTGTGTTCATTAACATGTCTGTTTGTATTGGTCTGGGTGTTTAACATGTATAATATGTATTTATTTACAAAAAAGAAGTATCTAAGTAAGTTTATCAGTTGTCTAGTACCCATAGTACAAGCTTCAGCTTAGTTTGAGGCTAGACGGCGCTGTGTGGCCCAGCGTGGCATGTCTTGGGTTATTTATTTATATTACACTATTTATCTATTTATCTTAGTTTTAATGGTAGCATTACAAAGAGTACTTACCAAACTTGTAAATGCGTAAAATCTTCTGTTTTAGATCAATAGGTTGACAAACAAAACCATGGACTGTGGTGATGTAAGTGGTTATCGCTTATAAATAACCCAAGACGCCACGCTGGGCCACACATCGCCATCTAGCCCCAAACTAAGTCGAAGCTAATACTATGGGTGCTAAAGAACTGATAAAACTTACTTAAGCATTATTTTTTTGTAAATAAATACTTAAGTATTATACATAATTAAACACCCAGTCCAATAAACAATATTATTTATCATAATTTTGGGAAATCTTGATCTTCTTTTATTGATTCAGTAGTTACAATCACTGATTATCATCTGGATTTATCCAGATCCAGTCAATTTCGTCATCATCCACCTATAGCAGTCCATAGCTGGACATAGGCCTCTCCAGTTGTTCGTCACTTTGTTCAAAGCTTTGCCCATAATCGCCACGCTGGGCAGGCGAGTTTGGTATCGCAGAGCGCAGCTTCTTGTTCCGGTGACACTGCTGCCTGTCATCGACCTGTAGTATTTAGCTACGCCTTCAATCGTGATGGTGATACCGCCATCAGTCGGCTGCCAGTTATCAGTTTAGTAATCCAAATATCGCTATCGCTTCACCTTGCACCACACTTAAACGACGTATAGTGGGATAATTATACTATCACCAAGGTGGCGCGGGGTGGGACGACCTGTCCCCCGCGACGTGAGCCGTCACACATGGCGTCACTAATTAAAACTATGGAACCACGCCGCTACAAAGTTATGTGGACGACAGTATCGTCGTAACGCTTAGGGTATGTTCAGATGACAAGCGTTCAAAGCGCGTTTTAATAACGCCCGCTTACAACTAACGCGCGTTTCATTAAATATCCGATTTGAGATCACTGGTTTTCTATGTTTCCGTTCGATGAGGATTTTCTGAAAAAAAGAAATGCACCAGATGCCACCACATAGGCAGCACGTCCAATTGTCACGTAATTGTTTCATTTTGACACGGCCCTAACAATAGGCTATTATGGCTAAAAATTGTAATTAGTCCGTCTTGTAGCTTATTCAAAAATAAAAGACACGAATTTTTTTATTTGTAAATTTGACTAAAAATTACAAAATTAAAGCCAGTTGAAATTACGCGTGACGTCACTGGGTGAGGTATTTTTTACGGGAGCGAGTGTCGTCAAAGACTCCCACTCCTAACTTTTGATGAGTCTTTGTATCTTTGCTATTGTTTATTTGAATGAAAAAAAGGAAAAATACGTGTCTTTTATTTTTGAATAAGCTAAAAGACGGACTAATTACAATTTTTAGCCATAATAGCATATTACACAGCAATCACATGATAGCTGAACCGCAGGGCGCTATTACCTGGTCCTGCGCAAATCGTCACTCCACCTGGCCTGAGGGCGTCCTACACTACGGTTGCCGAGACGCGATCTCCACTCGTTTACCCCAACGGTTACCGGTTCTGTGGTTATCGGTTGTCATCTGAACATACCCTTACCGTAGGCCATCTTTATAGCTATGATTTCATCACCTCATCTTTATTAATCGATCCGTATTTAGAACTAATTAAGTGTTAATTAAAGTCCAGTTTAAATTATGTGGATATTAAATCAAGTTGGTAGCGTTATGTTTTACTCCTAGTTTTGAAATCAGTAGGCAAGTTTAAAGTTTATAGCGCCTGTCTTTTATGTAACCTCGGTGATAAATAATTCAACAATAATGATCGTTTGAAATCCTCTTAACAACTATGGCGGTTTGTAGGTATGTCTGTTATTTCCTACCCAACTACAAGAAAACAGACAAAATTAAGTTCACGAAATATTGTTACTTAGATAAACAAATTTTTGAATTACTATTTTTTAGGCAACGACATATTGTAACACACCATATTTGATACCTCATAAATCAACGTTAAATAGCATAAAACTATAATAAAACTTGAAAAAGTTACTTATTTTCAAGACATTTGAAAATATCAATTAAACAAGCAAGCATTAATCCAATTTTACGAAGCTCAATGACACATTGGAATTAGACTTGTAATAATATGCATAAAGGTTTTCTTCCTCATACAATCCTGGCTTCTTTAGGCGGGGCGTAAAAAAGCATCTCAGTGGGCCTTCAATCAAGGTGAGGGCGATAGGCGCGGTGGGTTTTCCATAGTGTGCCTATCGACCTAACATTTGGACCTCACGACCGCTTACCATCAGGTGGAGTGAAATCATCCTGAACGCTATTTTTATAAAAAAAAAATAATAATAAAACCTAGAAAACATGATTTTTGTATTAGCTTCGTATTACGCGAGTTATAAATATTGGTTCAAAGCTTTTCCGTCGAAACGATCGTCGTACTCACAAGAATTTTACAAAAATAGTAGCTAATATCCCCACGTTGAAAGATAATTAATTTGTCGTCATCCAACCTTCGCCGACAACGAACGGCCACGTGTCCCGAACACCCAAATAGGAAGTCAATTATCCCCGAAATGTTGTCGTTAACGACACGAAAGAAAAAATTACGTGCAAAAAAGTCGACCTCTCTACGCAAAAAAGTCGATGCTTCTGTCTTCAGTGCTCTTAATAGATAAAGATGTTTTTAATCATTCGATGGGAATATGTATTTATTCGCTTTATAAATTCCGAGGCATTTATCAATTAGTGAAACAGGTTTTCGATACGCAAATTAATTAACGTATACCTACCTGTAACGTGTGCCGTCAAATATTTAAATTTGAATTTGTTATAATCTGTGATGATGGCTTAGTCAACTGTGCGGTACGGGTTGCTTTTTGATTAAACGTTTATACTCGTAGCTTTTATCATCATCAGCCTATTACAGTCCACTGCTGGACATAGACCTCTCCAGTTGTTCGCCACTTGGGCAAACATCTGGAGGATATACCCATAATCGCCACGCTGGGCAGGCGGGTTGGCGATCGCAGGGCGTAGCTTCTCGCTCCGTTGACGCTGCTGCCCGTCATCGGTCTGTGGTATTTAGCTACGCCTTCAATCGTGATGGTTATACCGCCACCAGTCGGTTGCCAGCGCCTCGTTTGTTATTCGGCAGGATGCACCACGGGCAGGTGAGGATGGCTTGAAGCGGAAAGATGATGGGTCGCTCCCTTACATCCCAATATAGCTTTTATAGTACTTACTTATACCACGGATAACAAATGTAGTGATATCTTTTAAAATTATCTAATCTATGCTCTGTCACCTACGGTTTCGTGTGAGTGTTCATTTTGAGAAGTCCACATTCTGCGTCAGACCCAACAGAGAGTCTGAGCGGCGTCGGTGACCTACCTAGAAAGAACTACATTGCTGAAAAGTTTCATTCGAATCCGTTATGTAGTTTTTGAGCGAAAGAGTAACAAACATCTTAATGTCTTTTCTAAAATCTTTCCCTCATTCTTCCATCATCCATCCGAACAAACATTCGCATTTGTGATTACGAGTAGTAGGAAGGATATCATACTACATACGAGTAATAAGATGTTCCGTTAACTGTCCTAAAAATCTAGTATTAAAGACTTACCTGAGTTTCTGTGACATTCAGCAACTTCGCCATATCAGCTCTCTCCCCCGACGACAAGTACTTCTTCACCTCGAACAGTTTCTCCAGCTCGAAGATCTGTCTCCCCGTGAACGTGGTCCTGGCTTTCTTTCTCCTCCCCACTCCAGGTTCCTCCCCCTCTTCGCTGGTGAGAGACCCTTCTCCACCGAGCGGTGAACGAACATCTTCCGTAGATTTCTTTCGTTTGATTAGCTTTGATGGATCTGGGAAATAAAGAATTACGTTAGTTAAACAATATAGTTAGATAAGCAATTTTTGAGGGATTGCAGATTGAAAAAAAACTCTCCTTTTCTACACACGATTTATCTAAATGTGTGAAGGTGTTTACATTTTTTTTATAATGTACAATTATAAAAATAAAAAGTTTCGTGGCAGTTTCGCAGACCTCTTTTTATTTTACATTATTTTTACATAGCTTTTTTTTTATTATTTCTCAAAATAACGTTTGTTCTTTACAAAAAAACAAAAATTATCTAATAGTATTTCATTAACTACATATTAATAGCAAACTACCTATCTATTTCTTATTGCGAAAAAACATAATAGATCAAGCCGCAGTTGTTGTAATTGAGAATCAGTCACATTATATTAGATTAATTTAAAAATATTAATCACCAATTAACGTCTATAATATGTACGTACATGTTGTTCTTCTCTGTACACCTGTTCAACTCATTTAATTACGTACATTACTATAAGGTAATGTAACTACTTAAATATGAAAACAAGCATTAAACTCATCCATCCACGTAAAATAAACGTAACACAAACAAAACGTAATTATCAACATCACCAGTATTAAAAGGCTTTCATAATTTCACTTCGGTTTCACTTTCGACCATTGTTAATGTTGATATTAATGATCATTTAATAACACCAATAAAATCACATTGTTCAAGAGCATTTAGCGGTGATGATTCAGCCTTTCCGCTGACAGATCAGTTCAAAGAGACACAGCGTCTCAAACGCTTGCAGCGTTCATTTTACATATTACTATAGGCCGTTATAAGTTCTTTGATAGACCTAAATAGAGCCACATTGGCATCTGTCCCGTGTGCCGCCAATTTGAACTTTATCACAACAGATTTAGAATCTAAATGCGATAAAGTTGTGGGGTGAATAATAACGGATTTATCTTCAGCTTGTAATAGTCGAAACAGTTTCCAATTAACTGGGATTGCAGCCATGAAATAGCGGCCTATAAATAATATGTGGAGCTGGATGCGATTCGTAGCTTATTCCGTTGCGACCGATACAAGGAATTTTGCTATTGAATTTGTTTGTTGTTTATAGTGGAAACGATTCTGGTTGAATTATGTATTTTTTGCTGGGTATTTTGGGTCAGTTCTTCCCGTAAAATGGATTTTCAGTTTTGTGTTAGGGAAATGGCACTGTGCCGTGGAGTTGCCTGTGAATGGTGTAACAACTTTCTTTCCATGTAATAGGACCACGCTTTTTTACATTATAATTGAACGTAAGTATAAAGTATCTAAGTAAGTTTATCAGTTGTCTAGTAACCATAATACAACCTTCGGCTTAGTTTGAGGCTAGATGGCGATGTGTGGCCCAGCGTGGTATTTATTTATTTAATCTTCAGGTAGAGCAAAACAGTTTCACTAAAGCGACCCTTTGTGATTATTTTGTACATTTTGTGTATCTCAGTAAGCTGAAGTGGCAGTGGGCTGGCCATATCAGCCGCAGAACCGATAACCGCTGGGGTAAACGAGTTCTGGAGTGGAGACCGCGTCTCGGCAAACGTAGTGTAGGACGCCCTCAGGCAAGGTGGAGTGACGATTTGCGCAGGACGGCTGGCAAGTGCTGGATGCGAGAGGCCCGGGACCGAGCGAAGTGGCGAGCATTGGGAGAGGCCTATGTCCAGCAGTGGACTGATGTGGGCTGATGATGATGATGATGTGTACCTACTAGTTTTGGTAGTTAAGACTTTCTAACAAACATTTTCATTTGATAATAACACTACATTATACCAACATATAAACCCGTTCAAAATCAGACCCTATAGAATCGGACCTCACCACTAAAAAAACAAAACCGAGCAACGATTCAAGAATGAAATCGACCTCGTCACGACACGGCACTAATTAACGAGCATCTAAATCAAACGGACGGACAGACGGACCTTAATAGCGCATTGTAAATTCGTCAAACGATATAGCTACCACATACGATAGCTAAGTTGTTTATGCATGCGTGTTGTATGTCTAGTTTCTCATCAACACTGCCGTGTTGATAGCAAGTTTATAAAAACTAGCTGACCTGTGCCCACTTCGTTGGGCATAATATTAATAGCCTTTTTATTTTTCTATATAAAAAAAACGAAAAATGAAAAGGCTATATATATTGTTGGAGTAAACGCAAACACCGGAACTATCACCGAGTTGTCACATCACTAGTCGCACGTCCCCTCACTACCACGTCGCATCTATTCTCTCTGACTCTGACACCGCGTTACGTTATACTGTTCAATTTTGTAATTACTCTTAAATCAATAAATAAGTACTAGATTTGTATTATCGTGCTTTATTTCATAACTACAGGTTATGGGCCGTCCCATACCTTGATATTTTTGAAAAATAATAGTTTTCAGAAAGGTTTTAGTTAACGGCATTTCAAAGCCGTGTGGTTCAAATTTTCTTTCAGTTTTTTCAGCTAATACTTACAAATCATGGCTTTAAACACGCTTTCAATACAAAAACTAACTGGAAGAGATGATTTTGCCACCTGGAAATTTGCCATGGAAGCTTATTTGCAACATGAGGAACTATGGGAATCTATAACATCGGTGGACTTCGCAGACACAAAAAAAGACATTAAAACCAGGTCCAAGCTTATACTGTCTATAGATCCACAGCTATACGTGCATGTTCAAGACGCTACAACCGCTAAAATGGTATGGGACAAGTTATGTAAAGCTTTTGAAGATTCCGGCCTGCTCCGTAAGGTAGGGCTTTTAAGAGACTTAATTAATACAAATCTGAGTTCAAGTATAAATGTAGAAGACTACATCAACAAAATAATGTCAGCAGCACACAAATTAAGAGCAATAGGTTTTACAGTTGATGATGAGTGGCTCGGCACACTAATGTTGGCTGGGTTACCAGAAGAATACAAGCCAATGATAATGGGCATTGAGAGTTCTGGAATAAAGATTAGTGCCGATCTGATCAAAACGAAATTATTGCAAGAGGTTAAATCAGATACTACTACCGCTTTTTATGTAAAATATAGTAAAAATAACTCTCAATCTCATAGAAATAGTACAAGTCACTCACAAAAACCTAAAGGACCCAGATGTTTCAACTGTAATAAGCATGGGCATGTCAGTAAGCACTGCTGGTTTAAAAACAAAAAGGAAGAGACTAAAAATAGCTTTGTTGCCGCTTTCTCTGCTTCATCACTAAATGACAACACCAACTGGTATGTGGATTCGGGAGCATCTGCTCATATGACAATGCATAGCAACTGGCTTGAGAATGAAAAAACACCGCCTGTGAATAACATAAAGATTGCTAACAACAAAGTACTTCGTGTTCAGAGCTGTGGTACAGTTAATATTCAGGTGATAAATGAAGACACTGGGATGCTGGACTGTATTCAAATAAAGGAGGTTTTATATGTGCCCGACCTATGCACAAATCTACTATCAGTAAGTAAAATTATTTCCAATGGAAACCGAGTTGAATTCAATGAAAATGGATGTACAGTTATAACCAAGGAAGGTAATATAGTGGCCAAAGCACAACTAGTAAATAATACATATAAAATGTTAACATGTAATAGTGGAACAGCGATGGCTGCAGTCACAGAAGATAAATATGTATGGCATCAGCGACTCGCTCACCTCAACTTAAGTGATTTAAATAAAATATCAACATGTACACTGGGTGTGAAAATGTCTTCGGAAAATAAGGAAATAATGTGTACTCCGTGTTTGCAAGCGAAGCAAACTAGACAACCATTCAAGCATGAAGGTACCCGAGCATCAAAATTATTAGAATTGATACACAGTGATGTGTGTGGACCAATGGAACACCAGTCCATCGGAGGAGCAAGGTACTTCTTAACTTTTATTGACGACTTCTCAAAAAAGGTATTTGTCTATTTTCTGAAACATAAATCAGAGGTATTTGAAAAATTCATTAAAGATAAAGATAAAGATACATTTATTTACCAAAACATTGAATTTAAAAATGCAGTTGAAAATGAATTGGATTGTAAAATTAAAATACTAAGAAGTGACAATGGAACAGAATATAAAAATCACAAGTTTGATAAGTGTCTGAAACATTTTGGCATTAAGCATGAAACAAGTAACCCATACACTCCTGAACAAAATGGTGTAAGCGAACGAATGAACCGCACCTTAGTTGAAAAAGCTAAATGTATGTTATTTAATGCCTCTTTACAGAAGGAGTACTGGGCTGAAGCAATAGCCACTGCTGCCTACATTGTCAATAGGGCACCTACTCGCTCACTGCCTAATGTCATACCTGAAGAAAGATGGACTGGATGTCAACCTGACCTTAGTCACCTGAAAATATTTGGATGTCCAGCCATGGTACACATTCCTAAGGAAAAACGACAGAAATTAGATCCCAAATCACGTGAGTTGACATTTATTGGTTACAGCAACTGTACTAAAGGTTATCGTTTCATTGATATTAAAAGTAAACAAGTAGTAATGAGTAGAGATGCAGTATTTTTAGAAGATAGAATTATACATAATAATTGTCAAGTACAGAATAATTCAGAAAATTTAAATAAAAATATTTCACTTCAAGAATTTGAAATAAATAAGGATAATTGTCAAGAATCCAATAGTATCAGCATAGGAGAAGAGACTGAACCAAGCTTCACAGACAATGATTCTAGTACATATGAAGACCTTGATGATGAGAGCTATATACCATCAAGTGGTTGTTCCTCACCAGAGAGTGTATGTCATGTGAACTTAAGACCCCGTCAAAGGAAATTAAATACAGACACTCAAGATGTACATAATGATTCTGACCCAAATTTATTTTTATGTCAGAACTCCGAGTCTACTATGAGCCTGCTAGACAATGAACCACAGAGTCACATTGAAGCATTAAATGGAGATAACTCTAGTCAATGGAAAATGGCAATGAAAACTGAATATCAATCATTAGTTGATAACAACACATGGACATTAGTGGACTTGCCCGCCGGCAAGAAAATAATCCCATGTAAATGGGTTTTTAAAACTAAGAGAAATGAGGTTGGCGACATAGTTAGATACAAGGCTCGTCTTGTTATCAAGGGATTTAAACAAACACAGGGTATAGACTATCATGAAGTTTATGCTCCTGTGGTCCGCTTGACATCATTGAGATATTTGTTTGGCTTAGCTACTAAATTCAAACTACAAATCCATCAAATGGATGCCATCACAGCTTTCTTACAGGGAGAAGTAGAAGAGGAAATTTATATGTCATTGCCTCCTTGTTATGAAGTGGAAAATAAAGTTTGTCGCCTTAACAAAGCTTTATATGGCTTAAAACAGGCCAGTCGTCAATGGAACAAGAAACTGAATGCTGCTCTATTGGAGATTGGTTTGAAGAGGTCATTATTAGATCCATGCATTTACTATCGACACAATGATGACAATGATATATTATATATTGCAGTATATGTCGATGATATACTCTGGTTCTTCAACAATGAAAATTCCATAACAATTAAACAGAAATTACAAGAAAAATTTCAAATGAAGGACCTTGGTAAAGCCCAGCAATGTATTGGATTAAAAATTACACAAAGTAATAATTTAGAAGAAATATCCCTGGATCAGTCACACTATATTGAGAAAATTTTACATAGATTTAACATGTTCAACTGTAAATCTGTACCTACACCATTTGAAGCTGGAACTCAATTGAAGAGGGCTGAAAATGAAAATGAAATACTTCAAAATGTTCCCTACCAAGAGGCTGTTGGTTGCCTTCTATATTTGTCCCAAGGTACACGTCCAGATATTACATATTCTGTGAACTCAGCAAGCAGATTTAACAACAGTCCTACTATGCAACACTGGATTGCTGTGAAGCGCATATTCCGTTACCTTAAGGGAACTATTAACCTAAAATTGACTTTCAAAAGAAACAATGACAACATGGTTGGATACTGTGACGCTGATTGGGCCAGTGACCCTATAGACCGAAGATCCTGCACTGGATATTTGTTTATATTTCAGGGAGCATGTGTCAGTTGGAATTCGAAGAAGCAAACAACAGTTGCTCTTTCTAGCACCGAGGCTGAATACATGTCTTTGGCCTCAGCAGTTCAAGAAGCATGTTGGCTACAGCAACTTGAAAATGACATCTGCCAAAATATTTCAGGGATGCCACTAACTATGTACTGTGATAATCAAAGTGCCATTAGTATTTCAGGTTCTGATGCCTATCAACCTCGTAGCAAACATATAGATGTCAGATATCATTTCGTGAAGGAAAAAATTGCAGCTGGACAGATTTGTATGGAGTATATGTGTACTGCAAAGATGATGGCCGATGTAATGACAAAAGGACTTCCTCGCTCCAAGCTCCATATCTTCACCACTGCAATGGGTTTGCGTTCAAGGGAGGGTGTTGGAGTAAACGCAAACACCGGAACTATCACCGAGTTGTCACATCACTAGTCGCACGTCCCCTCACTACCACGTCGCATCTATTCTCTCTGACTCTGACACCGCGTTACGTTATACTGTTCAATTTTGTAATTACTCTTAAATCAATAAATAAGTACTAGATTTGTATTATCGTGCTTTATTTCATAACTACATATATAATAGTAAAATTCTTTCACCAATAGATCCCTTACAATTTAACAAATATACAAACACACAAACTTTACTTATATTAGTATAGTAATTCTTATATTACGAAAACTTAAAAAACCAAGAATCATCCAATTCACTGATCCATTTGGTGCAGTCGTTAGGTATAGGCGCACATACAATTCGAAGATTTTTATTTGTATACTGTAGTATATGATCCCTGAGGTAACTTGAAAGCAAATGAAAGATACTTTCAGAGAAATTACAGCCAACCCAGGCGGGTGGGCAAGCGCCCAGCGTGGCGATTATGGGTATATCCTCCACATGTTTACCCTAACTGGCGAAGAAATGGAGAGGCTTATGTCCAGAAGTGGACTGCGATCCCTCATCATTCCTTCTTTTATTCAAACAATCTTTAACCCAAATTTTATCTGTATAACTGTCTATATAACGATAAGACCAAAATTTTGCCTGTCGATCTAACTGTTGGAGCTCACGACCGCTTACCATCAGGTGGAGCGAGGTCATTCTGAAAGCTTTTCTTAAAAAATATATAAAACAAAATGTCTAGTATATCTGTTTATAAAGAAACCTATCTATCTGTTTAGTTACATAGTAGCAATAGTTCCACTTAATATGAAGCACTAAATACCGACCACATGAAACCTAAAAGCTACGACTTCAAACGATTCCCACATCTATAAATCAGCTAGATTTTCTGCCTATTAGCAACGGCGAACCTTATTTTATTGCCAGCATTTCACTTTGTAAACAAAATGTACAGTTTGTGCACTGAATAAAATCGCAACAGTTTGTAATTAATTCGGTCCCTGGTCGCAAGCAATTAAAATACTTGGCTATAAGTCTTGGCAACATTTCTAGGTCTGAATGGTTTGATCTCGTTCATAACAGACCTCATTCATAATCCGTTTAGCTGTCATTCGTGATGTAATGTAAGTTTTTAGAGACGATTACGGAGAATAAAAAGTTTTATGTTTGTTCAAAAGCGTATAGTTTTTTAGAATAGCAATCTAAACTAATATTATAAAGCTGAAGAGTTTGTTTGTTTGTTTGTTTGTTTGAACGCGCTAATCTCAGGAACTACCGGTCCGAATTGAAAAAATATTTTTGTGTTGAATATACCATTTATCGAGGAAGGCTTTAGGCTATATAACATCACGCTACAACTATTAGGAGCCAAGAAATATTGGCAAATGTAAAAAAACGGGGAAAAAATAATTATTCCACGCGGACGAAGTCGCGAGCACAGCTAGTAGATCATAAAGAGATTAACGAACGCTCAGTTACGAGTCATAGTAAGTAAGTAATAAAGCTATCTTAATCAGAGTTTTCAAATAATCTATTAAACGATAAACCGTATTTCACGCTATATCTACTCAACGGAAGCTACTCGTAGTGTCGTAGTTCAATACCACCCAAAGTTTCTCTTCACACTCGACACCAATTAACATAATTTTTGTTCAGCCGCCCTAATGGTTAATAGCTCAATAAATCGTCCGTCGCCTCAACTAGGAACTACTAGGAAGCCATCAGTGATCTTTGATGTTCCACAGGCCATTTACTTGTGGTAGCTTTATGAGCCCTGGTCAAACATTGTTTTGTTGTAGTAATTTACGTCATTATCTGACCGTTTTGAATATTAATTATGATGCATAGTTCTAGAATCATAATCAGCCTATTGCAGTCTACTGCTGGACATAGGCCTCTCCAGTTGTTCGCCACCTAGGGCAAACTTCTGGAGGATATACCCATAATCGCCACGCTGGGCAGGCGGGTTTGCGATCGCAGGGCGTAGCTTTTTGCTCCAATGACGCTGCTGCCTCGTTTGTTGTTCGGCAGGATGCACCACGGACAGATGAGGATGGCTTGGAGCGAAAAGGTGATAGGTCGCTCCCTTACACTCTACCTACTAGTTCTAGAATACGAACATTAAATATACGTCATTACGAAAGCGCATTTCATTTAATACAAATCGCAACAACTGCGTAGTAAATCCTGTTGTTGAAAAGATTAATTGCTAAGTTTCTTGCTATTATAATCTTGATAGATATTGCGATCGTATTTGATTTAATAATAACCGAGACAGGAGAATTATTGTGGTCTATAACGGTAATAAAGCGGTTATCTAATCGTAAAATTGAACAGCAATATCTTGTAGCTAGCTAATCAAAGATTAGGTGGTAAATACTTTTCGAATATAATCGGAAATAATCCTATTGGCGCCATTTCTGGATTATCTTTCTAGAAACAAAATTAATTAATAATAGAACAATAAATAAAAATATCAGAACCATCACATTGCTCCGATCTCAAAATTAGTAACTTAAGCACTTGTGTATTGGATATCAGAACACCGAAGGGACACAATAAATATGTACGTAAATACAAATACCCAGACAAGCATAGATCCACGGACAGTTAAAACCTGTGGTTAAAACCAAACCCACAGCAAGTTCGGAAAGAAGGGGTCACTACCAAATGGAAAACTACCAAGGCAGTCACAGAACAATGTATGGATCTCTCGGTAGAGATTTATTTACTTTACATTTTTGTATGCATTTATAAAATATCCAAATTGAGATATTTTTTATAGTAGCTCGACATCTTAACTAATATTATAAAGCTGAAGAGTTTGTTTGTTTGTTTGTTTGAACGCGCTAATCTCAGGAACTACTGGTCCGAATTGAAAAATTATTTTTGTGTTGAATAGACCATTTATCGAGGAAGGCTTTAGGCTATATAACATCACGCTGCAACTATTAGGAGCGAAGAAATAATGGAAAATGTAAAAAATACGGGGAAAAAATAACTATTCCACGCGGACGAAGTCGCGAGCACAGCTAGTAATAAATAAATATCCCAAGACATGCCACGCTGGGACACAGCGCCACCTAGCACCAAACTAAGCCGAAGCTTGTACTATGGGTACTAGACAACTGATAAACTAACTTAGATACATTTTTTTTGTAAATAAATACATGGCTTTCCTACGCCTGATGGAAAGCGAAAGAGAAGCTCTTGTCACTGTGACAACGGGCAAGTAACTGGTCAGTTTCCCCCCCCCCCCCCCCCCCCCCCCCCCGCGAGCTCCGGAAACCCTACTCACCAACAGAAACACGACCCGGAGGTCATTTGGCAGCTGCATTCTATAGGGTGGAGGTCCCTTCCCGGACGGGCGGCTCAATTCGCTACCTTAAGTTATTTCTAATGCAAGAAAACGACGTAGGTATATCTCTAAAAAACGATGTTTCAATAAAACTCATTCTGACGGAATGGTGGATGGGAAAAGACTTCGTGGTTTCAGCCCAATAGGTTAGTCTGTTCACCACGCCCTCCACCACCGCAAAGACAAAAGCCGGTGGAAAAAGAAGGTGTTCCTTATGGGAGATTGACGACCCTCATTAATGAGGAATACGATGCAAGGAGGATCTAAATACGGCGTTCGACACAGCTAGCACATTGTCGCAAATCGCAGCCAGTGTGTGCCGTATCTCAATCGACTGCACACGACGGATGCAATAACACTCGCGATATACAGCTTCTACTAAGTATGCGAGTATCTCGGGGATATTTCAACGATAAACGCCATTTCGACGCGCGAATATCCGATATGAATGTAAGGTGTTACTATGATACAGTTTACGGCTTTCGTATTGTATGAATTGTATCTAAATGCGCTTTTACGATAAATTAAAAGGGATCTTGGTACGTGTTTCTATAAATTGGTGTTACTAATATGCATATCGCGTCCGCATCATTTACAGATTTCAAATATGACCGCCCCATCTCATCTCGTGTCGTAGAGTATAAAGCTTCTTGATACTCTTAATAAACTAGTCCCTTAAACTAGACTTACTAGTTAAACAGTCACTTAACCGACACCAAAAGCATCCTACCACTAGTCTCATGCGGTGGAAAGGAAACGATCTCAACACAAAAACATTCTGTTTCTACGTATTTTTCTAGTTTCCAAAGCCAACGTTGTTTCGTTAACGAGCTGTCGATCCAAAAATATAAAGATCCAAACTCTTTCGGCGCAGGATCATTAAAGGCCCAATAAAAGCAGCCACTAAACGCCGATAAAGTGGCCGCGACGTAAAACACTAGAGTAAATTGTGCTAAAGTCGGCTAAACAAACAATACCGGAGGTTAGGGCTGTCAACTCGTAGTTTCATACATTAAAAAAAAACTAAACTAAAATCAGCATGCAAACGTCTGCTGCCGGACATAAGCCTTCCCCAATGACGACCATGGACCGACTTTGAGTGGGCTGCTAATCTAAGGATGCCATCCCCTGCTGCGTCTTCCTTCTCGATGTAGCCCCTCCAAAACGGTGCTACGAGCGATGTGGCCTCTCTATTGCCACTTTAACTTCCTGTTCACTTTGGTCTTTCGCGAATATTCTCATTACGGTTTCTATCCCGCAGGGAAACTCCTAGAATAGCTTTCTCCATACGTTTGTCGATTACGCAAGACCTAATAAACGTATACGTAATAAACTACGCACCATCTATTTTTCTGTAAATATGTTTCATTTCATTAGGCTACTTGTTAAACAAGAGTGAGCCAATGTTGCAACCCTGAGGGACATCGTAGTAAGTAATAACACAAACGATCGACGGCAGCGACGGAACACTAGACGCGTGACACCTGCCGACTAAATCTACGGCGGAAACCAGTGTTGTTGCACGCTTTAATGAGCTAAACGTTGCGTAATCTGAGGATGTTGTGAGCTTTTAAAATATTTGTTGCTACCAAAAACGCACATTAAATTAAATAAATGCAAAAATACGCACACAAAAAATATGTTTCAAAGCTACTTGATAAACAAGAGTGAGCTAATGTTGCAACCCTGAGGGACATCGTAGCAATAACACAAACGATCGACGGCGAAGACGGAACACTAGACGCGTGACACCTGCCGACTACATCTACAGCGGAAACCCGTGTTGTTGCACGCCTTAATGAGCCAAACGTTGCGTAATCTGAGGATGTTGTGAGCTTTTAAAATATTTGTTGCTACCAAAAACGCACTGTAAATTAAGTAACTAAGTAAATAAATGCAAAAATACTCACAAAAAAATACGATTCAAAGCTAATTGTTAAACAAGAGTGAGCCAATGTTGCAACCCTGAGGGACATCGTAGCAATAACACAAACGATCGACGGCAGCGACGGAATACTAGACACGTGACACCTGCCGACTACATCTACAGCGGAAACTCGTGTTGTTCTATGCGTTAATGAGCTATACGTTGCGTAATATGAGGATGTTGTGAGCTTTTAAGATAATAGTAGTAACGTAAGTGAACAAAAGTAAACAGTACCTAAGTCAAATATCTAACTAAATAATTGCAAAAATACACACAAAAAAAATATTATCAATACAGCCCCGGTAGATTCATCATCATCATCATGATGAGATGACCCAATGAAACCCGTGTTGTTGCACGCCTTAATGAACTAAACGTTGCGCAATCTGAGGATGTTGTGAGCTTTAAGATAGCAAATAAAAATAACCTAAGTGAAATAAATGAATGAGAAAATATTGCATTTCGTAGAGCGTTATGTAAAGCGTTTGCTTAAACTGCGAAGGAATCGAATGGCCTGGTACGATTCTGCTAAGTCAAACTATGATACAAAGCTCGTATGGTAGATAGGGTTATGGTAGTTTTTATACGATGACAGAAAAGAATAGAAAACACCGCCCCATTCAAAGTCAAAGTCAAAATAATCTTTATTTGTACAGGTTTTTAAAAAAACACTTACAAATCGTCGAAGCTACCATTATTTCACGTAGGTATAGTATGAATCGATGAAGAGACTTCTTTAGGTTACAGCTTTTCAGCTGGTTTTAGGATTTACCCATTTGCCTCGCGACATTTTTATCATTTTTAGGGTTCCGTAGCCAAAATGGCAAAAACGGGACCCTTATAGATTCGTCATGTCTGTCTGTCTGTCTGTCCGTCCGTATGTCACAGCCAGTTTATTACGAAACTATAAGAGCTACATTATTAAAATTTGGTACGTAGATGTATTCTGTTAACCGCATTAAGATTTTAAAGTAAAATCAGAAAAAATCCAAAATTTTTGGGGTTCCATACATGGAACTGAAACTCAAAATTTTTTTTTTCTTCAAACCCATATGTTTTTCTCAGATGAATAGTTTGCGCGAGAGACTCTTCCAAAGTGGTAAAATGTGTGTCGTCCCCCCCCCGTAACTTCTAAAATATGGGCACTATAAAACTGAAAAAAATATATGATGTGTATTACTATGTAAACTACTAACCAAATTAGTTTCAATGAAATCTAGACAGTAGTTTTTTTTTAAACATCATAAATCAAATTACCTATTTTTTTTCATTCAATCAGTGGTACGGAACCCTACGTGCGCGAGTCCGACTCGCACTTGGCCGGTTTTTTCTTTTCTATAATATAACGTTTAATTAAAGCTCAAATTGTATGTTTACTTGCTGAATTAATAGATAACCATGTTGAAGGTTTAGCTTCCCATTGGTAATCGAATCTTATATAATAAACAAGTCTTAAACTTCAGTATTAACAAATCTGATTAAATATTAATTTATGAATGTAAACTAATTAAAGATAATTTCAATACTATCTCATTTCAATAAAGACAAAAAATTATCAAGAATACCATACATCGCTCTCATAAATGTTATATACTATTAACATTATTTAATCAAATACCAGTAAATTAATTCTCACATAATCAATGTTTGCTTTTGCTAATGAGGCCTTATTTACCCGCTTGCTGCTACTTGATTTGAAAGCTTATTACCCTAAGTTACGATTTAAAATTCTATAACATAATTAATGAAGTCTTAAAATGAAGACAGCGTATCGAATAGCGCAATTAATTAATCCACTGTTTCTCAAGTTTATTGTACCCTAGGAGGACATAATATAAATTACATCTTCTGATCCCTGTAGTAAATTGGAACTTGTGTTTTTTTTCTGGTTTTTATTTTATTTATTGTAACACAATATATCATTTCTTTAAAAAAAAAATTTTCTGAGTGTAAATAATTGTATGAATGTTATTATCATTTATTACTTAGAATGTTCAAATGTCTTTATTATAAAATTTGTGTTACTATAAGCATTACACTGGCGAAGAAAGTATATCGCCTTGTTATCTCTAGAAATGGATTTATTAAAAAATAAAAATATGCTATACTCCCTCAGGCGAAAATTTGCATAAATACTATTGATTGAATTGAAGTTAAATTTAGCCGATGTGTTAATTGTTTATAATTTACAAGGGTTGCTACTTATAATTTCACATTTTCATAATAAAAGAAGGGGGCAAATCTGCGGCTCGTCACAATAGACAATATTAGTTTTAGAGTGTCAATCATCAGTTTGGGAAGCGGTGACCTTATGAAAACTCACGGTAACTGATTCATTAAAAGTGAACGGTTAAACCGGTATCGGATTTGGTTTCGACACATTACACTTTCTACGTTAAGTGTTATTGTGATTTAATAACTTGTTATAAATGTTTCACTTCATTCGTTCTCTTGAGATCTTAGCGTTGATTTTAATTATTGTTCATCATCATCCTAGCCTTTTTCCCGATTATATCAGGGTCGGCTTCCCAAACTGAGAGATTTGGCGAGGGCTAAGCTTTTACACAGAGCGACTGCCATCAGACCTCCGCAACACTTAGGGTAAGCTATACCCATTCCCAGTTAGGAGTTCGTTGATTTTAATTATTGTTATTTATATAAATTCATAAGATTGGATCAGAACTTGGTTGCATCGTCATTGCTTGTTTTGGTGCATCATGTTAACTCGTAAAACTCACGAAAAAAGGTTTTATTTATTTAGTTCAACTTTTTTTAAATGAGTAAATGGGTAGGTAGGTGACCCCAACTCGTCTGATTATTGGACAAAATAGTAAAAAAGGCTAATTTCATGTAGCAACATTCTCTACCAGTCAACCTTTAGGTCATGCAAACAGCAAATTTGTCCAAAAGAAAGACTGCTATCGACGCTGTGCCATTTCCCAAAACAAACAAAAACGTTTCATCATCATTTAATAAACTTTTGAAGGCCCAATATATATGAAACGATCCGGAATTAGACCAACCTTCATAACAGTTTTGCTCTTTCGCCTTGAACGTCAAAGGTCGATTTTCAGATACCTCTATTTGGAAAATGAACTTTACCGAAATTAGCTCGAGACTGTTCGCAGTCATTAATAGCATCGGATTTCGAAATAGAAATAATAAAACCACGACTTCAAGCGGAATAGGGGTAAGAATGTTTCAAATTAAAATTCGCGTTTAATCGACGCTTATACGCACTTGTATTGTCACCACAATACAAGAGACTTTGTAAGGAAGTGAAGAAATTCTAAGTTTGTGTGAAATTGGACCTTTTTTTCTAGAGGGGAATGCATTAAGCACCTTCACGCCGCCTCCGAATTGAGCTGCCCGTCCGAGGAAGGGACCGTCCACCCGTATAGTAATACCGCAGCCAAATGACCTCCAGGTCGTGTTTCTGCCGGTCAGTAGGGTTTTTGGAGCTCGTGGGGGGTTCGGGTTGTGCCGGCATGGCAGTGGCAACTGACAGGTAACTGACCAGTTACTTGCCAGTTGTCACAGCGACTTGGGCTTCACTTTCGCTTTCCATCAGGCATAGGGAAGCCATTATGTCGAGCTACTATAAAAAAACAAAAAGATTGAAAGGTGCTGACGCGTCGCGTGACCGAACGCGACAAGGCGTCTTCCTTAAACAAAGCCTTAGATCTTCTCTTTAGTCTACCATCATGTTTATTTATTTTAATCCCAAGACAATACACGTCTGCATTGGTATTTAGCGAGATGAACATACGGCGCTATTAGTTCCAAAGACGCGCTAACGGCCGAACGATCGGCGACATTAAGGCGTCTGCTTAGCTTCTATTTTAGTGTTTAATAGCCTTATTTAAATTAACCGATGTAGTTATTGTTTTTTTAGTCTTCGGGCTAAGGCCCTCGCGTTGGGCAGTCAGCTCCTAGGGAGTGTGTAGACGGTGAATGAAAGCAGAAACTAGCTAAAATATTTGAGCTACGAGACTGTAGATCTACTCTGAAGTATATTTCCTAAGTTTCGGGCTGTATCGAATGTATTCAGATAACCCACCCACTTATTCTGGATCATGCACAGAAAGAAGAAAGAAATTATCTCGAAACGTTGGTGATAAACTTTGGAGTAAGCTATCTAGTTACCAGCTTTAAAAGAACAGCCAAAAAGTTTAAACTTAACTTAACTTAAGTTTAAAGAGAGCTCTTTCCACGCCACCAACAGCAAAAACTTGACTAGGTACGTAACAATGTACATTGTCATCATCATCAAAAACCTTTCACAGTCCACTGCTGGGGGCCCATCTCGAGTAGTTCGTAACTTTGATCGTTTGGACCTCTTGTATCCAGCGCTTGCCAGCCATCTTGCACATGCAGACGTTTCAATAGAAACTACTTGCCGCGTACACTCGGGCTATGGAATGAGCTCCCCGCCGAGGCTCTCCCCCAAGATTATGGGGTCCTTCAAAAAGGTCGCGTGTGGTAGGTACCGCTGGTGTTGCAGGCGTCCATAGGCTGCAGTATGGACGCCTGCAACGCTTAACATCAGGCGGGCCGTAGACTTGTTTGTCACCCGAGTGGTATAAAAAATGTAACAATGTACTAAGTCCTAAAATTTATATTAGTACTAGCTGTGCCCGCGGCTTCGCCCGCGTTGATCCCCATTTTAGGGATGTGGGGGGTTAGAAAGGGGCAAAAAGTAGGCGATGTTACTCTCCATCTCTTCAAAAAATCACGTCAATTCGTCGCTCCGTTTTGCCGTGAAAAAAGACAAACATACAGACAGACACACTTTCCCATTTATAATATTAGTATGGATGAGGTGACCATATCTAATAGCTTTAATGTATCTTGCTGTTTGTTTATCAGCGGGTAACGGGCCACACCGCATTAGTTCTAACAAACTAATTGTTGATTAGCGCTCGTATTATTAGAATACGGCCGTAATTCATTGGGCGTTGCCGAGCAATATCTGCCAGATAGCTGCCAAGTTAAAGCGGCAATACGTTATCAGGTGCTATCAAAAATAAATCTCACAGTATTGGTTTTCTTTTTAACCGACTTAAAAAAAGGAGGAGGTTCTCAATTCGACTAATTTTTTTTTGTTGTATGTCTGTTACCACATATCTCCGAAAATTTTTAACTGATTCGAAAAATTCTGTGTGTGTGTCCGGTAAAGGTAAACACATTTCCAAACTTCATGACACACGTAACCCAAGACATCCCAAGACATGCCACGCTGGGCCACACAGCGCCACCTAGCCCCAAACTAAGCCGAAGCTTGTACTATGGGTACTAGACAACTGATAAACTTACTTAGATACATTTTTTACGCGTTTGTTTGTTATGCGTTTTATTTGTACCCAGGTAAACGCTGCTGCCCGTTTCCTGATATTCTCTTAGTAGTCTTCTACGGCATCCACACGGGATGACATGTACTTAGGTATCCTAAGTACGAAAACCACACATTTATTTTTTCTCTCGTCTCAGCTAACCCTTTCACCGCTCTCTGCACCTAAACCACTACCATAGTCTGCAATTCTGCATAGAGACTTGTTTCCGCTAACCCTGTCACCGCTCTCTGCATCTATGTAAGACCACGGCTCTAGTCGGCAATTCTGCATATAGACTAAACAAGGCACGACAGGCGCGCAACAAATTAACCCATCGCATCGGGAGATTAGCGCAGTCCGCGAACTAACGACACACGCGAATATTATCGTTTCAGGGTTGACGGTCGACGACGACAAAGCAATTTGTGTTTTTTATGACAATTCAGTGACGTAGACCAAATGTTACAACCGTTACAACAGTAGGTACAACCTTATATGGTTACCTTCCCGCAGCAAAACAATTATTCTTCAGAAGTACTATCTTACGCTTTTATCATAAATCAAATATAAAAGAGGATCAAAGAAATAGTAGTAATAAATGGTTTCATTTCCCTTTTAAAATAAGTTGATGTCAGCTGATTGTATATAGGCAGGTATGCGAAGCGCAACACACGTTCGGATGGACAACATCCCGCTCTAAATCAGCAATTAGTATTATGATTAAAAAATATTCACTAATTATAGGTCTCACTGTGGAGATAGGTACAACATTTCCGTTCCGGAAAACAACCAGTAAAAATATGGTTGAACATCTATACTTATAATAAATCTGTAGAGAGGTCAATTCTGTACATAAAATATTTTTTCAAAATAACTATCAGGGGGTGATAAGTGATCGATACTGATACCAAAAATGCAATCAGTAAAATTTTTGTCTGTCTGTCTGTCTGTCTGTCTGTCTGTATGTTCGTTATAGAAAAAAAAACTACTGAACAGATTTTGACGAAACTTGGTACAATTATTCTTCATACTCCTGGGCAGGTTATAGGATACTTTTCATCACGCTACAATCAATAGGAGCGGAGCAGTGACGGGAAGTGTTGGGAAAACGCGAGAAATTTAAACCTGTATGTTTGAACGCGCATTACGCGAAAACTACTGCATAGAATTGAATGCGGTTTTCACCAATGTATTGCTAGAGGTCTAACTTAAAAACTTAGGCACAAGGTATAGATGGGTATTATATGGAAGTCCGTTATTTTTGAAACCCGATATCCACGCGAGCGACGCCGCTGGCACAGCTAGTACCAAATATAAACAACGATACTGATGTTTTGCTCAACTACCAATGGTACATCTGAAAGACTACGGGTAGTAGACTATCGAGCAACACTGATTAGCAATCTTCATTCAACAGTAACAGATATTTAAAGAAGCACTTGACACTTGCAGTCAGGATAAACGACCCGATGCTATAGATAGTTAGCTGAACTAATTTGTCCATAATTCCCTCACTTTATTCCCTCATAAAGTGCGGAAAATATTGTAAACCAGTAACTAATTGTGCCACAGTGATGTGATGCAAATAAAATCGACCCAGGGTTGTCATTAAAATAGATCATTGCAAACGGTACACTATACGGATTTTAACGACTTATAATTAATACATAGGCTAGACATGACCCCACATAATATAATTGAGTTGTTACTGTAAACAAAACAAGTTTATTTCATTAAATAGAATATTTTGAATACTTCATACGTGTTTGTTAACATTAGGCCTCGTTGGAGTACCTACTCGTAGTAAAAACATAAAGTTTTATTTCTGCGCCATAACTGTATTTGATAATTTTATCTGCTTTATACATTCTTTTACAGGTTAATCGACACAGGGAATTCTACAGTGGCGGCCAGTGATATATAACTGTATTATAATTAAATTGTGAGACATTTATGTTTTGAAACAAATACATTTTTATTGTTTTATCGTTAATCAAAAGTATTTTAGATGACAACGCCAGTGCAACATACCAACCGGTACTTTTCAAAGCTTTTGTTGAAACTGTATAATTTTTTTTCCAGGGTATGAAAAAATCGTCTGTTGAAAAACGTTACAACTTTTTTAAATTTCTAATTCGAATGACTTTTTAACTATGATAAACTTACCGTTTTAAAAACGATTGTCCAAATAAGAATAGATTTATACCTACATAGTTTTAGCTTCAACATTAACAAACAAATAAGCGCAAAAAAAAAATTAAATCCGAACTCATTAAAACTTTCGAATCCATTTCAATTAACGAATCATGATAATAATAAACATTACCGTACAATAATCGTGATGTTATTAACAGCACTATAATTGTGTGATATAAAAATTATATGCCTACATCTCTACATTAAGTACCTACTTAGGTACTATTTCCACATCAAACCAGAATAATGTTTAGGCCGTAAATATCGCTTTAAGATACATATCTTAGTGATTAATTAACGCATGAATTCATCACCTACATGTTTAAATTATAGAGGATGTCCGTAACTAATTAAATTCATGTGATTTAAACAAACTAAGGATGCGTTCCGATCGACGATGGCAAAGACTATGGTCACTGTAAAACTAATTTTATTGCTTAATTAAAGTACTTATGTTGGTGTACTGGAAGTGGTAAGTTCCTCTTGTTATTTTTAGTCAATTGTAATAAATAATTATTTTATAGCTACTTTGTACCTATTGAAGTAACAAGCTTAATTTATGAATATAATGTTTTATACATCAGGCGAAGAAATACGTATTAGGTAGTTTTTATGTCTTCGATTTATGGGTAAAAGTGTTTTGACATCCATAAAAAGGAGAAAGTGTGTTAATGCATTTATTAACGAATTTAATGATATAGGAATTCAATACCTATTTCAGGACTAGGACATTGCGGTAGAGACTTTTATGTAGACCTAGTGTAATTATAAATTGATAATATTAAAAAAAGAAGAATATGAAATGTTTTATTCATAATATAATTATTATTCCAACAATATTTAAGATCAAAACTTCCATTTCTATCGTACGTCATTTAGTCCGCGTGTTTTTCGGACTCAGGCGACTAAGGAAATATCAGGAAACGGGCAGCAGCGATTACCTCGGTACAAATAAAACGTACTGCGATCACCAACCCACTTGCCAAGTGTGGTGACTATTGCAAATCTCTCCAAATGACAATTATCATTGGGAAAGGCCCATGTCCAGCAATAAATATCCGCAGGCTATCATCCGCCATTTAATAAGCCTGGTTTCTGGTCGATGGTCATCCTCAAAGATACTGCCGATCACCATATGGAACGCATACGACTTCAACTACGCAAACAGTCCAGGGCTGAAACGCGACTTAAATAACGTTGATGGCCAATCTAATTGCTTCCTATCAATTAATAACCGCACTCTACCTGCCACTTAAGCGCTATCCAGCGACGCACAGCCCTAAATCATTGTATAATATACGCGTCCCCGATTGACGCATTAAACCGACATTAACACAGCATCCACTGTTAATCCATATAAATTTAAAGCTAAAAATAAATTGGCAGCCCTAACGACGGATACCACAGCTGCATCTACCAATAGCTTATTGCTTGGACGTCCCTCGCAATTCGCAAACTTACTAATGGACTAGTGTAACCAACTACGGTCTCTCTGACTTGGGGATAGATATCAAAGTTGCATGGTGGGCCGTTTTGGTGCATTTTGAGATTTGTCGGCAGTCCGCTCGATTAAAATGCAAGAGCAATGTGAGATTAGAATAGCAATGTGGTACTTAGGCTTTGGACAGGGGCGGACTTTCTGTAACCGTCTGCGGTCGTGAAGCTGTGATATGATCGTGTTACAGGATCTGGAAGCACTCGGAGCCTGTCATTTGACAGTCGATATCATTTTTATTCCGCCTGGCGCGTGGTATGTCCTCTAGATATAAGATTCGCCTAAGTGGCGAACAACTAGAGAGGCTTATGTTCAGCATTGGAATGCAATAGGCTTATGACGATGATTATTATTTTTATAGTACCTATAGCAGTCAGCCCAAGCCACGCCATGCTTGATGAAAAAAAAAAGAGGCCCAATCACTGACATGATAAAAAATGTCCTAAAAAAAAGTATGTATGTATGTGATTTATGAATGTGGACGATGCAAAAGTTGTGTGCCAGGATCGTAACAAATGGAAGGACGTGATCTCTCCCCACCCCTCAAGGAGAAAGGCGTGACGTTATATATGTATGTATGCAATTACTGCGTCAATTGACAAGTAAAAACAATTCAATCATAAGTTGTCATGTTGCCATCGCCATAATGGCCTGTAGGATTATTCTGGCTATACACTGACTGATCCAGACCACGATCCCGAAACGCGACAGAAGTCACTTCAAGGGTGTTTCGGCGAGTAGGTAGCCAAGCAGGAGGGTAAGCCTTAGCACCGGCTGAGAAGTGGTCAAAGATTGCTTAATAAATAAATAAATAAAAAAATAAAAACTTTATTGAAACCAGTTTGAGTACATTATTATAGTAATGATATAGTTATAGTGTCTAATACATACATTAACATTTATCGAACTTCTGTTTCCTAAACTAGGACTAAACCCTGTATCTTATTCAATAGTCCTTCCTCATACAATGTTTGGTTCTAATAGTAGGTATAACTACAGAAATAACTACAATACATTCAGAATAACAATAGTACGGTATCATGCAATACTTTGTATATTTTTTTTTTAATATGTGGGACTCAATCCTAACGGAGAGAAAAGCGCTTATCTGGGAAAGGTCGACACAACTCCTCCTCAGGTCAGTAGCGCCATGCCGCCTAATCCCCTACGCCTATGAGATCACAAATTATTGCCATTTTACACTACTACACGTGCCTCCCTTCCCGAGTCCGGTCCTGGCCTATTGGCAGTTTTCGGAATGCAGGGAACACGACCGGCGATTGACAAATCGCTCGCCCGCTCCGCTCCCGACGACGACTTTATTTGGGGTCAGGGAATTCTGATACGGCGGGCTTGTATTGTTCGTCTGCAGGGATTCACTTGCGTAAAGGTTTACATTCATTTGGAGCTGTACAATTTGGTACTGGTTTATCGTCATCAGTCTACTGCTGGACATAGGTAAGTAAGTCCAATAAGAGAGGTAGGGCATAGCGAATCTTCGCTCGAATTGAGCTGCCCGTCCGGGGAAGGACCTCCACCCTAAAGAATGCCGCAGTCAAATGACCTCGGGCTGGTGGTAACTGACAGGTAACTGACCAGTTACTTGCTAGTTGTTACAGCTACTTGGGCTTATCTTTCGCCTTCCATCAGGCGCGTAGGCGTAAAGAAGCCATTATGTCGAGCTATTATTAAAAAACCGTTCAGTAGGTTACTCGTGAAAGAGTGACACATCCATCCGTCCATTCAAATCCAAACAAACTTTCGCATGTGTAGGTAATACAAGTACCTAGGAGTAGACGTAATTGAAACTAACATCTCACTGTTTGACGTAACTTCCACTTTACTATAATTGCACTTGAGAATGGTCATTTGCACAGTATGACGTCAATCATAAGTAACCTGTGTAAGTAACACACGAGCAAACATGAGGTCATTACCTTCTCTTCGTATTAATAGTAGCATAGCTATTGTGATACATAACTGGCTCGATGGCTCATTTGGTAGTGACCTCTGCCATCTGAGCCAAGGGTCGTAGGTTCGATTCCCGTACACTACAAACATTTGTGTTCATTATTATGTCTGTATTGGTCTGGGTGTTTAGTGTATCATATTACTAGCTGTGCCCGCGGCTTCGCAAGCGTTCATATAGGTGTGTCACAGAAGTGTTTATTATGTTAGATAGGGGCATAAAGTAGCCTATGTTACTCTCCATCCCTTCAACTATATCCACTTAAAAAAATCTTTTTTTCAAATTATTATCACCCGTCTACTTACTCCCTGGGAGCAGGAATTAAACAAAATAACTGAATAATCATTATCTTCAATAAATCTTAGCCGACGTTTATAAACGAGATATGGTTACTAAACGAGAATTAAACCAACAAAGAATTCAAAAAACAAAATGTCAGACAAAAATCATCATCTATGTGTAATTGTGTAAACAAACAATAACACTTTGAGGCAACATCGGCATAAACTGGCCGTTGTAAATCAGCGCCGCCGATTGGTTTTGTGACGTCATAAGCTAGCAGCCCCGAAATGTGATTAACTAGCTTTCGACAGCTAAGCGCGCTTGGCTGACGATTTGTCGCATGGCTCTGAATGTAATAATGAAATGCGGCAGACTATCAGAATATAGGGAGGGAAATATTAATAAATCAAACAACATCACATACGCGTAGCTTGTTATACTTCTAACAGAGTGTAGAGATTATCATCATCATTATCAGCATGAAATCGTCTATTGTTGCCAAAATTTTTAAGAAAAGTTTAATTTGTTACTTAAGATAAGTAAACCTTTTGAATACCTACTATTATTCTGTACAGCTTAGAAATTTTGTGGTAACTTCATGGTAAAAATAAATGGTTTTAACACAAATTACTTTTAAGATATGTAAGCCTTTTGATATATAGTGCTTATGTAAGAAATTTTGTGGTAACTTCATGGTAAAAATAAACGGTTTAAACACAAATGACTTTGGCCTTCTGACCGAGCGGTTCGGACATGCCATAACAATTTCCACAGAAGCGGAGCTACGTAGACCTAACAAATATAGACCAAATTTAAGAGAGGTCGGGCATAGCGAATCTTCGCTCGAATTGAGCTGCCCGTCCGGGGAAGGACCTCCACCTTATAGAATACCGCAGTCAAATGACCTCTGGGTCGTGTTTCTGCCGGTGAGTAGAGTTTCCGGAGCTCGTGGGGGGTTAGGGTTGGGCCGGCATGGCGGTGGCAACTGACAGGTAACTGACCAGTTACTTGCCCGTTGTCACAGCGACTTCTTTCGCTTCTCTTTCGCTTTTCATCAGGCGTGGGAAAGCCATTATGTCGAACTACTATAAAAAAAAACTATGTCAAATCCCCCCAAAAGCCTATTTTCACTGAGGGAGGCCTATGTCCAGCAGTGGACGTCTACAGTCTAATAATAAGATTTGAACCATTCCCGCTGACTTCCGCGTAGAAGTCCTCGCCTTAACCACTACGCCACCAAATGACACTCATAAAATAAACGAATAGCCAAAATTGCTGCAAATTGTAAAGATCAATAAGAGTCCCAATAAAATTGACACACTTATTGGGACAAGAGCGTTAAAAACAATGGGCTTTTATGAACGCCACAATAAACCGATCCGGAGTAAATCACAGCCAATTAGTCAAAGAGCTTCCATTTACTTTCATGACCTCGTAAAGCTAGACTGAAAACGTGGTCTTTGAATAAACTTTCATGTAAATTATATACGAATAGGTATTACTGTTTGTTCAAGACATTTATTACACTTAAAACTAACTCCAGCGTGTCCCCACGGAATAGAAACTTGGAGTAAGCCGATCCGTGGAAGAAGTAGGGTCACGGATTTAGATTGCTTCGACAAATCGGATTGGACGACAGGAATTTGGTTATTATTGTAGTATTTATACCCAGCCAGTGGTATGACCTTCCTAAACAAGATTGGAGAGAGCTCCATACAGGCAATAGTAGCGCGCACCAAGAGGTTCAGTTCCTCGTTCCTGCCCCGTGTGTTTCCTTCCTCTTATAATCCTGGGTTCTTTAGGCGGGGCGTGAAACGGCATCTCAGTGGGCCTTCAGGGTAAGGGCGACAGGCGCGGTGGGTATGCCCTATTGTGCCTGTCGACTTAACATTTGGACTTCACGACCGCTTACCATCAGGTGGAGTGAGATCATCCTGAACGCTCTTTTTATAAAAAAAAAGTGCTTTTGCCGGTAAAAAGGACAATCGATACAGTTAAAAGGCTGTGTGCCTTGTTCAAAAGTAAAAAATAGCACTAACAGTTGGGGCACAAAAATTGTAATAATTTTTAATATGAATCAGCAGGACTCCTCCATTGACCATCATAATGATTACTTAAATCGACCACTCACCTTTACAAATCTTCTCCTCGTCCGTGGAGCTCCACCCCGACTCCTTAGACTTTGGCACAGAAAGGTTCAGCGGCTGCTCCTCCCTAAACGAATATTGCACTTTATCGTAATCATTCTCACTAGTTCTCACTCCGCGTTGAAGCAACTGCTCCTGCAGTTTGTTCTTATGCACACTTAAACTAAACTTTTTATCCGTCAAATCTGTCTGCACTTGGATACTCTTCTCGAAACAAAATGGCTTCTTATTCTCGAACGTACGCTTCACGTTTATCAACTGGCTGACACTCCTCTTCGGTTCTTCTTTCCTCTCGTTCAAACCAAGTATGTACTCGATCGTATGCGGCGTCGGCTTTTTAGGCGGCTTCCCATACACATGGGGGTGCCAGGACGGCTCAAAACTCTCTTCTTTCCTAATCCCATCTCTACTAACTTCATGCGTATTCACCGAGGCATCTATTTGAGATTCTTCCCTTTCATCTTCAACCACATCATCAGTTATAACCAACTCTTCCTCCTTATCTTCAACATCAACATTTATCTTCTCTTCTGGACTCTTCTCCAAGTCGTTATACTGATAGTCGATGTACCCCGCGTCATTCTGATAGCTGTTGTCTATGAGCCGGCTGTCCGCTTGCTCTATAAGATTCGGGGTGACATAGCTTGAAACTACCGTTTGCATTTCTTCTTTATTCTCTGTCCCTTTCCCGCTCATGTGTGTGCGTTCATCGGTACTTATAAATAGTGTGACATGTTTGTTTTTATGATTGAATTAGCGTTTAATGGCCGCCTGGGATTGGTCCGTTTGATGTGCCTCTTTGATCTGCGCGTTTCCTGCAACAGACGATTTGAGAGCTATAGACTGAGTGAGGTACGGGTGGGAGCGGACGATTTCCTAGTTGCGAAGTTAATGATGTCTTTAGTGCTTTGAGGAGGGATGTTTAAGAGTTGTCCGTTAATAATAACTCAATTATGAGTTAGTGCCGGAACGGTGGTGCGGTCTGAGTTATTACTGTGTAAAGAGTGTTCGCCCACCCGTTGAAATTTTTAATATTAAACATTAGTGTCTGAGGATTTTTTAAAAATGTGTATTAAAAACCAGCTTTTAGAATGTTGTGATTGCTAAAATATCAGACAAAAATAAATGAATAAATTAAAACATTATGTACTTATAATCAGATCTTTTTCTGTTTCTTTTTTTCAATATTTTTAAACTTACCGTACTCGTATCTCTATGATTAATACTAGCGACCCGCTCTCGCTTCGCTTCCAGTATTTCATTTAAGCATTTTATTGGGATACATTAAATAAATAAATAACCCAAGACATACCACGCTGGGCCACCACAGCGCCATCTAGCCCCAAACTAAGCCGGAGCTTGTACTATGGGTACTAGACAACTGATAAACTTACTTAGATACTTTTTTTTTGTACATAAATACATATTATACATACATAGAAAACACCCAGACCAATACAAACAGACATGTTCATGAACACAAATGTTTGCACTGTGCGGGAATCGAACCCACGACCCTTGGCTCCGAAGGCAGAGGTCACTACCAAATGAGCCATCGAGTCAGTCACATTACTAGCATTTTCCTGATGAATCCCTAATGTTTTCAAGCAATAGAAAAATATAGCTCATGTAATCGGGGTAAATGTAGCTTTCCAATAGTAAAAGAAACACACACAAAAATACAAATCATTCCTCTTTATAATATTGGCTGGTAGAAACTAAAAAAAGAAAGGAAATATGTAGGCAATATTGCCTAAATGTAAGTAAGGTAACAGAAGTAGTCAGACACAATCTGCCATCAAACGTTCCGTGCCGTATCTGCGCGAGTGGGGGGAGGGGGGGAGACATCACCCGTCATACCTCTCGTGCACGCTGATTGATTTTTATTACCACTGTTTAGGGTTGAACATGTTTTGGTTAAACATACATTAATACTCATAATGTAGAAAAACTAGTCTACAGTCATATTGAGTAACAAAATGAATTAAGTAAATCAAAATGTAACATTTAGTACCGAATTTAACTACTTAATTTTTGAATCTGATTATAGATCAATTCCATGGCAAAATTCGCGGAGAATTTCAAATTAATATGTAATTTTACATTCGTGCAAATAAAAGCTATTCTTGTGAATCCGTTTTGCACTTTATAAGTACCAGACAGTTTCACTTAATGGAATAGGTAGGTACGTAAAAAGTTAGTTAACTCGTACATAACAAGAGTATAATAATATATTGTGATAGTTGGTCCATTGAAGTTTTACGAGTCAAATAGAAAACTAAATATAATAACAGTAACTTTTAGGAAATCTTAACTAATATTATAAAGCTGAACAGTTTGTTTGTTTGTTTGTTTGAACGCGCTAATCTCAGGAACTACTGGTCCGAATTGAAAAATTATTTTTGTGTTGAATAGACCATTTATCGAGGAAGGCTTTAGGCTATATAACATCACGCTGCAACTATTAGGAGCGAAGAAATAATGGAAAATGTAAATAAAACGGGAAAAAAATAACTATTCCACGCGGACGAAGTCGCGAGCACAGCTAGTCATCTCATATAATGCAATGATAGCGATGCAAATTTCATAGGTTCATCAGCCGTAAAACCGATAGTAACCGTTGGGGGTAAACGAGTTCTAAGAGTGGACACCGCTTCTCAGCAAACGTATCGCGTGGTGTAGGACGATTTGCGCGATATGGCTGGTATGTTCCAAGTTGCGAGAAGCCCAGGATGGAGCAAAATTATGAACAATTGGAGAGACCTTTGTCCAGCAGTGGATTACAAGAGCTGATGATGATCTTTTTTTTATGCAAGAGGCGGCAGACGGACACCGGCAACGCCTGATGGTAAGCAGTCGACACCGCCAAAGGACACCCTTATCTCATATCGAGTTCTGTCGCTGCCGGCCTTTTAAATAGGAGAATTAACGTCAATGAAATAACAAAAAATACATTGAAGCACAGCCCTAACTCGAACAAATTGAAACAAAGCCCGCGTTGGGAGAACACGTAATAACACAAAATGCGCCGTCTGTCCGTAAACACGATCTCATAATAACTTGTGAGGTTTGTCGAAGCTTCTTCTATTGTAAAGCTACTTTTTAGAACAAGAGCCATATTTTTTTTCAGCAGCCGGCTTCTCATACGCTTGTGACTCCTCTGGCGTTGCGGCGTATGCGTTGCACTTCAGGCCCTATGGCCTGAAGTGATCACTTACTATCAGGTGACCATCAGGCCTATTTGCCCTGTCCGTCATAAAAAAAATTAAAATCCATAATAATGGATGACACTATTTTTAAAACTTTAGATGAGAAAAATAAATGAGTGTAAAAAAAATATTCATAAACGTTCACTAATTTATTTTATAGAAGAACTATTCAACCTAAATTGGAATAGCTATTATGAAATCGAACTTTTATTGTTACTGAATTATAAATACGTATTAATTAAAAAAATTAGCGCTTATCTATAATACCCGAAGCAAAGCGAGGGCGGTTTGGCTAGTCTTACATAATACTCTTCCGATTTTATACAATTCAAGCTTTTATGCATATTTTTCTAATTTTAGTAATTTCACTATATTTCCTCTACCTCGATAAGAAACTTAGCCAACTAATCAATCCCCCATTGAATACAATTGACCCTTTCTCGAACCATCTAATCAGGTAATTAGTTAATTGGCCCTAATGAGTCAAATTGCTTATTCGAATTGTAAACAATAATCTGTGAAAATGTATATTGCAATACGTTCGTCACCCAATTCTTGACCTTAACAGCACTAAGCAAGGTCGTAATTCGCTTCCAAAAGGTACATTTAGTTCATCATTGACGTCATTACTTTAAGAATCGTAAGCGTTTTATATAAAATTATTACAGATAAACATTTTATCGTCAAATTAACGATACTGCTGATCTCTTTAACAATGATATTAATTTTATCAACAATTAAATTACATATCTTTATTGATATGCAATTGAACAGTGTTCATTTGTTATTTAAATGTGTTTTATGGTACTATCATCATTATTATTGGCTATGGGTTTTTCCTTATTACTGTTTTAGCGTAGATTTCAGGATTCCGTAACGGGTCTACTATTCACAAAGAATGATCTTTCTCGGAAACAATAGATTGGAGCGGAAACATTCTCTTTCCAAACGCATTTGTGAATAGAGTCTCGGATTCGAATTCTTGTAGTTTTAGTTTCCGAATCTACATCCAATGTTCATCCGGATGTCTTATGTTCAGTCTCTATGAACTTCTAGAAATAACACTTCAATGCGTTTATTCTAGATGCAATAGAAAAGCGATAGTTGCGTGGCCGAATACTGCCTCTGCAACTGTGTTACCTAAATAATTAATATACATATAAAATAGTAGCTATTTATGAGTTTAAGATTCAGGCAAAGGAAAGGAAGCGCTTAACAAGCTTATACCCTACAGAACTTTCCAATAGGAAATCGTATATGACCGACTCATCCTGGAAGTTGAAAATTAACTGAATTACCGCTACAACCAATTTAGGTCCACAGATTATGACATTAATCGGCCACGATGTGTAGACCGCGAACAAAGTCGCGGAAGTAGGTACCAACACGACGTGTGTGGCCCTACGCATCGATTATGCGATCGCATCGATTATAGGAAAACAATCGATTATGCACCACACTATATTCTATTATGGGGGTCAGCTGCTGACATACAAACAATCTTTGTACTGCAGAAGCGGGCCATCCGCGCTATATATGGGTTAAAGACACGCGAATCACTTAGAGAACTTTTTAAAGAAATTAACATAATGACGGTAGCATCACAGTATATCTTTGACTGTGTTGTTTATGTACGTAAACATTTAAATCAATTCAATAAAAATTCAGATAATCATAATTTAAACACTAGAAATAAGCACAAGCTTGCCGTTCCACGTCTGAGGCTGAGTAAGGTGAGTGGGTCGTTTGTAGGATTGGGTATCAAAATGTTCAACAGGTTACCGGAACATATTGTTGAACTGCCCATTCACAAATTCAAATCATACATGAAGTCCTTACTTATAAAAGGGGGCTATTATAGAGTAGAAGATTTCCTCAACGACGACATCTCTTGGACTGCTGCTTCGTAGTAAACTTTGCATTGTATAGACTCAACTTTTATTTTGCATTGTTTAACTTTAAAATATTAAAAAATGTTGTAATACCTAAACATGTAACAATTGGCGATTTAAAAAGAGTAACTACCGAGTTTCTTGCCGTTTCTTCTCGGTAGAAATCTACTTTCCGAACACGGCGGTAGCTTCTTTTAAATTGCTTTTATTCACATTCTTACTTTACTTTTTGTATTTCTACATTATTTTTTACTTGACGATTCATAAGTGCTTATTTTAAGTCTATGTGAATAAAGGTATTTTGACTTTGACTTTGACTTTGACTACGACGACATAAAGGCGCCACATTCCCTTTTCAAATCGACCGAAAAGAAAACCTTAACTTTGTTTTAAAATTATTTTATTATATCTGGCCAGTCCGCGATCAAACATGGCGGTTGGACAAGGACTTTGACGTTTCTTCAAAGATGGCGTTAACGATCGCATTTCCTTAATTATAATGTTCCGATCTTCTTTTGATTTTGATGGAGATTTTTTAACGTTTAGCATTAATAGGTTGCGTTGACAGAAATAAATGGTCTTGAACATGGACAAATATTTTGTTCGGAATATCTTGACAGCGCGGCGTAAGGAATTCTTTGATCGGGGCAATCATAATGAAATGCCAAAAATAAAATGAATATGTTCCGTTTACGCTGATAATAATGATTAAATAATATCTGTTAGACCAGTTCGTTACAGTTAGTACTGAACATTTCCAAACCTTGTCTTTTCTGAATTTCTAGAAGGCGCTAGTTAGGTACGTATACAATGGAAGGCTTTAATTCAATTTCAATTTTCAATTCTGGTGATTGACGTGCAATATACTCGAATGATTCAAACAATTATAAAATGAACATACAGAACGCACAACACTTAAAAGCTTCGTAGGTATCAGAACGAATATTAAGGATGATAAAATGTAACGCTATTTTTATTTTTAATCGTTCTCACTGTGACGTTTGAATAGAACATAACGGAAAATTATGAATCACTGTTAAACGTAGGTAATAGAAAAATAATCGTTATTTCTATAGAATAGATTTGGTATGAGCACTTACATTATTACGAGTATAAATAGGTACATTAGTTAAACATAAAAAAAGGTGACTCTACCTACCGAGATGTAACTTCTTTCGAATAGAATTAATAATAATCGGAGTGGATGTTATATACGGTAGCCTTATTTAAATCGCATGGGTATCAAATTACAATTGGTACCTACGTAAATAACCCACCCACAGACGTAAGATGGTAGCTAACCATTTGACAAAAAGGCGAGGTATAAAATATACAGACTTTTACGATATGTCCAGATCTCTTTATCCTCAGATAATAGTCTTGTAATAAAATAAAGACATTGACTGATTAATTAAGCCTCCGTTACGCAACTCGTTACCGTTGGTGTAATGGTCGCAGTCGATTCTAAGCTTAATGCAGCCATAAATGACATCTTACTTTTAGAGAACTACTTACATAGACTTCTAATATCAATCATCAGTCTATTGCAGTCCACTGCTAGACATAATATGCCTCTCCATTTGTTCGCCACTTAGGACAAACATCTGGAGGATATACCCATAAAAATCGCCACGCTGGGCAGGCGGGTTGACGATCGCAGGGCGTAAATTTTCGCTCCGGTGACGCTGCTTCCCGTCATCGGCCTTTGGTATTTAACTACGCCTTCAATTATTCCTCCTTCTTCAAAAAAGGAAGAGTCAATATTTTTTATTGGAATTACTTTTGTCGCGAAATTGATTTGATAACAGATCGATATTAAAAAAAATAGATAACATTATACCCAATTGCTGTCACATGTTGCATCATTTACCGGCTGATTATTAACATTATACCTATCTCCGTTTGCTATCGGTAATCGAATAGTATTAAATGGGTTGTTTTTAATAATTACAAATGAATATTGGATAACGTTATCGATTTATTGGTAAAATCGATAAATCTTACGTGGCGTTTCGATTCGTATAATAATGATACTAGTTATTATGATTATTGTACCTAACCCTACCCTTTTTGCTGATTGGACTGTATCTTTATTTCTTGGTTAGACTGTACGTTAGTCAAAGATTAAGAAAGTGTCGATACACTTTTACTAATATTATAAAGAGGAAAGATTTATTTGTTTGTTACGAATGGACACGTAAAGTTAAGCACTGAACTTCATAATTTTTCCATAGTGAACATTTGCAATTAGTTCATAATCACGACAATAGATGGCGGTGTATCAACAAGTGTGTTGTCGCAGTGGCGATATTTTGGTACATACCTTTGTTTAGCAACACTATTTTGTATTTAGGCCATTTAGTTAGGTTAGGTTAGCTCTTTTCCAAACAGTCTCATTAGTTCAGTTTAAATTTAAAATCTTTAATCTAAAAGTAGATATTTCAGTAAGCTTTGGTCCTAGTGTAATGAAGAATTAAAAAAGGATGTTAATTGCATATAATGTCCATACGAAAAATAATATAATTAATTACATACCGATGACGCGATGAGCACACAATTATTAGGTAGGTAATTATTATCACACATATTAAGGCTAGCATAATATGACAAATTCTTATCCGAACGTATGTAATATCTACAATTTCATATATCTTAACTAATATTCGGACGAAGTCGCGAGCACAGCTAGTGATATGATAAAATGTGTACTGACCACTCGAGTGACTGCGGTGAGCGCAATCTCCTCATTTTAGTGGCATTATATCTGACAGCGGGTAGGATATTCGCCACTTCGAAATTATACCTTCTCGCTTGAAGATTACGGTTTAAAGTCGCAAATGCGAGACGTCAAGCGCTTCGTTACATCACTAAGCATCTGTCAAACCCTAATACGGCCAAATTCAATTGACCGAGAGCCAGAAAAAAAAAAGTGAAAACAGTCTGTGACAAGTGTTTGTGCGTTGTGTTTGTCATCATCATTATTTTACAATTTAGAGTCAATAGAATATTAAGTGTTGCATATCAATCGAAAGGGCATATAATCTAGATTATTTATATATATCTTAAATGGAATATTCTTAAAGTTTCGTCTTTCAAATTCTAATTTTATTTTTGAATAGTGAAAAAAGTTAATATCATGACTTTAACATTCTTTTTCTTATTTGCAACTAAAACTAACTGTAAATGTTTATGAGCAGTATTGTTCTGTATAGTTTTAGCTATCCAACACATATTTTAGTTTCTGGATACGTGGTGTAATTCGGCTGCAATTATTGTTCTTAGCGCAAGGTCCCATAACGCGCGCTTACCCGCCGATCGGGCTGACATGTAAGTATTATTGTAAAAAATTCGCACCGACATTCGAGTGGCTGAAATCAAAGGATAAACAGAGTTTATCAATTGATGAATGTAATATGAAGTCCTTTCGACTTTTGCATCTGATTGATCGATTTTAAATTAGATAATAAGGTAGGTCGACGATAAAATCTATGTAATTATTACTTTAACTTTAATTTATTATAGTCATTATGGTAAGTAAGGTAATCAAAAAGATACATAATATTCTATGTAAGTTCCTTCCTCTTACAATCTTGAGTTCTATGTGGTGTGTGAAACAGCATCTCAGTGGGCCTTCAGGGTGAGGGCGACAGGCGCGGTGGGTTTGTACTACGAGTTATTGTGCCTGTAGACCCAACATTTGGATCTCACGACCGCTTACCTTCAGGTGGAGTGAGGTCATCCTGACCACTTTTCTTATAAAAAAAGTATTGTTGTATCAAAGTAAGTTTATCAGTTGCCAGTACCCACAGTAGGTACAAGTTCGGCCTCGTTTGGGACTAGATGACGTTGTGAGGCCTATTGTGGCAAGCAGTGGCTAATCATGGGTTATTATATTTATTTATTTTTTGTTTATTTATGTATTTTTTTAAATCTTGCGATCACCATTTATTGGTTTTATTATTTTAAATTATTTATTATGCTTTAATGAAGCTATGCCCTGCGATCGCAAACCCGCCTGCCCAGCGTGGCTATTATGTGTATATCCTCCAGACGTTTGTCCTAAGTGGCGAACAACTGGAGAGGCCAGCCTATTACAGTCCACTGCTGGAGTGGACTGTAATAGGCTGATGATGATGATGATTATGCTTTAATTACTTTGAATCATTGACACGTAGTATATGCATCGTCAGTATTGTAAGTCCCAAGATATCTAAAATATCAACTTAGAAGTTTATTTAACAGATCTACTATCGGCAAAATCGCTTACCGATAGTAGATCTCACAATAAACTTCAAAGTAAGCAGCATAAACGTAATTTAATCATCTGACAAGCCATTAATTAAGGCGGATAAACCCGATCCACAGACAAATCTAATGCTACAAGCCAGGAAGTGTAAACCAATTTAATTATTAACAAGCCATTATTAATTGATTTCGCAACATCAAATCTGTGAATGGAATTATTAATATCAGTTTCACTTTCGCGCAAATATTCACACGAATTTAGTTGCAATTAATTTTGATAATGGACGGGTAGCGTATAACTAATTTTCTAAATATTTCGGTGAGCTTTTTGGGACAGTGGTTCTCAAACTGTGAACGCATACCAACTCGTAGACTAGAACTTGGTGTCGTTTCTGAATTGAGAATAGGAACCATCTCATCCCGTGGGTGTCGTAAAAGACGACTAAGGTCATATCAGGAAACTGGCAGCAGCTTTTATCTGGGTACAAGTTAAACCTTTTGTATTAAATTTCCAAGAAAGCCAATTGACGCAATAAAGCTTTTAATTTCTTCAAATAATGTTTAATATAGTACTACGGAATGGTTACGCCTGATGGAAACCGAGAGAGAAGCCCAAGCCGCTTCGACAACAGTCAGGTCAGTCAGTTGTCATGCCGTAAGGTAAGGTCTTCTTAAGAAATTGAATTTAAACAAAGTTTTAATGAGAAACCGATATAAAAGGGGGCAAAGATGCGGGTAGCAGAAAGTACATAATATTTTCGCATAACGTATGTGATTTTTTTATCTGCTCAACTACTTCATACCAATTTGAAAATAGATTGCATCTCAAATAATAGCAATAATGAGTTTATTATCGGTAGATAGCGCAATATTGGAGCGACAATCTTATAAGATAAATTTATATATTAATTGCATGAATATGTGTTGTTTTTTAAATACGCATTATTGTTAATTTTGATGAATTGATAATTTTTGATGATCAATTTCTAATAATAATTCACAGTGACATAACATGGAACGTGCATGACTTTTTAATTATTTATTTTTTTAACTATCCTCTATCCAAAGATAAACGTAAAAGTCCTTAAAACCGTCTTATTTTACTTATTTAAACTTACTTACTTTTATGTAATTAAATTACAGTTCCTGGATTTGAATGTCAGCCGGAAACACTTTGTTTGGTACCAAATGAAGCGGTGCGGCGCGGAGCTAACAAAAATTAAACAATGATATTGTTTTACTGCTTTGTGATTTAACCTCATAATCATCATCAGCCTATCACAGTCCACTGCTGGACAAAGGTCTCTCCAGTTGTTCGCCACTTTGGGAAAACGCCTGGAGGCTTTATCTTAACTAATATTATAAAGCTGAAGAGTTTGTTTGTTTGCACGCGCTAATCTCAGGAACTACTGGTCCGAATTGAAAAATTCTTTTTTATTTTGAATAGACCATTTATCGAGGAAGGCTTTAGGCTATATAACATCACGTTGCAACTATTAGGAGCGAAGAAATAATGGAAAATGTAAAAAAAAAACGGGGAAACAATAACTATTCCACGCGGACGAAGTCGCGAGCACAGCTAGTCCATAATAATCGACACGCTAAGCAGGCGGGTTGGCGATCGCAGGGCGTAGCTTCTCTCCCCAGCGACACTGCTGCCCGTCATCGGTCAGTGGCTTTAAGCTTTGCAAAATTATTATTATTTATTATTTTTAATGTTAAAAAAATTGTTATGGTTGCTTATAATCTCTGTGTGTGTATCTTTTATAAATAAACTAGCTGTGCCAGGGGCGTTGCACGTGGATATCGGGTTTCAAAAATAACGGACTTCCATAAAATGCCTAAATATTGAGCCTTTAGCAATACTTTGGTAAAACCCGCATTCAATTCCATGCAGTAGTTTTCGTGTGATACGCGATCAAACATACAGATAAACATTTCGCCCGTTTTCCCAACACTTCGAAAAGTTTTACTTTAGGAATATCTTTCGCGCTTTAGCCAAATGCCTTACAATCAAGAGCTTATAATATCTCCACGGAAAGGCTCAACTCTTCCCTAGGGCGGTAAGGAGAGAGGCTTAGTCAGCCACTCTACCAAGTACAATCAGGTGCAGGAAACCAGGGGGCACAAGATGTTAATTAAGTTACTAATGTAAATTAAATCTATCTATACTTATAATAAATCTGTAGAGAGGTCAATTCTGTACATAAAATATTTTTTCAAAATAACTATCAGGGGGTGATAAGTGATCGATACTGATACCAAAAATGCAATCAGTAAAATTTTTGTCTGTCTGTCTGTCTGTCTGTCTGTCTGTCTGTATGTTCGTTATAGAAAAAAAAACTACTGAACAGATTTTGACGAAACTTGGTACAATTATTCTTCATACTCCTGGGCAGGTTATAGGATACTTTTCATCACGTTACAATCAATAGGAGCGGAGCAGTGACGGGAAGTGTTGGGAAAACGCGAGAAATTTAAACCTGTATGTTTGAACGCGCATTACGCGAAAACTACTGCATAGAATTGAATGCGGTTTTCACCAATGTATTGCTAGAGGTCTAACTTAAACCCGATATCCACGCGAGCGACGCCGCTGGCACAGCTAGTGAAGACATAAAACTTTAATTTGAAGTATGTCTTTCTCGTTGTCGTAGTAGGATTTGCACTTCTACTACTCTCTAACTAACTCTCATTTTGCAAAAGTCTACTAGAAAATAGATACTATACTATAATCTACTAGGAAATATTATATCCTTTCCCTAACTAGATAATAGATATTTCCTTATGGGACCTTACTTAAAGCTCTCTTTAAAAATAATAAATAGTAAACTTTTATGAAAGTCCACAATTAACATTAGTTCGCAACTTTTTATTTAATTAAAAGCTCGGCTTAAACATTTAAGCGTCCGAATCTCCCAACTCAAACAACGCAATCAAATAAACACACAGATTAAAAATATAAACGTAGTTAACCGTTTCGTTTAAAAAGCTGCTTAAATTCAGACTCTTTTTTCAAACTCACAAACGTCCACCAAACTTCACATTAAAGTTTTAAAAACAACATCGTTTTCCAATTAATCAATCACTTCCCTAATTCACCATGACAGCCATATCACAAGCCCTTATCAAACTAACGATACACATGCCTACTTTATATAATCACCTTAATCCGTCCATAAAACATTGCTATTAATTAACAAAATTAATTTCGACTCACCTAGCAGGTCTATATCCGTCGGATTACATAAACATCACTCAACCCAAACAGAATGCACGGAAAAAGTTTTTATATCGCCAATTGAAGAACACGGATTTTAAATATGGAACAATTCGCGTCAATTATGCCACTCTGAACGAATGTCAACGCATTGTGGCGCGAACAATGGAGCTACGAATACAGTCGTGTACGGACGCGTGTGTGCGCGAGCCGCGACGGAGACAGTGTGCGAGGGGGACGGCTAGCGAGCTGTTAACGCGGCGATCCTCACAGTTAGACTAACTCACATCCAAATCGCTTAATTTTATGAGTTGTTGCCTTCTCCACCCCCTCGCCGGGATGCGCGGCGTGACTTTGGAGCGGCGCGCTTTCGGTTTTGTTAAGATATTTATTGGAGGCTGTTGTTTTATGATGTTCTGATTAACGTAGCTTACGTTCAACTAATTCGGTTTATTTTGGGCAATAAACCAAGAGAAATAGACTAAATGAATACCTTGATTTTTAAAAATACCTTAATTAAGAATGGCGCGATTCTATAAATAGATTTTTATAAATAAAGTGTTGCAATATACATATTGTGCAAAGATTTGTTGCCAGGATCATATCTAAAGAATGTGCTCTAAACTAAATTTAGCCTAGAGATAAAACCTTTTTTTATTGTGTCTGGAATACCCGCATTTCAAATCTCTTTCTGATACACTTATACTTAGCAAAATGAAAATTATATTTAACGCACCTCTAAATTGGTAGTGATCATATCTTCTAAGTGTAAAGTCGTGTATTCTCAATCCACTACATACCATATTATGCATTCTCGTGATTAAAAAATATGTTAGCTGTAAGTATTTCAGTTTGATTGCTGTTACTTAGATAATAATGGGCTCTCAGCTTGACTGATATTGCCACGAGTTACGCTTTGGTTTATAGGGTTTTAATAGGCAGTCGAAGAAGAAATTGAAACTGTAGACAGGGGAACCCTCTAGGCTGTGCCACTATATGTTTAGTTCTCGTTTTTACTAAAAGTGCTGAAATCTTTAATTGCTTTGAAAACACACACAATGAAAAATAACTAATAAATGACTACCATTAAAAATCTACACCAATCTACTCCACCCAGCGTACAATTGTCCGAAAATGTAATCTTATCATCCAGAAAGACGACAATCTTAAACAAATATTAAACTCACCCATTGAATTATCAAACTTGATTTCGATGACTCATTTAATGCATCGATAAGGCAGTGTATGTATCACAACTGCCTTATAAGGTCTTATTGCTTTTAAATGAGTTCTCCCTCATTCGTATTTTTAACCACTCATTAACCTAAAGGACATGTTTCTCCAGCACTACCCAAGAATGTTTAGTCAAATATACGACGGCAGCACGGGGTCCATCACTGCTAGCGTTTTATATCCATTAAAAATTATTAAGTAGTTCATCCCATGAGTCAAATTCGGGGTTTCTTGGTCATTAGATGGTATTTACGACCATTAAACCAACGTCATATTCTAAACTGGTGATAACACAATCCTCTACCATTGTTTACCTATCTATATATTAAATGAAAATAGGCTGAAAAGTAATCCCACCCAACTACAAGCCTATTATTTTATTTATTTATGACTTTCCCCAAAAAACATCCAAAACTTTGCTCAAAAGTGCCTAATGTTTATCCAATTCACGACTATATCGCCGATTTAATAATTATCGCTAACAATACGCGATAAAAAAAGTAATTTATTTCTCATAATTTACACCAGATTAAGCAATACGATAACAATAAGTTGTTTTTGTTGAACCTCATGTAAATCGCGTAGCTAATTGATATCTCTAAGGAAGACTCTAATATGATAAAGGTTTTATCGTAGGATTTATTTCATCGTTTTAATTATATTGCTCGATTTATAAAAAACTTCCTTGACTAAGTTGTTATAATATTCTACATGGATTGTTAAATCTGCCATTCTACAAAAGCTTAAATATTCTTGCAGAATACTTATCTAGAAGAACAAAGCTTACATTCACTGAGGTGATCAATAGAATCGCACTTAGTAATATGAATCAAAATATTTTCCAATTGGAATTGTAGTATAGCTTACGTTATTGATAGACATTTATTGTCTGTAAAAAATTCATCTAAATAATACAACATTTAAAATCGACAAAACGACTAATCAAAAATACGCCACATCAAAGTTACGTCGTTCGAAGCATTTAGCGCCGGCACAGTAGCAATAACTCAGCGCAGGAAATCACGTCATCGCTCTATTACAGAGCAACACAGGGCGCACACTCGCCCGCGCCGCCGGCTATACGCCGCGCGACCGGTTACAGTGCGCGCTACAAAGTCGAAGTGATAGTGCGCGCTACAATTTCAATGTGGCTGTCGGTGCTACAAAGTCAAAGTCACAGTTTGCGCTACAAAGTCAAAGTCAACTTTTGATCCATCGCTCTATTACAGAGCAACACAGGGCGCACACTAGCCCGCGCCGCCGGCTACACGCCGCGCGACCGGTTACAGTGCGCGCTACAAAGTCAAAGTCTTTTTTTTATACAATATGGGCTTGCGCTTGACTGCAATTCACCTGATGCTGCTGATTAGAACCCAGTAGGTATAATTTAAATCTTGATATCGTAGTGTAAGCTTAGCTTTAATTCTATTGAGAAGAATGTTAAAAATAAATTAAAAATAAGGTGTGTAAACGTGAAAAAAAGTATTATCGTGTTTAATATACTTCATTGTCGATTTTTTCTCTGCAGAATATTCACAATCACATCTTATTAATCACAATTAATCATATAATCAGATGTGATTGTGAATATTCTGCAGAGAAAAAATCGACAACGAAGTATATTAAACACGATAATACTTTATTTCACGTTTACACTAATAAATAGCGTGTGTGTACGACTAATAAATAGCAAAATTACGAATTAAGTGATTCAAATGTAGATAAAAGCATTATTCTCATTTGTTATTTATCTGTAGCCAATACTTTGATTTATACGCAAAAGACAAATTTTATAGGTATATAATGATGACGAGCTAATTTATAATCAATTGCATTAATCAAGGAAATAATTATTTAAATATATAGGGTGTTCTTTACCGGAGCCCAAGATCCCCGAAACATAATTTTATTTTTAGATTTTCAAGGCGAGAATGAATCTGTTTTGTTGGGTGAGCGGGCTTCATCGCAAGGTTCTACAGCGAGTTGGGGTTAAACGCTACTCATTAACTTGTTAATTTTTTTAAATTAAATTATGGTGATAACTATTGTAGTAATGTTTAATGTACTATTACTTAGAATATAATTATTTACTTCGATTGCATCAGGGGAAAGGCAGCTACAATTCTGAGTCAATAAAATATAAATAAAGATCAATGAACAACACATACATTGCTCCGATCCCAAAGTAAGTAGTTTAAGTCGCTGTGTTATGAATGTCAGAACAACGAATGTACCACAAAAATCTAAGTACATACATACTTAGGGGAAGGGGGGGCATGATGGGGTAGCTAAGGGAAATGACAAAAATACAGCATAATCACTATGTTTATTAGTCTCATGAACATATGGCACGTTATGTCATTAACCTAACTACGATTTGGTACAGTCTTTGGAGAATCAACATGTCATATTTTTTAATAATTAAAAATTTATAAGAACATTACAAAAAACCATCTTGCCCCATACTAAGGGGTAAGATGGGGTAGTGGAATTGGAGCGTCGCGTGGGAAGGCTAATCGTTATCACAATACAAACAAATGTGTATTTCCTCCAGATCAGTATTAAAATTGAGTGGCTTTCCATTTTAACTGACAATTGAAATGCTAGACGACTTAGTTTTATAGTTGTTAGTCCAAAAAGACGCTCTTCCATAATATGTTTCAAATTTGCTTCTATTTCACCTTCTTCTTTGGGTGTAGATTTCTTCAGACCTAAAGGTAGACCAATGGTAACCACCATTCTTCATTTTCTTAACATACATATCGCTCTAAAGTAGTTATAGGCACAGCGGCTGCAGAAGTAGCTTTTTGTATCTTTGCTTAAAACTTTGTCTACAGCTGTTTTCATGGACTCTATCGACCACTCACTCCTGTTGGATTTTTTGTATGTACGTAGGTAGGTACCTACCATGAGTTAGTCTAAAAATAATAAATTAATGGTATTTAAGATGAAACTTAAATGAACACAGTCTCACAATTTTGCCCCATCATGCCCCACACCCAGTACCCCATCTTGCCTCATAAGGTCACTCTGGGCAAAAAAAATAAAAACTAATAAAATGTATAACGGATTCCTACAAACATCATACCATACAAAAATACATAAGACTAGTAACCAAAGACGAAAAAGACATAAATGAGGTAATCATAATTACCTTAAAATGCTGACGTTTAACCTTACAAAAAATTGTAAGGACGAAATGCTAAATCAGTTTTTCGTTTGTAAACAAAAAACGCGTGCCCTCCCGCTTACAGTTTCTCCCGTACTAACCGTCGCCTGAATACGGCTTCCTATTGGCGTATTGTTTTACATTCACCAACGTATAGTTTCTTGTATATGTGTGGTACCCCGTCTTGCCTCGCTACCCCGTCATGCCCCCCCTTCCCCTAAATACAAATATAGACACCTAGACACGGAACAAATACAAATGTTCATGACACGAATGGAACCCACGATCCTTGATCGAGAAGGCAGGGGAATATAAAAAAAACTTAGCACAGTACCTTTGAATATCCACGCTTCAGCCTACAGCAGACTCCAATCGTATCGAGGTCAAAGTTCACCATAAGATCGCACCGTAACCAGTCGTACAGTCTATACCCATAATTGTGTGCGCCGGCATCACATCGCATTGTTATTACAACGTATCCATCTGAAATATTAACGAGCGAGTTATATTAAACGTCGCGATACAGGCGTAATTAAGCCGCTGTTTGTACGCGACGGGACGCACGCCGGTCCGCTGAACGAGGTATAATTACTGTTAGATGTTTTTAAAAGTGTCTAACTGCCTATCGGAGTTTATGACAAAGGCGATAATTTTATTCAGCCTAACATTTAGTCATACGATTAAAGTGTTGTTCCGAATTCGTTGTCATTCTGACACAGGTATCTGTACACTCGCTCTTGCGAGATATCAATATGAAATATGAATATAGACTATTATCTATATTCATATTTTATAAGGGCCTTTATTTGATTACCTCAAAATTCACATTCATATTTTATCATATGCGGCAATGTTAATGATTTTATTCAGCCTGATTTATTTCTATTTCTTTTTAACCGACTTCGTTAAATACTTTTTGGAATTTATAGCAATGATAAACAATTGTGTTCAGAATTGTCAAACTGCCTATTGGAGTTTGTAGCAATGACGATAGATTTGTTCAGCCTGACATTTTATAATACGAAATAAAATTATTAACATAGCCATTCCAATGTTAATCATTTTATTCAGCATGATATTTTATCAAACGAGTATGTAGGTTATAGTCTGACCACTGAGAGAATGCGTTTCTGACAGGTCGTGACCAAATGGACGATATAACTATGAACTAGCGTACAATTTACGGCAAAATTTCAAATAACTTTTATTTACCTCATTAACGAGTGAAAACATGTGATTGAATAATTATACTAACCTACAATCATCATCATCATCATCATGATGATGATGACAATAAGTGTAGGTACTTATTAATTTTGGACAAAGTTTATTGACAGTTGATTAAATATACGAATTGACATCTGTCACAACCGCATTCTTTGGCAGCCGGACTATAATGTAACTGACTAACCGCCTTCTTTATTTTTTCATTGCTCCAACGACCCAGCCACACTTTCAATTTCAATTCAATCGCCATCAATTAACTCAATCACTCAAACAAATAACCATTCAATTGACTCTTAATAGTCTCACTCAATAGCCGAGTTAAGTTCAATTCAGTTAATGTCCAAGTTCGTAGCACCGTAGCTACGGCGTAGCAGGTTAATTGTGGCCGTTAAACCGGCGATTACTCAACCTGTTGCGTTAACTGAGGTTAACTGGGCACAGTCGGAGTAAGTTATTATTTATAGACACTTAGCGTTAACAACGTAATCGCTTCGGAGTTCGTCTTTCGTACTTGACTGTGTTAATTCGAACAGTTGGGAAGGAATCTGTTGGGACGTTATTATTATTCTGTTAAGTAATCCGATAAGGTAAGGGAGAGACTTACCATCTTTTGCTCCAAGTCACCCTCACCTGCCCGTAGTGCATCCTGCCGAACAATAAGCTCTGGCTCACTGATGGCGGTATAACCATCACGACTGAATGCGTAGCTGAATACCACAGACAGATGACGGGCAGCAGCGTCACCGGAGCGAGGAGCTACGCTCTGCAATCCGTCTCCAGGGTGGCGATTATGGGTAAAGCCTCCAGGTGTATGCCCAAAGTGGCTAACAGCTGGAGCGACCTATGTCCAGGAGTGGACTGCGATACGCTGATGACGAAGTAATTTTCATGTTAACAAAATAGATGCTCAAGTGCTATAGGTAAGAATTTGCCGATAAATTCTATTTAGATTTTTTTAATTTTATCACAAACTTTAACTTTTTTCATTCACTCACTTATTTAACGACTTAGAGTGATTTACTTATCATATTTATATTATATCAAATCAGTCCAGTAGTTTCGGAGCCTATTCGTATCAAACAAACAATCAAATCTTTCATCTTTATAATATTAGTTTAGATTATACATGACATGAAAAGGTATAGTACCCCTGCCAATATCTCTTTTCTAATGTTATCTGAAATGAAATGTAGTGCCAGAACACATTTTGATCAGTATTACAAATTATGATAAACAAAAATTAAAAAGTACCTATGTACTAAAGTGCACAAGTCGACGAAATAATTACTTTTATGTGTAGCGACAAAATATGATTATGTATTTTTCTGCTTATTCACTCATGAAAGGTATAAAATAAATATTACATACATATTTGCATATCACGTCCTGCCAATTTAGAGTTTTACTCGTAGTAGGTAAGGCAGTGTTTGATAAATTTTTATTCTGCATTTTTTTTTCTGTTTTTCGTGATTGATAAGTTAAAATTTGTCACGGAATTAGTTCCTTAAGTTCTTCGGTATATCATGTTTGTATCTACTATCTAGATACCTTTTGCAGGTTTTTGATTTTATGGCACAATTATGGTCATTGTTTTCATTAAACAAGGAGCAAAGTGGAGTGAAGATAAACGAACTCTTTAGCCCACAGACACCTAGAAACTGTTATAATAACTAGGTACCTACTCATCATCATTATCATCTCAGCCTTTAATGCATTTTGGAGCCCAGGGAGGGACAAATGAGAGGGATTTATGGGGTAAAAATACGCGATCCGTTCGTTGATCGGATCGTTTTCGTTTTTTGTAGTAGGGCAACTGATTCCAAAGAACGGTTGTACGAGGCACAACATTTTCTGTACTTTTCCGAGTTCTTATATGTACTGTGACGTTAGCAAGGTGCATTATACAATGTCATTCTAAGAAATAAAGTATCCAACCGTACGATAGTAGATATCATCTCATAAATCAGATAAGTGCCATACTTGCACACAGCGGCATCTCGCGTGTGTGCAATGTGCACAATAGGGAATATGCATGAAAAATAGTTTCAGGTATTTACTAATTTATCGTAAAATAGATCAAAATCTACTACGAACAGTGAAAACAAAATCAAAATTGGTTGAAAAATGGGCGAGATACAGTCATTGAAAGTGAATATATCCGTCTCTCTCTCGCGAAACAGATTTTTCTATGGAGTTAGTACGGCGCTCACGGTACGTGACGTCAACTACCGCATCGGATCTCTCTGTCTAATCAATAACTTTAACGCTTTATAACTCGCTTAATAGAAAAGATAGTTTAAAAATTCTTCGATATTTATGTATCTGGAAGACAAAAGATCTCAATAAATCCATAAAAAAAAGTCATGCATATTCCCTATTGCACATTCCTGTTATGACAGAACGCAGTGGGGGCACGGCAGCAATTTATTCATAAAGACAATCTGTGGTCAACAATACTGACAGTGTGATATTATGAGCTTTGACGGTCACTCTCGTAACTGCATTTATTATCATCATCATCATCAGCCTGTTGCGGTCCACTCCTGGGCTTAGGCCTCTCCAGTTGTTCGCCACCTAGGGCAAACTGCTGGAGGATATACCCATAATCGCCACGTAGGGCCAACCCGCCTTTTTTTTCTGTGTTACCGGGGAAAATGCATTTAGGCATTTCCGCTGCTTGGGGGAGCAGCGGGGTATGTGGGACTCACCCCGCCTCGAAGATGGAAGTGAGGCAGGAAATACCCACTAAAAACCCCGGCCCCTTCGTCATGCGCCTTAAAGGTGGTGGCGAAAGTCCTATGAGTATGTACACCAAGACATCACCGTCGCGGCCTGGTCATGACAGGCCCCAACAGGAGTCATGGGAGTGGTCCGAAGGGTGAGCCCACTCCCATCCGTAGAAGACATCGCCAACCCGCCTGCCCGGCGTGACGATTATATGAGTTAAGCCTCCAGGTGTTTGCCCTAAGTGGCAAACAACTGGAGAAGCCTATGTCCAGCGGTGGACTGCAATAGACTTCCTACATATCTATGAATTCCTGGTACTTTTTACCTAATCAGTCACTGCTAATGTTTCGATGAAATATGGGCATTTTGCAACTTAGACATTCTGCGAATAAAAGCTCCTAATGATGTTATCAGGAGGATGTATAAACAATATTGATACTCTATAAAAACATACTATTAAATCCACATTTAGACGGACGTAAGTAGATATAATGATTTTATAGAGGAAGCAAAATGTTCACAAGCTATAATTAAACCTAGGTAAGATACTTTTTAAGTGTTAAAGTCTAGTTTGGCAGTCGTTGAACTGATTTACTTACTAACTGCTGTTAACCCGTAAACGAGCGTACAGTATAATTTGCGCAACATTCATCATTTTACGGTTATCAACCTGCAAACATCCATTGCTGGACATAGACCTCAAAGCTTTTTTTTTTATAGTGGCTCGACATAATGGCTTCCCTACGCTTGACGGAAAGCGAAAGAGAGGCTCAAGTCGCTGTGACAACTGGCAAGTAACTGGTCAGTTACCTGTCAGTTGCCACTGCCATGCCGGCCCAACCCTAACCCCCCACGAGCTCCGGACACCCTACTCACCAGCAGAAACACGACCCAAAGGTCATTTGGCTGCGGTATTTTATAGGGTGGAGGTCCTTCCCCGGACGGGCAGCTCAATTCAAGCGAAGATTCGCTATGCCCTACCTCTCTTTAATTAAAAGTCGTCTACCTACAGCATGCACGGAAGAGATCGGGTGGTCCTATTATTATCCAAAACTACCTTACCTTATTAATATTAAACTACCTACTTAAATACACAAATAGAACACAAAAATGAACATCCAAAAATCCCTAGCATTCCGATCTTGCCGCAACTAACAAACCGCATAAAAAACGTGGAAAAAAGTTAGACCATATCCTTAAATAACCTCTTGCCAGCCCATTAAACTAATCCCTTTTTTCGAACAATTAAGAATGCAATTAAAACTGCCTTAATCGCCGCGGACTTTAAAAAACATATAAAAATAAAAAAAGCAACCCGTGTCTGGATGTCTTTATCACGCGGCACTCTAGTTTTTGTGACATTTAAGATTTAAGTGGTGGCTGACAATAAAATTTAATCATACGGTGTTGCCATGTGGCGAGGGCATTCCCACTTTTACTTTTTATTTTTCAGGAATTTTTTATTCTTTTTTGTGCTTCTAGAGACTTCTTGAGATTTCAAAATAACTCTAGGTAGGGTTTACCCTCCTGGCTGACGACCATCATACTCGGCGAAACACTTCGGTCGCGTTTTGGGATCAGTCGGAGTACAGCCAGTCAAATAAATAAGTATGGCGGTGGCAACCATCTGGTGGAGAGAGGTCATCCTGAAAGCTCTTCTTATATAAAAAAACTGACAAATGATTGATTTAGTTACTTGTCTGTTGCCGTAGCGACTTGGGTCTCTCTTTCGCTTCCCATCAGGCCACGGAAAGCCAGTATGCTGTGCTAATATAAAAAACCTATGGGCATTGACTTTGGCTAGTAGTGCTAAAAAGTCAACACAAAAAATAATACGAGAAATATGGCGAGAGATATCCAAGCTTAATAAACTAGGCAATATTACCTACTCAAAGACCTAATAAAATCCAACTTCGAATAAATGGAATAAAACCCTAGGACATTCTAGGAAAACCTTAGGACATTATTAAGGTATTCTACGTACATAATAATATTTGGGCTAATCGCCTATCACTCTATTGCACTATCGATTTTGTCAAAGATAAAGATAATTAATAATGATCGTTTTATGTTTAAATGATAATGATATCATTTTAGTGCTGTAAAATGATAAACAATGGAAAATAACGATTTGCTCGGACGTCATAGAGTCGAATTGCAGATAAGTGACTGATCGATCTTTGGAACTTTTCGATATGTTGGTGTATTACGTGCATTTTGATCAATAATTACCTATTAGTCTTTTTTTAATAGTGACTGGGAAGGTAGAAGGACAGAGACCGTAGAGAAGAGAGGCCTTTTGGATGAATTTCCACAGAAGCGGAGCTACGTGGACCTAACAAATATAGACCAAATTTAAGAGAGGTCGGGCATAGCGAATCTTCGCTCGAATTGAGCTGCCCGTCCGGGGAAGGACCTCCACCCTATGGAATACCGCAGCCAAATGACCTCCGGGTCGTGTTTCTGCTGGTGAGTAGGGTCTCCGGAGCTCGTGGGGGGTCAGGGTTGGGCCGGCATGGCTGTGGCAACTGACAGGTAACAAACCAGTTACTTGCCAGTTGTCATAGCGACTTGGGCTTCTCTTTTGCTTTCCATCAGGCGTAGGGAAGCCATTGTGTCGAGCTACTAAAAAAAAATGACCGAGAGAACGGAGTCCCATGCGATGGGCAGACCAGGTGTCGAAGGAGCTGGAGAGAGTGATACTGAATACCTTCCAGCAGCTGCCTTACAGCATCGCTCTTCACGACAAGCTTGCCATCCGTACCATCTCGACACCTGGCAATCCACAACTGTGCGCTTCTCTCGCAATTTCCTGCCCCGCACAACTAAACTCTGGAATGCTTTGACGCCAGCGGTGTTTCCGGATCGATACGACTTTCAAATGTTCAAGAAAAGAGCGTACCTCTTTATTAAAGGCCGGCAGTGCAGCTGTAACTCCTGATGTTGCAGATGTACATGGGCGGCGGTTATCACTTACCATCAACTGAGCCGTCTGCTCGTCTGCCCCCTATTTCATAAAAAAAAAGTCGGACCGAAACCGGTGGAGACAGCTAATTGACAAAGTCAAAAGGAGCCACGATCCTCAATAGTGAAGGAAACGACTGGAGAGTCTTTTTTAATTAATGGCAACCAGTCTCTTCAATGGTAAATCTCATCCCGTGAGTGTGGTAGAAGACGACTAAGGAAATGTCAGGAAACGGGCAGCAGCGTTTATCTGGGTGCAAACAAAACCTACCGCGGTTACCAACCCGCCTGCACAAGCGTGGTGACTAAGGCGAAGAAAATGACAATTGTACTCGTAATTGGGGGAGGCCTAAGTCTAGCTGTGGACGTCTGCAGTTCAATAATGATGATGAGTCCCTTCCACTTCAGCCAATGTGGAGTAAAAATTTACAAAGTTTTCTTTGACAAATACAGTTCGGGTGTATAAAGATGTATCGCTATCTTGAATTCATCGGCTAATCTTTCCGTAAAGAAGTTTCAAGTCATCATACAAAGCAAGTTGTCCTTATGACAAGTCGCTAGAGCTAAAGTAAGTTTCTCTGCCATAGTAAAAAGGAAACCAATATTGACTGGCTCAATGGCTCATTTGGTAGTGACCTCTGCCCTCTGAGTCAAGGGTCGTGGGTTCGATTCCCGCACAGTACAAACAATTGTGTTCATGAACATTTCTGTTTGTATTGGTCTGGGTGTTTTCTATGTATAATATGTATTTATTTACAAAAAAAATGTATCTAAGTAAGTTTATTAGTTGTCTAGTACCCATAGTACAAGCTTAGTTTGGAGCTAGGTGGCGCTGTGTGGCCCAGCGTGGCATGACTTGGGTTATTTATTTATTTTTATTTATTTATTTATAATGACAGGTGACCGTTATCTCACCCCTTAGCCCAGATATCCTGATCACAAGAACCTCTTTCCATATCCCCAGTTATTTTTCCACTCTTAATACAATAGTGCTGCACTCACCGGGTTTGTCTTCGGGCACTCAGGAGTTTGTATTGCACGGTATCCCAACTCACATATTAAACTGTATCAAGTGGCCTCTACGTCTTACCCGGGAGGGATACGAGAGGGATAACCTTCCCGTGATAACCAAATAAAGACTACATAATATTAATAATAAATCAAATATCAGGGTACAATTTTCACTGTAGCAACACACAAGTAAGGTTTCCATCAAACCTCTTATTAGTTTCCAAAAAGGCACAATCTTAGTCTTATCAAAATAAGGTTTATAGTTAAATAAAAAATTAATATATAAAAGTAGTTTTCTTTTTAGAATCGCTTGTCATTTACGAGTATCCAGGTAGCGAATGGAGTCATAAAAATTAGTACGACCCCCGTTTAATAGTGCCAGGGTTCCGTCGGTGTGTAATATAACCTGAGCAGTTAGACATGTAACCTAACTAGTTGACTTTATCATAATTACTTTATTATACCCAGGATCGAGCAAAGTGGCGAACAATAACAGAGGCCTATGTGCAGGAGTGGACTGCAAGAGGCTGGTTACGATGTAAGGGGGCGGCCAATCATCTTTTTTCTCCAAGCCAACCTCACCTACCCGTGGTGCATCCTGCCGAACAACAAACGAGGCTCTGGCAAACCGCCTGGCGGTAAAACCATCACGATAGAAGGCGTAGCTAAATATCCCCAATTTCTATATACATATTTTCATAACATCGTTCCTACATCTCGCACCAATTAGAAATTTCATCCCTATCATCTTTATAGTTGGAAGTCTTCCACAGTGCGTTTTGCGCACAATTTTCTGCCTCGTGCAACTGGTCTATGGAATCAGCTTCCGGCTGCAATTTTTCCGAATGGATACGACTTAGGGACCTTCAAAAAGACAGCCTACAGATTTGTCAAGAGCCAGCAACGCACCCTGGTGTTGCGGTGTCTATGTGCTGAAGAGATCTTTTACCATCAGGTGACACAGGCCAGTTTGCCTCCTCAGTCATAAAAAAGAAACTAAGTAATCATAATTAATGGGGCTCCTGACCACGGAACCGTGACCGCAACCACGACTGACTTAAGACTAAACCCCCGATATAACAAAGACATAACCCCGCGGCACTCGATGTAATTATGGCCCATAAACGTTTTATTATTATTGCGTTGCGCCATTCCATTCATTCGGCTCATTTAAATTGCTCTTGTTTACGTCAATATTTGACAATTAATCATTCAGATCACATACCGCGGTTTTGACCGGCGTTTTATCTAATAATTTATTGAATTAGTTGCCTGTGAAAATGCATTTGCAGCTATAGTCACAGTATTACTTAGTTTATACCAAGTCCGCTACTTTTCTACCAACATGGGGGTTAGGGTTGGGCCAGCCATGGCGGTGGCAACTGACAAGTAACTGACCAGTTACTTGCCCGTTGTCACAGCGACTTGGGCTTCTCTTTCGCTTTCCATCAGGCGTAGGGAAGCCATTATGTCGAGTCACTATGAAAAAAAAAAAAAAAACATTTTTTCAATCAAATGAATCAACAGCTTTGATCCGTCCACTGCTGAACGTAGGCGGCATTTAATTCGCGCCACATTCCTCTATAACGGACTTCCCTCATACAGAAAATGCCAGCAGTTCTAAAGTCAACAGCCCAAGGGTTTACTCCATAACTAGTCTCGTTCAGTTGTCGGTTCTATCTACGGCAGACTTGACCAGCCCACTGTTATTAGAGCGTACTAAGCCAATCATATTTTTATAGCTTTAGGATCGCTTCACTATACTCCGTTTCTGTAGCATTAGAAATTAGGTAAACAAGAAGCCGTGATAGGGAAAGTTTTTGTTATGTTCCTTTTAATACCCTATTTTTTTTTAGTAAAAATAATAATTTAGTTTTTAATAGGCTAATCGCTCGCCTAACCAAACCGATTCACTCTCGCCTTGAAAATCTGAAGATTATATCTCTTGGGGAACGTGGACTCCTGTAAAGAGTTTACCTTAGCCGTTCGCTTTAAGAATGAAGAGGCAAAGCGCATCCATTTGTTCGTTTAATAGCGACAATGACATCAAAACATTCCCTCAAACAACATAATTTGCCTCACCCCAACGATATAGTAAGATTACATTAGGACGCAGCTGATCTCAAACTTACGACATTTATGCCTACCCGACTATTTGCGATGGCCGGCTGAACAGTCCACATATGCAGTTACGTGTGGCATCCTCACTCGGGCGGCTTGGCGACCCAGGTGGGCTCAGCCGAATAAAAATAGACTCCGAATCAATAAAATACATTGCAAGACGGACGAGTGATGTTCGGGGATGTGTAATGTGTCGATGATTTCAATAAATTGTATAATTCTTTACTTTCATTCCTCACTCGCACTCCAGATACGATGTAAAATCTATTTGCTTTGTATAATAATAAAAATATTGTAATAGAAAAATTGAAAAAACAAAATTGGCAATACAAAAGAGCAGAGCGTGGTATCAGCAACTACCAGCAATGGTGATTAGAATAGAATAAAAAATATCTTAATAGGAAACATACAAATGTAAATACAAATTATTCTACCGACGTGATATTCGATGAACAACCGAGTGAGTAAAGAAGAATAAATCGATAGTTACTTTTTAAATCGCCAATTTTTACAATCTTTATTTTACAGTTTTTATTGTTACACAATGCAGAAATAGAAATTAATTTTCAAAAGTAATGACTTCATGTATGATTTGAATTTATAAATCTGAATCTTACCTTACACCAAACGGCCGCACGGTTTTCAACTGCTTCACTGTCACTATAAATAATGTTGTATGCACAAAGGATTTGTAAATACGAGGTATGTTTACAAAACACAAAAGCACTGTGAAAATAATATTATAATAATCAAGCGAACCGCGCGTTGAGCACAAAGCTTAAGCGGAGGCCATATTTTATTAAACTTTCTATATACGAGTAGTATGATTGCGGTGACGCGTGTCTGGCGTGAACGTCAATTTTGACAGATCATACGACACCTAGGATCCGTCGTAATGAGGGTGTTTCAAAATAAAATATCCGATAGATGGCATTATGTAGCCCTAAGGTCAGCCCAGTAGCTATGTAACTGTCAGTGCAATGTTCATAATGAACGTTGAACCTGCAGCGTATGTGGTGGATTTCTTTTTTCAGAAAACCCTCATTTAAATACCATCAATAGGAAAACATATCACCGAATCAAATTTTGAACTTAAATAATAAAAACCTTAATTACCAGAAATAATTATAAGTAATTATTGATAAAACTTAAAAAGATAGGCAGATTTATGGAGTCTGCTCTTAGTCAATAACATGGAAAAATTTAATAATGTATGTAATGTAAGTGTAAAATTAGTTACATAACTACCGATATCGACATTTATCGACCTCCGCCTCCTCCCTAACATTCTGTAGGGCTGTCAACTCACACTAAGTAAGCGGCCATTATCTGTATCGATTCAACCCGCCACTGTCCACCGATTCACAGTTCGAGCTTATCAACTGAACCGTGCCATCCCATACGATCGTTTAGCACACCATCCACTGCTCTGCAACTAAAGGTAAAACTTCAACTACTGGTATTGAAAGAAGCAATCGACGTCGTGTTGTTGGAGAATGAAGTATTACTAGATTTTTGTGGTAAAAGTTGAACAGTGATTTTAACATCGCTTAACCGGTAACGCAGACTAATGAAGCGATCACGCATAATTGATTCCATTTTTTTATTGCTTTATTGATAACTGTGGGGGGTAAATTATAATGAGGATTGTTTATGATAGGCGCTCGGAAATACAAAGTATATGTACTTTGTTTGTCGGAATTTGAACCGAATATGTTATTGAATTGATTTATAAACCGGAAAAGTTGTGGAGCCTGGTGTAAGCACGGAGCAATGCTTCGTGGGTGTAAATATTAGTTACTCTTTTATTAAAATTTAGTGAAATTGGACACACCCTGCCTACTAACAGACAATTGTCAATTGTTTTAAGTATCAAATTTGATACATACATAGGAAATGGGCGTCAAGTGTTGTATTAAATATTTATAAGTAAATAATAATAGTTTACCGTAACATTGGAAGTATACCGATGAGAATAATAAATTGGAATAAAATTTATAGTTGGGAGAGACTTTTTCTTTTATATATAATGGCTTCTCTACGCATAATGGAAAACGAAAGAGAAGCCCATGTCGCTGTGACAACAAGCAAGTAACTGATCCTGTCAATTGCCACTGCCATGCCGGCCCATCCCTAACCCACCCACGAGCTTCGGAAACCCAACTCACCGGCAGAAATACGACCCGGAGGTCATTTGACTGTGGTATTATATAGGGTAGAGGTCCTTCGCCGGACGGGTTCAATTCGAGCGAAGATTCGCTATGCCCTACCTCTCTTAAAGTTTCGTCAGAGCAAAATTTAACTTGATTTCTGAAAGGTGTCTTACGTATACTACCACTATGTATGCGGGTATATAATAGAAGAAATATTAGATAGATACTTATTTGAATTGTTACGACACTTTTACATAACATAAAGAAACCCAAATCTACAATCATAGTAGGTTAATATCCAATTATGGACATTACCATAGTACGTACCTATCCTTTAATCAACATAATCTTTAGGTGATTCAAATTCGTGTAACAACTTTAATAGTAAGCAATAAATCGTGCAATAAATTGTCTTGCAATTCAGGCTATTATGTCCGCAATGATATTATTTTCAATTCTTATCCACTGATTAGACAAAAAGAATATTACTTACAATGATAATGGAGTCAATTACTTTTTTTATACGATAATTAGTTTGTACGATTGATAAGACAAGGATAACAGTTATCTTGTCTATGTTTCGTTAGGAAGACAACAAAGTTTGTTGTCAATGGGAAGCCATAATATTTCGCATTGATTTAAGTTTTCTTAGCCACTCATAATTATACACCCTGAAAGCCCTCCTTATAAAAAAAAATAAAAAAATTATACAATGTGCTAATTTTATTGATCAGTGGGATCAGCAGCAGTCATCTATCAGCCATTCTTGTCACCCATAATAAAAAAGAAAAAACTACCACGCACTGCAACCGTTTTCATTTCTGAATTAACTGCCATCGAAGTAGGACTCACATGGCTGCTACAGATCCGAAGCAAAGCCAACACAGTCATTGCAACCGATAGTTTATCCTCATTAAAGGCCTTACAAGATCGCAGCAACACTGATCCCTCTGTCTGCTCAATCCATTCCTCCTCCACCTCCTTCATAATCTCCGTACAGACCATAACATCTCAATCGGCTTCATATGGGTTAAGTCACATGTAGGCATCGCAGGGAATGAGTTGGCCGACGAGCATGCGAAGGCAGCCGCCAGCATGAGAACCGCAAACGTCAGCAACGAGTTTCCTATATCGTATGCTAAACACGCAATCCGCAAACGAATAGCGGCAGAATGGCAAGAGACCTACGCTAATGAGACAAAAGAATCTCAAATATATAAGTGGTTTAAAACCATCAAGGAAATAGAAGAATACCGCAAGGTTTTCCCCATCACATTCGAGTTAACCCAAATAATCACCGGACATGGCTATCACAAGCAATATCTACACCGATTCAAGATCATAGATAATCAGACCTGCCCTTGTGACAACACTAGCATCCAAACCATCAGCCCTCTCCTCGAAAAATGCTCAATATTCGGCAAAGAACGCAATGACCACCTAATTGTCACAAATAATCTCAACATAGACCCATACAACATCAACCAAATCGCCAGCAAACAAGAACCCGTCGTCACCTTCACCAAACTCGTCACATCCATCGTAAGCAAACTGAAATCCATTAACAAAACATAATTCACCTTGAACCCCATCTAAACACATCCACAGCACCACTCATCGATCCCTGTATCCTTTAGCAGGGATCAAAAATTTCCTTATCTCCCAATCATATACTATTCTGAGCTCTATCAATACAACCCATAGTACCACAAATTAAAAAAAAAAAAAAAACTCTTGATCAATGAAATGCACAAGATATAAAATATAAATAAATAAAATATGTACATAAAAAGTAGGGCTAACCATGTACTTTATTATTATTAAAATTTACCTCGATAAAATAATAGTATGCATGTTTTAGTTACTGATCAAAAATGTTAAAAAGTATGTTTTCTTTTTGGTTTCGCCGTTTATTTTTGCCTATTTTACGATAATTTGAAAGTAACGCCCGATAAAATCAAATTAACAAAAAATCTTTCGACCGAAGTACGGATCGCGTGGTTTTGTGAGGAACGAACAACATCTCGTCATCATCATGTTCACGAATCATCAACATCAACATCTGGAGGTTTTGCTCATAATCACCACGCTGGGCAGGCGGGTTGGCGATCACAGGGCGTAGCTTCTCGCTTCGGTGGCTCTACGGCCTGTCATCGGCCTGTGGTATTTAGCTACGCCTTCAATCGTAATGGTTATACCGCCATCGTACGAGTATATTGACTGGCTCGGTGGCTCAATTGGTAGTGACCTCTGCCTTCTGAGCCAAGGGTCGTGGGTTCGATCCCCATACATTACAAACATTTGTGTGCATGAACATGTCTGTTTGTATTGGTCTGGGTGTTTTCTATGTATAATATGTATTTATTTACAAAAAAAATGTATCTAAGTAAGTAATAAACTTTTATCATTTGTCTAGTGCCCATAGTACAAGCTTCGGCTTAGTTTGGGGCTAGATGGCGCTGTGTGGCCCAGCGTGGCATGTCTTGGGTTATTTATTTTATTTATTTATATAGGGCGGTATACTGACGTAACATGGCATGTGCTATCATAACAATATGTCATATCCTTCTTAAACATAGTTTCTTGTACTCAATTGAGATTAGTCCCTAGAGTCAACTACCCCATTATGTATAAAAATAATGTTATCTATGGATTAGCACAAAAATAACAAGAATTTTATATTAATACAGATTAAGATTACATTACCGATCAGTCAAGAGTATCGTGTCGTGTACTATCACTAAAACCTTTATTAATTACTGAAAAACAGGTCAATTAATCATTAAGATATTATGAGTGCTTGTCAAATCCGTAACAATTTTAGGGCATTTATTATTGGACTGTCTAAAATAGGTAATAGATTATGTATTTAACAATGGGTAGTTTATAGGTGATCATCATCATCATCATCAATCAACCTGTAAACGTCCACCGCTGACTCGCCCAACGACTTCATCTGAAGACTATCTAGTCTTCGACCAAGCAACCGTGCTTGTATGCTTTCCTTGAGCATTCCATTCTAAGACTTGCCTTGGAACCACATATGCGGGTACCTTCGCAACGTAGCGCCGATCCAGTTCCACTTCCGACCCTTGATTAGAGCCTTAACGCAGCATTCCTTCTTTCTAATGCTAAAAAACCGGCCAAGTGCGAGTCGCACTCTCGCACGTAGGGTTCCGTACCACTATACAACTAAATAAATGTTTTTCTTTACGTTTTATTATATTGGAGTTAATTAAATGAAAAAAATTAGGTAATTTGATTTATGACGTTTAAAAAAAAACTACTGGCTAGATTTGATTCAAACCAAACATCGTTAGTAGTTTGCACAGTGATACACATGATATATTTTTTTCAGTTTTATTATGCCCATATTTTAGAAGTTACGGGGGGGGAACACTCATTTTACCACTTTGGAAGAGTCTCTCGCGCAAACTATTCAGTTTAGAAAAAAATGATGTTAGTAACCTCAACATAATTTTCAAATACCTATCTATAGATACTCCACACGTATAGGTTCGATGAAAAAATTTTTTTCAGTTTTAGTTCCATGTATGGGGAACCCCAAAAATTTTTGATTTTTTTTCTGATTTAACTTTAATGCGGTTAACAGAATACATCTACGTACCAAATTTCAATAATGTAGCTCTTATAGTTTCGGAATAAACTGGCTGTGACATACGGACGGACAGACAGACAGACAGATGGACAGACAGACAGACAGACATGACGAATCTATAAGGGTCCCGTTTTTGCCATTTTGGCTACGGAACCCTAAAAACGAAGTATAGATCGAATAGGTGTTTGTCTGTTGCCACAGGGACATGGGGCTTCAGTTTTGTTCTGAACCTGGTGCGAGAAGAACTATGTATGGTGTGCTACTATACAAAAAAAAAATCATTGCAGTGTCTATATTGTATTAGTTAACTAGCTGTGCCGGCGGCGTCGCACGCGTGGATATCGGGTTTCAAAAATAACGGACTTCCATAAAATGGTACCTAAATTTTAAGTTAGGCTTCTAGCAATACATTGGTGAAAACCGCATTTAGATCCATGCAGTAGTTTTCGCGTGATGCGCGATCAAACATACAGATAAGGATTTCTCCCATTTTCCCAACACATCCCGTCACTGCTCTGCTCTTATCGACTGTAGCGTGATGAAAATATACTATAACCTGCCCAGGAGTATGAAGATTAATTGTACCAAGTTTCATCAAGATCCGTCCAGTAGTTTTTTTTCTATAACGAACCTCCAGACAGACAGACAGACGGACAGACAGACAGACAAAAATTTTACTGATTCCATTTTTGGCATCAGTATCGATCACTAATCATCTCCTGATAGTTATTTTGAAAATATATTTCATGTACAGAATTGACTTCTCTACAGATTTATTATAAGTATAGATAGATATCCTATTGTATACGTATGTAAACTATCTATGAACATGGTGCAACTCTATTTTAAAATCAGGAGGTGTTTTATTCTCTTCTCAGTCGTTCCCTCATTATTATATCTACTGAGGATCGTGATCTGTGATAACAACAACAAACTTTAAACAAGACTCTCATTAATGACCAAAATATGATAAGAAAGTTTCTTTATTAGTCCTTATTAAAACGAAGTAAGTAAACCCTGGAAAAACACTAGTATTGTTTTTACCTATTTATTGATAAGCCAACCTAATTGTTGGATTAAAGGAGTTAAGGGCGTATAATATTGAATATCTTAGATATTAATTTGTTTACGATAAAGTTAGCACGTTACCAATTAGTGATTGGGTTTTCCCAATATATAATATAAGTATAACTAATCTTAATCTATGGGCACGAAGATATTTAATATTCAAAACTACTTGTTTTTATCTGTTATTATCGTTTTAATACTATCGAAGCATACCCTACTTACCCGTTCTTTAAAAAAGCTAGCGAACCGCCCTCGCCTCGCTTTGGCTAGGTAATTTAAAAAAAAACACATTAGAAACCTCTAAAATTATATTATCAACTAGCTGTGCCCGCGACTTCGTCCGCGTGGAATAGAGTCTCCCTATTTGATAAAATAGGGGATACCCTTGGGAGTTGAAATGATCAAAATCCTTTCTTAGTGGATGCCTAATAACATCTACCTGCATGCCAAATTTCAGCCCGATCCGTTCAGTGGTTTGGGCTGTGCGTTGATAGATCACTATGTGAGTCAAAAATCACGTAAATCCACCAGCCGCAGTGTTTTCTTATCGCTACGACATGTTCTTCTTTAAAGAGAGCTCTTTCCTCACGGTTCTGCCCCCAATGGGATAAAATAGCACGCGGAGTCGCGGGCACAGCTTACTAATATTATGCTAGTCGGCGGCACAGTCGTTTTTGAGTTTATTCCTTACAAATAAACACACACAAAAATACAAATCTTTCCTCTTTATAATATTGTGTAGATAGTGAGTGACATAGATATGATATCTGAAAATTCAGTTATAGTTCCTGTATTCGTCATTGGATTGGCCCAGTAGCTCATTTGGTAGAGACTCCCCGCCTTCTGAACGAAGGGTCGTCTGACCGGAACAAACATACATGTGGTGAACATTTGTGTTTGTTTCGTGCGAGTGCTTATGTCTTTATTAATATACTAGCTGTGCCAGCGGCGCCGCACGCGTGTATATCGGGTTGCAAAAATAACGGACTTCCATAAAATGGTGCCTAGAAAACCGCTTTCAATTCCAGGCAGTAGTTTTCGCGTGATGCACGGTCAAACATACAGATAAAAATTTGTCCCGTTTTCCCAACACTTCCCTTCACTGCTCTGCTCCTATTGATTGTAGCGTGATAAAAAGTATACTATAACCTGCCCAGGAGTATGAAGCATAATTGTACCAAGTTTCGTTAAAATCCGTCAAATAGTTTTTGTTTCTATCGAACATACAGACAGACAGATAAAAATTTTATTGATGCATTTCTGGCATAAGTATCTTCACTTATCACACCCTGATAGTTCTTTTTAAAATACATTTAATTAACGTACAGTTACGTATTACTACCGTTGTTTTTTTCAAAGATCTTGAACTCTTGAAATTTATTCTTAGAATCCAACTATTATCCGATGTTTTCCAATCGTCCTAGGATTTTCGCTGAGATTTTATTTTTTCAATAAACCTATGTATGAACTTGCCAATTGCTTATTGAAACGTTAGACTAACTTTAACTAAGATAGAGATGTAAAATTCCTCTAAAATTAATTGTAAAAAACATTTAACATTTATAAACAAACGGTACCTACTACAGAACATCAAAACAATACCGAAGACAGTCAAGGTGAATTTCAATTATCCGCCATTCCGATTCATGAACAAACAATCAGACCTCTTAAACGAACTTCCGAACTGAAAATTGTGATAAACCAAATCTCAGTGTTTGAACTCGGACAAAGGGAATAAAAGGGGTTTAAAAATAAGGCCGCCCCAATTAATTAGAGACAATTAGCCTCCCTTGCCGTTGCAACAAAAGGTGGAAAAAGTATTCCCATTAATTAGAAGTAGGAGGGAAGGTAGATCTCCCCTTTGTTTTGAGGAGTCCGTTCGAGACGGAAGGGGACTGCGGTGTTTTAATATTATTTTAGTACGCGCAGTCTGTTGAGGAACTGTGTAGGGCTTGTTGAGACATATATAATGATATATATGTCTCAACAAGCCCTATTATTATTAGATAGATCAATGGATCTATGTGGATCTATGGACATGTTCAAGAACATAAATGTTTGTACTGTGCGGAAATCGAACCCACGACCCTTGCCTCAGAAGACAGAGATCACTAACCAAATGTGCCATCTAGCCAGCTAACCTATAAGAAATAGTTAACTCGACCGACTCCAGGCATACACTGATAAGTTTTTTTTTATAGTAGCTCGACATAATGGCTTCCCTACGCCTGACGGAAAGCGAGTGTCAGTTGCCATTGCCATGCCGGCCCAACCCTAACCCCCCACGAGCTCCGGAAACCCTACTCACCAGCAGAAACATGGCCCGGAGGTCATTTGGCTGCTGTATTCTATAGGGTGGAGGTCCTTCCCCGGACGGGCAGCTCAATTCGAGCGAAGATTCGCTAAGCCCTACCTTTCTTATAACATTTTCATAACTTTACTGTAACAGATCCCATCATTGCAACAAAAAACGTTTCGCAATTAAACTGCAGAACCCTACAAAGTAGCTTATAGTAGTAGCACAAATCCCTGTCAAGTAATAAAGCGCTTAACTACGTAAACAAGTTCCTAAAACGCTGCACTCTACACGTCCGGATAAGATAGCACAGATCATAAGTGATTCAGGCTAATACACCCTTTCAATCCAATTACAGGCTTTCAACGGCAACTGATTACATTGAGACCACACGTAATTATCTATCTGTGATATGTCCATATCTATGTAAATTTATTGAATGTTGGTCTGTGGACTTGTACAAAAATGATACTTGTACTGTAGTCGATTGTTATCTTATGTAAGATAACTTGTAGATAGGTATTATATGGCGATTAGTGTTTGACAATGTGCTTTTCTTATGAAAAGGCCGCTACAAATCATTGTTTTACCCTTATTTTACCATTTTTGCATCGTTACATAGTTTAAAACAAAGTCGCTTTTTTTCTGTCTGTCCCAATGTCGGTATGCTTACATATATTTTAAACCCTATGCAACGGATTTTGATGCGGTTTTTTAATAGTTAAAGGGATTCAAAAGGATGGTTTATGTGTTTATTATATGCTTATTGCACCCGCGCGAAGCCGGAGCGGGTAGCTAGTTCATAATAATTTTTTCACTGTTTTTGTAGTCACTAAATCTTTGCGTGATCAAAGATATGATTTAAGAGAAATCGGCAATAGGTAATGTCAGCATTTGAAGTACCTACCTAAAGTGATCAGTTTGCTACTAAAAAACACATCTTTTGTTGTCTGTGATATGTCTTTATCAGACTAAGATTTGCCGGCCGAAATGGTAGATATTTAGTAGAGAACAGCAAACCGTAATAGAGTATCACTAGCTTCAAAATTTCTGGAGTTAGAACCTTTAAACAGGGAATGTAGATTGAGAGTTAGACGCTTAGATGTAAACTGGAGAACTGAGGACATAAAAAAAGTCGTAGGATGGGGCTGAATGTAGGCAGCTTCCAACCGGCTCTTGTGGAAAAGTCTTTGGGGGAGGCCTATGTCCTGCAGTGAACCTCCTACGGCTGAATATGATGATGATGATGAGACGCCAAGATACATGGTAGATTGAGATATGCAAACAATTTCTAATTCATGATTCAACAAAGAACTGTACCTTCTGTGGCTGACAGATGAAGACCATGAGTGTTTTACTCACTTTTCCAATACACGTGATCTCATAATTAAAATATAGAAAACATACTCGAGTATGCCCAGACTGCATGACTAGTCTTAAAAGCTGACAACACACCCATATTGGAAAAAATTCCAAAGCAGACACAGGGCTCTATCTATAACACTTTAATCGAACAGATTATACGTGTCCATTTAATAAATAGCTATCAATTACCGTACTTGTACTGATAATTTTAACACTACGATAACGAATTCGGCAGTGCTAAACAAGCCGTCAGTATGTGCGCGTGTCGCCAGAAAAAGTCATTTTTCATAGAAGATATTCTTCAAGACGCGTCTAAGAAGCCGTACAAGAATTTGAGCAATGAACCGACCCAGCCGCTGACATGCAACGCGAAGGCCAACGAACCGGAGAGGAGAAGCCAGGAGACCGATAAAGTGCCACTACCACCCAACGATGAGAAGATAACGAGATTCAACGTGACATGCGAGGTTCAAAACGAGATGCAGATCAGCAAAACGAATCTAGAACAAAGGAGAAACACGTACCCTCTGTACCCGACGCCTATGAAAGTGAACGTACCGTGGCCAACTTTTAAAACTAAGGACCAAGTAGGATACCCTGTGGAACACCGGCCCGCCTTCAGCTATTACAGCGACCCAATGCTAAACTCGGACCCGATGCTGCGAAGTCATCTAGCTGCAAATAGATTTGTGTCTCATCCGTTTACGATACGACAAGCTTATGGATTTGATAGAGGTGAGAAACGTTGTCAAAAGTCTCATTCGAGTCAAAGTTTAGCTTGTATTGTACTTACAATCTGCAAAAATGCTATATTGTTAGATAAAAATTTTAAATATGATAATATTTTAATAACTTTTAAGCTTTCGCGTTGCATAATCTATAATATATAAAGCTAAATTACCACTCACTCACTGACTCACTGATCAGGGGTGTTTTTCGGGTAGAATTTTGTTGTAGATCGTGAAGAAAATATCTTAGCGCCTTATCAAAAGCTTTATTCATTTTATATTTATGATATAGGTATTACATGACCTGCAATATTTGGACTATGTACACTAATTTGTAAATGACATCATTTTAAATTATCAATTTCAGTTACGAACTGTATAAACGTAATACAGGATACTACCTATATTAGATTAACCGGATTAGGGTTTTCCACAAAAGTAAACAAGATCATTGATAAAAAAGCACTTGATAGTCTATTCCTTAAAATGATTTTGATGCGAAAGGTTGTGCTGATAAGGTTTCGTTAGTGAAGCAAACATTTCATGATATCTGCCTTTATCGAACAACTTTAAGTAAATAAAAAACGCAAGATTAAAAATCGATTAACCCATCAAGCCACGATGACGTGATAAGCAGCAAAAGTATTTTTTTGCGATAATTTTTTTTAATGATTCATTGGATTCGATATTAGGAACATTCATTATATGTGGTAGGTAGTCATTGTTCCTGAAGTGACATATTTTGTGTTATACAGACACTCATTCTATAACTACCTGCCTACTCTACATTAAAAATAAAATATTTTAAGGTGTAACAAAAATATCCCATATCATTTTATCTAGTCATGGTGAGAAGGTTGTCTAGCTAGGCTATCATCAAAGTCCTTTAGACAAAAATATACTATATTTTTTAATTTATTGCCTATATAATACGCAATGCGTCCACTACTTTTAATCAAAATTTGTGTAATCCTATCGCATTCGTAGTTAAACCAAAAAAAAATATCAACATGATGATGATCAACTTTACCTCTTTTGTGAGCGGGGGAGGGGGGTCAATTACGTCAAATAACTCGTGACTTAAATAGGTATTCAAATAGCGTGACATCACATTTCGCCCCTCCCCGCACCCAAATGATTTAATGATAATATTAATAAAATTATCTACTAATTTATCGACTTAGCAAAGATATGTGTATCTACACGAATGGCTATCCTATGCCATCATCATTATTGTATCTTTATTGATATGAAATAGACAACGTGATTTGCGAATTGTTAAAAATAAATATTGAATCATTACTCAATAAAACAATGTTGAGTGTTTATTCTAACTCTACCTTTGGTTCTCTACTCTCGGTGGTGGAAATGGTTAGATCGTAAAGCCTAGACGATTCGTTGGTTCTGGGTTCCCGGTTGGGAGACGAACTTTTCTAAATTGTCTCGTGTCTGGGCATTCTGGGACACACACCAGTCCTTGTCTAATAAGTACTTATAGTAGATAGGTAGGTACAGGAGAAAACCTTAGTTTTGAGACGGGATAGGCGGGATGGATCTTAGGTACTTAAGACCACATTCGCGTGGATTTCATTCAAGCCATATGATTGGTGAATCACGGCACAGCTCTCTGCTACCAAAATTCAGTTAGTAGTTATATAATATATGCCTACATAATAATAAATAAATATTAGACAACATCACATACATCGCTCTAATCCGAAAGTAAGTAGCTTAAGCACTTGTATTATGGGTATCAGAACAACGAAGGTACCACAAACAAATACTTAAATACAAATTATAAACACCCAGACACGGAACAAACACAAATATTCATCACACGAATGTTTGTCCCGGGTGGGAATCGAACCCACGACCCTTGGTTCAGAAGGCAGGGGTCACTACCAATTAAGCCACCGAGCCAGCCAAAATAAAATACTGAGTTTGTTGTCAAGAACAGTATTATAAGTTCTAACAGGCGTCTTCTGTCTCCAGTAGGACCAGGCTGCTGCAGCCCTTGGTGGAGTTTAGGGGGGCGACGGAAGGGGGGGCAGGTGCGGTTCAGCGCTGCCCAGACGGGGGCGTTGGAGCGTCGGTTCGGAGCCAGCAAGTACCTGAGCCCTGATGAGAGACGCGCGCTGGCAGCCACGTTGAGACTCAGCGATCGACAGGTTAGGATCAAAATATACTTACATTACTTGGATACTTGGTCCACACCATTACATGAGGTTCACACGGCGAGCATTCTATTACTCCTCGAGCCGGAGGTAGGGGTATCTGGCCTCGCCGGACTAAGAGTGCCGGCCACTTGTCTTGAGCGTCTAGCAGGGACACGGCAGCATACTTTTGTGCTCCCCAGATTCCTGGAAGCTTTAGCAGGTATCCCCGTCCTACCACTCTGGGAGGTGTGAGTCCCACACACCACGCCATCTTCGGCTGCCCTCCTTGAGCATAAATATAGGGTTCTATGGTGAAAGCCTTGAATAAGGCTGCCGCGTGCCCACCAGGCCTCTACCCTAAGTAACTAAAGCGTTTGATGGAGGCTTTGCTAATTTATAGTAATAATAATTCAAGACCTACGAGGAGCTCGGTGGCGCCGCGGTTTTGTACGCTTAACAATGATCGCAACGTTGTGCAACCATTGGCGCGGTCAATCCGAAGATGGGTGACCAAAATTTGACACCGATTTCCTCCGTGCTTCGGAAGGCACGTTAAGCTGTTGGTCCCAGGTGCTATCTTTACCAACTCAGATAGCAGTCGTCACATCATATCAGAGATTATGATAACTCTGACGCCCAACTGGGAATGGGTATAGCTTACCCTAAGTGTTGCGGAGGTCTGATGGCAGTCGCTCTGTGTAAAAGCTTAGCCCTCGCCAAATCTCTCAGTTTGGGAAGCCGACCCTGAGACAGAAAAAGGCTAGGATGATGATGATGATGAATAATTCAAGACATGCCACATAGGGCCACACAGCAGTCAGCACTGTGCAGTCCCAAACTACGCCTATATTGTGCACTATACTCTGGGCAAGATACATACCGTCGTGCATGAAGAAAGGTAACTCTGTAGGAGACAAGTATTGTCTGATACCAAGTTCTTGAAGAATAGAAACCGACAGAAGTGAGCACCACCTTTCCACCACCAGCTGAAGGTCTTTACGCCCCTCTATTTGTTTACCTGCCAGACCAATAAATAACCACAAATCCATTGCTTCCAGGTCAAGACTTGGTTCCAGAACCGTCGTGCTAAATGGCGCCGTACCACCCCGGATTCCGCTGACCCGGGCAGCCCGCCCACTGATGATGAAGGATCCGATGAAGAGGTCCATATAGCTGATGATGAATAACCAGCTTTGTTGACACAATGAAAGCGAGGCTTAGTGTGAGGCATCGATTCAAAAGGCGAGCTACAAATGTCTTGTAGCGACACCTATCTCCACATCGCTACAATTATCTTCCCGTCGCCAAAATTACAAGCATTAGTTCTACCAGCTAACAACAGATGGCGATGTAACTTCCGCGGCAGGCAATCTTCATACAAAACGAAATCGCTCCATACAAGTTCAATGAAAGGCCTACTACGCGCATACGAAGTTTTCATCACGACTCGCTATATATACGAAAAACCAAGATGGTCTATAAGACCGCGGTCCCCAAGCACGATCACCTAGCTCGGCGGAAGTACTTCCAGTTTTCGTAGGGACAAGTCTGTTCCTACAGGGACAAGTCAGTTCCTACAAAAGCAAGGCAAGAGTGCACCGAATTCAAATGCGAGCTACGAATTTCTCAAGGGCCAACGCACCTGTGATTCCTCTGGTGTGGCGAGCTGAAGTGATCATATAACATTAAGTTAAGGCCCGCTTGCCCCCTGTCATAAAAAAAAACCAACCAACATGATGGGCCCGATGACTTTAGATAGATAGGCCCAGAATGGATCAAGATTGCTCAGAATCGCGATATAAATATCAATGCATACCTATTTTTTCTTTGACAATGAATGAATATAAAGGTCAGAGATAACAAAAACAAAAGCCAAAAAATATTGTTTCTTTCTCTTTCTAGACAAACAGATTTTAACACATTTACGGTCGAAATTTCGTTTATGAGAAAATCATTCTTATTTCTTGGTCGATTTGATTTTCTACTAACAATCTCTCTTAACATCTCAAGTTATTATTTTGAAGGGTAAAAAAATTTATTATGTACGTAACACGCTGTCCTCAATAATTCTAAGCTTTTATTGTGTCGGACGTAAAAAATGACATGTGCAACGAAACTGACATTCTGAATAATAAAATACCTACTTACATTACAAAAATATGCATTATGTTTCCATTTATTAACTTCAAGAATACCTATTTCCTTCAATTTACAGAATTTAGTGCGTAAATTACCATAGAAATAGTTCTGCGGTTATGTACTAAGGTAACTAAACAAAAATGAAAACTAGCCAAGTATGGAGAATATTTCTACCTGCTCCTTTTAACTCAACCCACTATGTCATGTAAGAAACTATTAAAACATATGACTAAAACTACGCAACAAAATAAAAACACTAAATTAAAATTTTAAAAATAGTTTTATTAATAGAAACCATTGTTTAAGGGAAAACCTCAAAAAACAAAACAAACTTTCAACACCATTATAAATTGGACAGTAAAACGTAATAAATATATTTATTTACAATTTATAACTTACAACAAACTCTAGGCCCAGAACAGGAAGAAATATCAAGGCCGAAGTCCACATTATCTGCTTCAAGTAAACTTACAGCATTGAAAATCCCAAGAAACATTTAAGTTACATATTTAAGCATGTTCTTCGCGCGGTATTGCTCTATGATTACGTAAATAAAACTCCGTTCCAACTCCGCAAAAATTGTGCGGAGGCGCAAGCGGATGCGAAGGTACGAGTTCTTGCGGAACTTCCGCAGTAACGGAGGCGGAAGAGAAGTTCTGTTACAACCCTAGATGAGACTATTGTCTCTTTAAAGGATTCCCTAGTTTTACTCTTAACATGACATGTCAATGTGCTTTAAAAGAATTTAAATTCGTAATCGTTAATGAAGTCAGCCATTTAGACAATAAATTATTACCTCTCTAATACAAAATTTAGAAAATGCCACATCAAAAGTTGACTTAATATCCATACAATACAGATAATGTAGACACAGCCCAAAATTTATCAGAAAAACGGTGTTGCCACTTCATTACGTGAAAAATATACTACTTATGGTACTTATTTATTATTACATACGTAATCAATGTTTATTATGGAATAGCCTACAGTCGGCTACAAGTACAAAGAATACTAGATATATTATATTGAGATTATTTAAATAGATTAAATATATACCAGTACAATCAGTGTTATTCAAAGATTTATCACCAATTAAAGTCAAATCTAGCTACATAAAAAAAAAGATTTAATTTAAACAATTAGCTATTCAGTCGGAAATCACACCCGTTCAATCATATAAATAGGTATAAGTAAAAAATTCTTATTAAAATATAAACAATTTACAATAGTGGGGCTCAACATTTTCGAAATTGACAAAAGTTCCATCTAATTCACAAAGTAATCTTAACTTTAATTAATGGTTCATTTAATTAGCATCAATAAGTACATTAACATCATACTAGTTGGTTACTTAGCAATCTAAAAAAAGTAATTTACTTTGTTGCTTTGACTGTGCAATGTGCTTGTCATGTGGTCACAATAAAGACTATAAGTTCTAAAACATATATCTAAAATAGACATCCATTATACATCTGTAATATAAAAATCTAATGAGAATTTAACGCTATGTATATTTACAATCATTGTTAGGAGCTCCGCACGTAACGACAAACGATGCGCGGGCGCATATATTAATGTATGAATGCACTTCTAAGCCATGTCGTATTTCATACGAATTTTAATATTAATTAATGCATATTTTTAATTTAAACAAGCTTTTATTATATAGGATCAAATTACTCGTCGGCATCGAATCAAACGAGCCAAACTCGATACTATCTTCAACTCAATCAGAAACCAGGATGTGGGAAAAATTTTACCACTGATGAAACTATACAAAAGCTTGTAAAAACGACATATTGAGCTTTATTTGACTTTTTTTATAGAAGTACATCTTAGTAGCCTCCCCTCGTCTGATGGAAAATAAAAGAAGTGCCCAAGTCGCTGGGGCAACAGAGAAGTAATCAAATCATTCACTTGCCAGTTGCCACCGCCTTGATAGCTTCTATTACCTGTGTAATGCCTACATATAAATGCTGTATTTTACCGGCGGAGCTCCACACTCCGTGACTGTGGCTACGAGATGTCTTTTAAAGAATATCAAGTTAAGATGGGTTTCATTCATACATCGTAACAGAGGCAGTGACATACTGTCAGGGATCAGAATCCCAAAATGAAACAGATTTCATTCAATTTTTTTTTTCAATATAAATTTTTACAGTTATCAAAAGTCAAAATTTATTGAATAAGAAATAATATTAAATTATGTAATTGTCATTAGCTTTCTTATTTTTTATCCGACTAAGTTTATCCGGGTATTAATCTTTTTATAAAGACTTTTAAAGGGTGAAAATGTTTAAGGTGTGATAAAAATTATCATTCTTAGTTGCTTGTAATGCCAATAGACCAATGATTAGGTATAGAAAACAAGAAAATATTGAATATCACAGTAGCTACTTGTGACATACTCGTAATTTTTTTAATAAACAACCATTAACCAGTAAATTACTATGTTCTTAATTCAGTGGTAGTCAACACTACTTCTGAAGCTGTGTTTGCGGGTTTGATACCCACACAATAAAAATATTTTGTGTGCATGAACACAAACCACAAATTATGACTATGTTCTTAATTCAGTGGTAGTCAACACTACTTCTGAAACAGTGTTTGCGGGTTTGATACCCACACAGTAAAAATATTTTGTGTGCATGAACACAAACCACAAATTATGACTATGTTCTTAATTCAGTGGTAGTCAACACTACTTCTGAAACAGTGTTTGCTGGTTTGATACCCACACAGTACAAATATTTTGTGTGCATGAACATGTCTGTTTGTATTGGTCTGGATGTTTGCTATGTATACGATGTATTTATTTTAAAATACCTATATTTAAATTTATCAGTTGATTAATACCAATTTTACAAGTTCCAGCTGAATTTGGGACTGGATTGACTGTGTGACCCAGAGGGTCTTGGGTTTATAAAGTAATAAAAAAATGGTAAATTCATAGAAAAAGGCAAATCAACCCCCAAATGACAGTTGTCCTAGGGGGAAGCCTATTTCCAACAAAGGAAGTTTGCAGACTGATGATGAAATCTATAAAATAGCTAAAAAATACCATGTATTTCGACAGCAACACCTGTAATTAAGTCTAGTGTTCGTCAAGTTAGGCCAATATGAGTGAACTAATAAATAAAAAAGATTACAAAACTCCGACCGTATCTACAATGTTGTAAAGTCTATACCTGACAGTATGCTTAACAATTACAAGGGTAGGTTTACCTTAAAGCGACGGTTTAATCGGTTTTCCTTAACGCGCCCCGGGCGCGCCACGCTTTGAGCAAGTTGTATGAGAAGTACAATTGGAAGAAGTGCACTTGTGACGCGAGTAGGACGAAAGCGTACCACAGTAGACCGTAAGGGTAACCCTGGAAGATGAAATATTGGATTTATTAAGAGAGGTAGGGCATAGCGAATCTTCGCTCGAATTGAGCCGCCCGTCCGGGGAAGGACCTCCACCCTATAGAATACCGCAGTCAAATGACCGCTGGGTCGTGTTTCTGCCGGTGAGTAGGGTTTCCGGAGCTCGTGAGGGGTTAGGGTTGGGCCGGCATGGCGGTGGCAACTGACAGGTAACTGACCAGTTACTTGCCCGTTGTCACAGCGACTTGGGCTTCTCTTTCGCTTTCCATCAGGCGTCGCCATTATGTCGAGACACTATAAAAAAAAAACAGTACAAACATTTCTGTGCATGAACATATCTGTTTGTATTAGTCTGGGTGTTTACTATGTATATTATGTATTTTTTTTTTAAATTCAATCTGCAGTCAGTCTCATGACTATAAGCGGATGTTGAGGCCATTTCATGTGAAGTGTGCTCTCCTCCGAGGACACTAACCTACTTATTTTCGTACTACACCATTCTTTGGTGTAGTTTGTGGCTCAGCAGCTGGGTGTCTAGTTGATTAGAATGGGAAGTCAGCCTTTCCTGACACTTTTCAGATGTATAGATTTAGAAAAAAAAAGTATCTAAGTTTATCAGTTGTCTAGATTTTGGTGCAATAACCTTAATAAAATAAAATTGGTTTTGGATTGAGACGGATTGGCGACCAGAGTGAGTTTTATTTAAAAGGAACTAAGGTAACCAAGTTTATTAGTTGTCTAATACCCACAGTACAAGCTTCGGCTTAGTTTGGGTCTAGACGGCGATTTGGCCCTAAACCAAGCCATGGAAGGTCTTGGGTTATTAAAGTGTGAATCGCAAGAACCAGGATTTTGCAAGAATGACTATGGATTGGAAAAAAAGATGTAGCCATGAAACAAATGAAAATGAATGATGTAACAGTCCTTACCACATTATTTCTCTACAGTCTGACATAGGAATGTCCTACATATATGACCGTGTCTGCTATCAGGAGATAGCAGACACGGTCATATATGTAGTATGATCAGGCTCATTTTACTTGGGCAGCTGTCCTGAGAACCTTTCCAGCTAGGGGGAGTAACGGGAGCGGCCCAAAATGGTCAGCCCCACTCACACACTACTTTAATGATGACAATTTCCAAATTTAAATTTTAAGGGAAAACGTCTTACCTGCCACATATCAATCTCGACTTCTGAACTGTCATCTTCATCCTCATCCATGGACAAGTACCTCCAGACATCTCCGCAATAATACAGTATGCAGTACAGTAAAGGGCCAAATCCTAGCAACGTGATACCGTACATGTATCGACGTAACTGCTTAATGTTGTTTCGTTTTATAGCTGCTAGCCCGAGGAAGGACAGCAGCAGGGATAAGCACCAGATGTACTCCCACCAGACAGGCTGCAATTATGAATGAAAATTATTCATGTATTATATTTCTCGGTTGACTGGCTCGGTGGCTCAATTGGTAGTGACCTCTGCCTTCTGAGCCAAGGGTCGTGGGTTCGATCCCCACACAGTACAAACATTTGTGTGCATGAACATGTCTGTTTATATTGGTCTGGGTGTTTTCTATGTATAATATGTATTTATTTACAAAAAAAATGGATATAAGTAAGTTTATCAGTTGTCTAGTACCCATAGTACAAGCTTCGGCTTAGTTTGGGGCTAGATGACGCTGAGTGGCCCAGCGTGGTATGTCTTGGGTTATTTATTTGTGGTACCTTTGTTGTTCTGATAGCCATAGCACAAGTGCTTAATATGTTCGCGTGAGCCACGTCGCACGACGTCGTGAGTAAATGCTTATGAAATGGCGCAACTTCTTATGACATCCTACAGACTTTGATTTGTTTATTGGCGGAATGTGGCCCAATTTCAAATTTATGAGTAAATTCATAAACCATTGTACCTTTGCGCCGCAATACATCCCATTATTGTGGTTACTACCACCGCTTGACATTGGAAATCTCATTTGTGTTAAGGCGCGATATCTTCACACATGGCTTTATTTTGTATGGAAAATAAGTCGTGCCATATTGCAACTTTTTGAAAATGGGGTTGCTGACGCGATCATGTTAAGCTACTTAATTTGAGTTTAGGGTAATGTATGTGATGTTGATCTGATTTATTTATTTATTTAGATCCATTGAATGAGATGGAGTGGAGTCCAAATCTCTCAGCTTGGGAAGCCGACCCTGAGACAGTCGGGAAAAAGGCTAGGATGATGGTGATGATGAATGAGATAGAGTGGATCTATTTTTAAGGCCAGAAACCACATAAACCACATTTAGATGGATGATTTATAATTTGTACGATAATTCCTAACTGAAGGTATATAATGTCTAGTTTCTAAGTTAATACCTGCGGTATTTGCAATTCCTCAATCTCAAGTATGAATATGTCCAGTTTGTCCAGAATGTCGGCTGATAGCTTGGCCAGCATCACCAGAAACAGCATGTGGTGGAAGAACACGCAGTATTTTAAACGGGACTTGTTTAGTGCACTGAAACAGAATTGTTTTACTGTTTATAAACCATATTACCAAGGATGACTTTAACAATAATTTCTAATTAAGACAGACACTGGTGTGATCCAGAGCCAAAAGGAAAAGCATTTTTTGTATGGGACCAAAAAATACTTCAATAAAACTTGGAGTCCATGTTTTATTGATGACTCAAATCAATACAAATTTATAGCATATATAGCAATATATAGCATTGTAAACTTATTTTGAATCAACTACATAAATTGATAAATTTAATTTTTGTACATCTCACTTAAAAGATGCTAGATATTTTTACCCAACAAAACCATTACTAAACAATGAAAATAAAAATGAAGATTACCAATGTGTTTACATTCATAGTTGATAAATGCTTTATTAAGATTACTGTATGTAAGTTATTAGATTAATGTTTGATTCAACCGTAACAAGGCTCAGTTCTTGAGCCAGTGTGTAATCAGTTTACAACAAAATCACTGTCCAAAGTTTTCTAATAAAAAGTTGGAAAGTTTGCCAACATCTTGAATGAGATCAGCTCACAAATTTCAAACAAACGGCGCGAAATCTTTTTCGCTATCGATTGCCTTCGGCTAAAAATAATTTGACGGAACTTGATGAAATAATTGTTGTCTGTCACATTGCCGCAAGCTCATAAATTGAAATAGCCTTCCACACGGTCGAGTTCACATATAAATAATCTCAAAACTCACCTTAGTTGATACTGAATGGCTATTTTTTCCCTGTGCTCGAAGTCAGCACCGTTCGTCCCAGTCACCATAACACCGCGTGAAGCCATTTTTCTAACTTAATTGTCCAACGAAATTATTTTTAACACTGCCTTAGATAACTACAAATCACTCAAAGCATGCCATTCACATAAACCCTGTATTAATTTTTATTTTTCAATCAATTTCATTTTCGTCACATCTGCCAAATCGAAAGAGCGAAATGCCAAATATGCCAACGTTTCAAGGTTTCTGAATCACGCTCCGGTGTACCTGTTTTTCATAAATTGAAAATTATTTTTTCATTAAAAAAACTTTGATTTAATATTTTCAATGAGTGTAATAACTTTATTTAAAAAATTGAAATACTTATTGCCATATTCACTGCAATAAACTCTTCTAATTTAAGGAAAGTTCTATAGTTATAGCACTACTACTGCATGAAACGTAACGTTGATTTGACATTTAAAATGTGTTCGGATATCTACGCAAAATGGCATCAGAAAGAAACAAAGAAAGGTGTTATAAATTAAAAACATTGTCTACGCGCAGATTAAGGTATATTTTAGGAGATAGGAATTCAAGCCCAGTTTATTTTCATTGTTGAGTGTACTAATTTTCGTTAGTAAGTAGGTACCTAAGTAGGAAAATAACTAAGTCTAACGCTCAGGGAAATTCATGATTCTACTTAATATGTCGATTAGGACTCCCTTTTCCCTCGCCATCGTGATAAATAAAGCCTATACTAGGGATCTCCCTATTTAAAGATATTCTGGCATGCCTGGCAGGCAAGGCACTTTTTCTTAGTTAGTTAGATACCTGCTTATCTACATATTTCTAATTGATTAAAACGACTCTATAAATCAATTTTCAAACCATTGTCTATCGTCATGCAGAAAATCGATTGCGGAGCTGTTAAAAAAAACAATATTGTAGGTACCAATAGGAAATCTATGTTAGCCCATTAAAAAAGTTATAAACATAGTTAGTTATTAGCTTCTATATCTTGGACCAGTTTGGATGCCTCCAGGTCCACCCGAGGAGCACTCTATTTCTCCCCGGATCCGGGGGCAGGGGTATTTGCCCTCCCCGGACCAGGAGTGCCGGCCGCTTATCATCTGGGGCTGGCCAGGGCAGGCAGGGATGTGGCCGTATGCTTGGGCGCTACCTGTGTCCCTGCAACATACTGCCCACTGGTGACACAGGGGGGTTTAGTGGGTATGCTCTCCCATTTTGGGAGGTGTGAGTCCCACACACCATGCCGCCTCCCCCCGGAGACGGCATGAAGGTGCCTAATGCCTTAAAAAAAAGTTTGGATGCCTCTACCCTCGTAAACCCAAAAACTAGTTTACGTTTTGTAACTAAAGGTCACGTTTTGTAACTCAATAACCTTAATTTCCTTTCCTTTTTATTCATTTACCTTTTATCTCCTTCCACAACTTCTAATCTTACGATTTTTTCGATCAATAACAAATTAAGAGCGTGACTAGTTTCTTGGTATTTATGCCATTTTATTCTTTTGACATACAACATTGTACTCTTTGGTACTCTCTTATTGATGGAGTGGATGGAGTGCGTGCGAAATAAGGCTGAGAGATCATTTTCCTATTCCCAAACGTTTTTTTAAATGGCTAAAGCCTTAGAATAATAATAGCCAGAGCCACCTAACATTTATTTATTAGGGGTGTGAGCCTTCCGCTCCCCCGGTCCGGTAATAAGACAAGGCTACCCTAGCCATCATCGTAGTCATTTAGAAAAATAAATTGGTATGTAAGTGTAATCGAAAACTTTATAGGTACCTGACCTCACATAGGGGATTCGGAAAAGAATACAAATCACTACCCCATTTCTTCCATTCGGTATCGTAAAAGTCGAGACATCCTGAGATTTTAGCTTCTCAGCCGATGGAAGCACGGTTTACCCGCCTGGCTACGACCAACACCGGTGAAGTCTGTTGCGTTTCGGAATCCAGGTATAGCCAGGAATAATATTCGTACAGTCCAGAATCCAGTAACAACTGACAAATGATCGATTTGGTTAGGTAGGTACTTATTTGTAGCTGCAGGGTTTATCATTTCGCTTTTTTGATAATAATAATAATAAGTTTATTTCCTTGAAAGACATAATTATATAATATGTTTTTAGCAATGGGCCCCAAACTAGGAGACCCTGTATCTTGGGGACCCAAGCACGGAAGGAATTTGTCACTTAAGTAGGTACTATACGAACAACATAAAGCATGCAAAGTTATAATGAAAAGTGAAGTATATCGGTAGGAAAACATGAATACACTAAGACTAGAATATTCAAAGTTCAAGAGAACGAGTTGTACAGTGCAAAAACTAAATAAAAAAATGAAAGCTACTATTTCGTGAACAGCCAATGTGAACAGGACAGAGCTATCTCTTTTACTATTAAAAGTAGGCACTTAAAATAAGACTTAACAACTACACATGCTACCTATCCCCCCGACCCGTGTCTGCGCACCTACACACACTGATGAAAGCCAAAAGATGAATAGGAAAAAAGGAAAGGCACTAGGTATGTGGTGCTGCTAATAGGAACTCTCATCCATTACTGACTTCCCAACTTGGGGCATCAAATCTCAATATACCTACTTAATCCTTTTACTCTACGCTTTCCCACCTGTAGGAGCACGAGGTATTCCTAATATATTACCCATAATAAATTCCTTTCCTACTGATTCCTACCTCAATGATCATCATTTAGGGGGATAGGCGGGTTGGTGACAGCAGTAGGTTTTATTTGTACCCAGGTAGGTAAACGCTACTGGCAGTTTCCTGACATTCTCTTAGTCGTCTTCTACGACACCCACGGGATCAGGTGGGATGGCCCTATTCTATAGGTATCCGGAAACCACACGGACAATGATATCCGATATCTGATTTCCAATGCGCCCACATAACAATGTCTGGACCTGGACCCTCTCTAGAACCAGTCGCTTACGTCACAGAAGACCAACAATAAAAGGAGACCAATAAGAAAATATATCATCATCATCAGCCTATCGCAGTCCACTGCTAGACATAGACCTCTCCAGTTGTTCGCCACGTTGCTCAAACACCTGGAGGCTTTGCCCAGAATCGCCACGCTGGGCAGGCGGATCGGTGATCGAAGGGCGTAGCTTCTCGCTCCGGTGACGCTGCTGCCCGTCATCGCCCTGTTTCAATCGTGATGGCTATACCGCCTTCAGTCGGTTGCCAGAGCCTCGTTTGTTGTATCACTGGCGGGTGCCTGGTGGTCTTGGAGCGAAAAGATGATAGGTCGCTTACCCCCCATCCCATCTTAAAATATGAAATGGAGAAAACTTATCACGATTAAGCAAGAGTCTGAAGGATATTTCCATGACGTCATAATCCTAAGCATGTTTCCGGGCTCATGGCTAGCCTAACAAATGAGAAACAATCGATAACGATTCTAATTGTTCCGCCTAAGATTGTTTTATAAACACGGTACTTGATTGAGAAATTATAAACGTTATTTTGGTATCCGGCTTGCGTCGAACGGTTATAAATTGGAGAGTATTGTTGAAGGCGTTTTATTGTGTGTGGATCGCTCGACTGAAACATGAAGGGGATTGTGTTTGTCGCTTTGTTCGCCTTCGTGGCTGTTCAGGTAGGTGGCTCAGATACGTGTGGATATACTGGACTGCATCTGTCTCCGCAAAGATTGATTGTGACATCAGATTTGACGGGACACTTCGGGCATTGTGCTCAGGAGTTATTCCCCTTCCCCACTTGGACTTCTACCCGTATGGTGGTTCTCCCACTATACTATACGTGTTTCGAGCTAAGCGTATGCTGACGCAGGCACAGCACAGATTGAGTCAGACATAATGGACAGACGCATGTCTGCGTTGCACGTGCCTGCGCCACATCGTACGTAGGTTTCGGATGTACCGTGTTTGACAAAACCGGCTCTGTGTGAACCTGCTAGCATACGCTGATCCCAATCAAGCCAAGCAAGCGGGAGCAGTCAAACCAATTTGATTGGATAGAAAACCTGCGCACGGGTGCAAATTCGGAAAAGCTGTGGAAATACCATTATAGTTTCTGTTGTTCTCTTTGAGTCACCTTAGGAGAACTTGCAGACATACACTGCTTAACGTAGTTACATTTGGGTTGAGTTGTCGGAGAATCCTACAGGTTGACCTGTAGGACTATTCTAGCTATAGCTAGTACCTATAGGTACACAGACTAATTCAGAAACGCGACCGAAATTTCTTCATCGAAACAAGCCATAAAATAATCAAATCATCAATTTAATTTAGCGAAACTTGGAAACCAAACGTAACCTTCTTAATTATTTAAATAATTTGCGTATAAATGCTGAATTATTATAACATTAGATATCATCGTTTTCAACAGTTGTGCCACGGTGCACCTATGCCTGACGAGGAGAAAAAGGAGGAAGCATCACCAGCGCCAGTCACTGTGGAGTCATCGCCAACACCCCATGAAGTCGCTGAGGTTCGTATTAATAAATGAACCTCTGTATCTAAAACTTAACAGAAGTTTGCCTTGACCAAAATTCAGCTAGTTAGTGACAGCAACATATGTAGATCTAGCAACTAGGTACAGAATTCGCACTGAATTTATTTATTTAAACTTTATTGCACAAAATGGTACCTACAAAAGGCGAACTTAATGCTAGGAGCATTCTCTACCAGTTAACCTTTTGGTCATGCAGAGAGAAGATGTATGTGCGGTGAGTGTTAAAGAGAAACACAGTGAAAGTTAATTGAATTAGATGAATTCCATTCGATCCTGCAGTTATATAGTTACAGCAACTGGAGTTAGTTAATTCACATACGGGCCATTTTCCGCAACTTGACGTCTGAGCGTCTTTTGCTTGAAGAGGGGCTATATTCCTTAGTTAGCCATCCCAGTTTCTCCAGAAACTTCTGCCGAAAATCCTAAGTGTAAGGTACACTATCCTGGACACCAGGAATATCCTAGAGCGAGTACACACAAAATCCTGGTGTGTACCTACACTCCAAGATTTCCATAATTTACACTCGAAAACTGGAAGTTTATTCCAAAGAACTGTCGCACGTGGCAAAAAATGTCGCGCAAAATGTAAGGGTAATCGATTCATTCCTCGTTACCTAATCCTATTAACTATTTCCAGGTGAAATCAGAAGTTCCCCACGTCGAGGTCTCAGCAGTCCCCGCCGACGCGACTGTCAAGGTTGAAGAGAAGAAGGCCTAGAGCGTTACACCTCAGCATATTGTGATAGATCTCTGTAACCATCTTCTGCGCCACACTGTATAGGGAAGGCTATATAAAATACATTTATTACTACATGCTGTTAATTTATTATCCTCAAACTGCTTGCATCATTGGTCTAGAAGCAGCGACGTTACTAAGGGTGGCTCTCGACCCTAGAGCCCCAGGCAAGAAGCAGTGAGCTCTGTAATGACCTGTCAATTAGTACAGGGCCCCCTCTAAGAATTTGCCACGGGCCTCAGACGGTTAACTAGTCATTATTTAACATTAAGAACGAACATACAGTATGGCATATACATACCTATATTCCTAGCGGGCCCAGCACTAATAAGATATGATTAATAAGCTTGTAACTCAGTGGCTAATTTCAATTACCCAATATCATACTAGGTATTATACTTAATTGAATAAAGGTGTGAACCTTTGCTATTTATGAAAATAACAAACGAACAATGTAATTATGAAACAACACACGGTGTTGTAAGTAGGTATATTGTGTGTGAGAATGAAAGAAGAGAAAAAGCATGAAAACTGAACGTAGATAGATAAGCAGTTAAACGTTCCAGTCCCACATTTTATGAGTCCTGACCAATAAAATTCTGTAGAACATACAAATGGGTACGACTTCTGTTCTGAAGTCTTCGGGGTCTGCTCAAGATGTCTGGCAAGAACTGGAGGCGAGCGAGAAGCCCACGATCGATCAAAGTGAGAGGTATATGTCCAGCAATGGCCTACGAGGCTGATGATACAAATGAAACTTCCCAGTCTTAGTTCAAGATCCTACATATTTCTACAAGTATGTACCTACTTCATGAATCATGTGGCGGTAAATAACAGTAGGTAGGAGGTACCTATCCCTGACGCTCCCGGCTGACGACGATACAAAAATGTGAAATGAAACACCCAAGTCTTAGTTCAAGATCCCATATATTTCTGCAACTAGTCAGGTGGCGGTAAAAAACAGTATATCCCTGACGCTCCCGTGGGAGGGCGGCTCGAGTTGCGTGAGCGCCACTGCGCCTGCGCTGCCCACGCGCCGGCGCGCCGCCTCGCCCTGGATGTATAGCGTCACCTAGAAGGATAGCCATAGGTATAACCGGAGATGTAAGGTAATGAGCAATCATCTTTCCGCTGCAAGCCATCCTCACCTGCCCGTGGCACATCCTGCTACGCTACGAGGCTCTGGCCGCCGACTGGTGGCGGTATAACCATCACGATTGAAGGCGTAGGTAAATACCACAGACCGATGACGGGCAGCAGCGTCACCGAAGCGGGAAGCTACGCCTTCCATAGGCATAATGTATAACCAGGGATTTAAGGGAACGAGCAATCATCTTTCCTCTCCAAGCCATACCCATCTGCCCGTGGTACTTCCGGCTGAATAGCAAACGAGGCTCTGGTTAAAATATCCGTTCTATCAAACAGCTAGCCTTTTGACTGAATAACGCCATTCAATCACATGGCTATACTTACGTTTAGTAGACTTGTTGACTGCAACGTTCAACAACAGCTAGCTGTTTGATTGAACGGTATTTTAACCCGTTGGCCGTGACATAATAACCATCACGATTAAAGGCGTAGCTAAATACCATAGGCCGATGACGGCCAGCAGCATCAGCAGAGCGAGGAGCTACGCCCTACGAACCCACCTGCCCAAGGTGGCGATTATGGGTAAAGCCTCCAGGTGTTCAACCAAAGCGGCGAACAATTGGAGAGGCCTATGTCCAGCAGTGGACGTTCAAAGGCTGATGATGGCAGGGTATATACTTGCGGAGGAGGTCCATGTCTGCTGGGCTCGCTGGAGAGGGGCACCGAGCGAGGCTCCCGAGAGGCGTCTTTCCGTCTGCGTTTGCTGCTCGAGCGACGGTTTTCGGACCTCTTTCGACCGGTTCACGGTGTTTCCTGAGACCATAAAATCGGACATCCGTCTTTTTTTTAATATTTCGAAAGAATTAAGCCTATAAAATGTAAGAGTAGAACTCCCGTGTTTCAATTCCACTTAGTTACCGAGTAATATTTTTTTGAAAATGGGTACTTTTTGATACCGGTAAATCTTAAAATATTTTTCATTAAAAAACGGTGTGCGCTAGATATTCATTTCTCTTGTAAGAATTTAGCAGGGTTCATATTGTAAATTTTAAATTAAGTTTCCAAGTTCTCAAACGTGTATTTGTGGAAATATAAAATAAAATCGTTTTTTTTTCATAATTTTTTTTCTTCAAAATTACAAAGTAGGAGCGTTTTCTTTTTAATTGAAAATATAGATCAGAACATAAACTACACACGCACAAAAAATCGAATGCGTATCTCATGGAATTCGGGAGATATAAATATTTTTAGATTTTAGTCAGGGTTGTCGAATATTTTCCGGTATTTGAAAATATTATGTTATAGGTATTTATTTACAATATATTACAATCTTATCTTACCTTCTTAGCAAGCACCTTTGGCCTTTCAGGGTGTGCAGAGAATGATCCTAGGAATTGGCTAGTCTGACATTATATGAAGCGAAGCAATGGCCATAAGACCTACGTGATCAAAGGGGAACAAGACTCATTCAAAGTATCTTAGGTTAATTAGGCAACCAGAAATCCGATATTAATATTTATACAATTACTTACTTAAAATTCATTAGTATTTTACACAATTAACTATGTATTTACAGTAACCTCCTGATTGAAAGCGACGATATAGAAGAAGATAGGTATTTCAGTCATCTTCTGTCTCTAATGTCAAGTGATCAACATCGTCTTCTGTTTCTTCATGATCTGATTCTGACGTGGTGTCTTCAGATGTGATACACTTTAGCAGGCCAATAGCAGTTTCAGGCAAGGGTACCTTTTTTAATTGTTTTTGTCTTTTCCGCAGACCAAGCATTGAAATTAATGGATCAGATGACTCCAGGGCTCTGTGGAAGAGATCTAACATTGTAAGTTCTCGCCCCATTTTCCTGGTATGGTGTTCCCGGTCACTTCTCCAAAACTTATTTCTTGATTCTGCACCTTGCTCAGAAAACATACTTATCGGCAATGTCGAAGTTTCAATAATGTTTTTTCCATGCACTAATATTTTATGTACAGTCACGGTCATGGGATGCCATGAATATTTATCAACATATTTTTGAGCCAATATCTTGCAAAAAGCTCCAAACTTCACCGCATCTATGGGTAAACCACACGACAATACTACCAGAATTGTATGAAGCCCATCAATGAGCCATTTCTCAACGTTTAAAATTTCTGAAAAACATTGCCTGTTTTTGTCCGACAACAAAGTCCTGGCAGCATTCCCATCGTTAGTGGTGCCACTATTTGGTCTGACGACATCGACTAATACTCCAGTTTTCTTTCTTATTTCATTCTGGATATTTCTTTTTCGAGCTTCTACTAGTCGATCCTCTGGAGATCCTTTCGTAATTCGCCATTTTTTTACTTCTGATTTATATGCCAACTTCAAAAGAAACTCCAAAACGCGAATCCATGCATGAAGAGGAGATATTCCATGCATCAGAGCATCTTTCCTGGGAGTTCTTTTGTAAGCTTCATCTAAATTGTTAAATTGATTAGCTGTAATTCCGCAATACGGGCAACGCAACTGAGATGGAGTATTTAATATAATATTTAAAACTTTTCCATCGATTACCGTTAAATGCAACTCACACTCAGCTTGTATTAAATGCCCATTAGAAGTTTTCGCCAAGACTGGAGTCAGTTGAGCGATTTGATCTTCCACGTATTTTTTTTCAGCAAGTATAAGTTCTTTTGTTTCTTTTCTGTACTGTATCCTTATCGGCCTACAAAAGCGGTACGATTGAGGTGAGGGGTTAAGCCAAATAATCTTATTGGTTTTTGTTTTAATACTCAAGGGTATAAATGTTGTGGCGAAAAGACTATTTTCATCACCTGTGTCGTCACTAAATGATTGCTTATACAAAGCTTGGCCTGTACTTCCATCAAACCCCCAGGAGCCCTCAAAAATGCAATCTAGTCTCTCTTCTGTTACGTTGTTCTGATCACAGAATTGTAGTATAGATTCGTCATAATACTCTACAAGACGCTTAAAAGTATGCTGTAAAAGTTCTTGCAGTGAAATACTGGCTTCTCTTTCAGATATATGCACATCTTCTGCCGGATAGCAGGACTTTCTAGCTTCCAACACTTTTTTATAAGGCGGAAATCCCGAATACCTTTTGTCTTGTAGTTGTTCCCTTAGAAAGTTATAGGTTCCAACTGTTAATTGCCTGTCAATAATGATACCCAAGGCTTCTTCTGCAGAAAATGACAGAGGAGGAGGTTGCAGGATTCTATTATATATCTCTGTTGATGAAGTGTTTGGCTCTAAGCATGTATTAATCACACGCTCCAAGTCTTTCGCCGAATTATGTGCCTGTTTCTCTTCTTTGTTAGCATCTGCAACTTCACTCGTAGACACGGAGTGAACCAATGCCTTAATTCTTTTTATTTTAGGCTCATTCTCTAATATGTGTTCTAGCTTCCGCTGGGATCGCAATTGTTGACGTGAGCTTAAATTAAGGAATTCTTTCGACTTAGGAGAAAGAAGTTTATTGGTCTCTACTAAATGTCCATAAATAAAAGGTTCATCAAGCCATTTTTTATGTTTTATTACGAATGAATCCATTTTTCGTCGGCATTTTATGTACATGGTTTCGCATTTAGTAATGAGAACCGAAATGGCCTGTTTGAGCTCATCGTTCGCCAAAGAGGGCTCGTAACCTTCACCTAGGGCTTTCAAAACAATAACCGACCGTTCAAGTACTGGTAAATCTGAAGGTCGCGATTTGAAACTAATCTTTTTGCTTTCCTCAACAAGAATCTTGTATACTTCTAATCTGTTTAGCACTGAGGAACTATTGGATCTTTCGCTTTCGCCACTGTTGTCCTGATGAAAGGACCTTTCAATAGGTTGATTTTCATTTTCTCTTTGCGTATTTGCTAACACTTCCAGAGAGCGAGAAGTGCTGGCTATGGCGTAATCCACAGCTTCGTTGGTTTTTGCCACTCGCTGACCAGGAGGAGGGTTGGCGCCCTCGTCCCCCCCTTGCATTAAGTCTGCCGGTCGGGGCCCGGCAAGACATCCCTCAGCAGATTGGGTCAGCCCCTGCTGAGGCAAAGTGGCGCCATGGGTCTTGTGCGGCTCCATGGTGCCTCACCCCCGTTCCTCCAGACTACACGTATTAATGCGGGGTTTTAACTTGCGTCTGACGAGGGTGGACCCCTTCCCGCATCACATGCAGTCCTTCATTGGAAATACAGCCAATCATTAGCTCATAACACCTCGCACTTCAAATTTAACATCCAAACAACAAACAGATATTCGTTTACGGTTGATATGGCCAGCCCACTGCCACTTCAGCTTACAAATCCGGTGACTTTGGTTCTCTGCCCAATCACCTCATTTTGGATCCGATCCTGTAGAGAAATGCCAACCATAGTCCTTTCCATTGCTCGCTGAGCGACTTTTAACTTGTGGACTAGCCGTACCGTAAGTCTCCACGTCTCAGTTCCGTATGTCATAACCGGTAGAAGGCACTGATCGAAAGCTTGAAATAAAAAATCAAAGAACAAACAACAAGCCAGGCCAAGATTTCCATAAACAATCGTTTAGTGACGACACAGGTAATGAAAATAGTCTTTTCGCCATAACATTTATACCCTTGAGTATTAAAACAAAAACCAATAAGACTATTTGGCTTAACCCCTCACCTCAATCGTACCGCTTTTGTAGGCCGATTCGGATACAGTACACAAAAGAAACAAAAGAAATTATAATGCTGAAAAAAATACGTGGAAGATCAAATCGCTCAATTGACTCCAGTCTTGGCGAAAACTTCTAATGGGCATTTAATACAAGCTGAGTGTGAGTTGCATTTAACGGTAATCGATGGAAAAGTTTTAAATATTATATTAAATACTCCATCTCAGTTGCGTTGCCCGTATTGCGGAATTACAGCTAATCAATTTAACAATTTAGATGAAGCTTACAAAAGAACTCCCAGGAAAGATGCTCTGATGCATGGAATATCTCCTCTTCATGCATGGATTCGCGTTTTGGAGTTTCTTTTGAAGTTGGCATATAAATCAGAAGTAAAAAAATGGCGAATTACGAAAGGATCTCCAGAGGATCGACTAGTAGAAGCTCGAAAAAGAAATATCCAGAATGAAATAAGAAAGAAAACTGGAGTATTAGTCGATGTCGTCAGACCAAATAGTGGCACCACTAACGATGGGAATGCTGCCAGGACTTTGTTGTCGGACAAAAACAGGCAATGTTTTTCAGAAATTTTAAACGTTGAGAAATGGCTCATTGATGGGCTTCATACAATTCTGGTAGTATTGTCGTGTGGTTTACCCATAGATGCGGTGAAGTTTGGAGCTTTTTGCAAGACATTGGCTCAAAAATATGTTGATAAATATTCATGGCATCCCATGACCGTGACTGTACATAAAATATTAGTGCATGGAAAAAACATTATTGAAACTTCGACATTGCCGATAAGTATGTTTTCTGAGCAAGGTGCAGAATCAAGAAATAAGTTTTGGAGAAGTGACCGGGAACACCATACCAGGAAAATGGGGCGAGAACTTACAATGTTAGATCTCTTGCACAGAGCCCTGGAGTCATCTGATCCAATAATTTCAATGCTTGGTTAGTAGAAGAAGTAGCTTAAGCACTTGTGTGGATATCAGAACAACGAAGCCACCAGAAATAGATACTTTGATATAAATAAAAATACCCAGACACGGGACAAAGACAAAGTACATCACATCAATGTTTGTCTCGGGTGGGGATCGAACCCACGACCTGCCCTTTATCAGTCGGGTAAAAAGAAAGAAGTCGGAATAATAGGTTAAAAATACCTAGTACTTATTTTGAACTAACATAATATATTACCGGTACTATTGCTGAAGTAGTTTGGTGACAACCCTATGTTATCAATTACCGGTATTTTTTTCAAATGCAGTTTACTACGAGATTCCATGAGATACGCATCTGGTTTCTTTTGTGCGTGTAGTTTACGTTTTGAGCTATATTCTTAATTAAAAAGAAAATGCGCGAACCTTGTAATTTTGGAGAAAAAAAATAAAGAAAAAAAAACGAAATTATTTGATTTTGTCATGAATACACACTTTTGAAATTCCAAAATAAGATGAAAATGTACAGTTGAAAGTGCTCTTAAGACCTAGAAAAGAAATAAATTTCTAGCACTTTCCATTTCCTCACAAGAATTTTTTTTCGATTTGTAGGTATAAAAAAATATCACTTTTCAAAAATTTATTACTCTTCAACTAAATGAAATTGAAACACGGGGGTTCTACTCTTACATTTTATAGGCTTAATTCTTTCGAAATATTAAAAAAAAGACGGATGTCCGATTTTATGGTCTCAGGAAACACCGTGCGGTTGTAGTGGATGATTCTAGGACAAGAAGAGGTTCAAGCAGGGGCGTAATCACAGCGTGGCATGTCGGCATAATGCCAGGGGCCCAGCCATAAGGATCTCTCAGAAATGCATTTATAATGACTTGATGGGATTTTTATTTTATAAGATGAGCTTTCAGGATGGCCCCACTCCACCTGATGGTAAGCCGTCGTGGGGTCCAAAAGTTAGGTCGACAGGCAAAATAGAACAAACCCATTGCGCCTGTCGACCTTAGCCTGAATGCCACTTCCCGCATAAAGAACCCAGGATTGTAAGAGGAAGGAAACACAAATACAGTTTTGTGGCGAACCCAATTACTTATCAGTTACCATGGGACATAACCCTTCTAAATAATTATTGATACGGCTGGAACCGGGGGGTGTGGAATCAAACGAGTAATGGGAAACCACAAAAACACTTTAATAGTCCAGCCGTAGCGGACTGTAAACTTCAACACACTCACGCTAGATAAATAAACAATAATATATCAAAACCATAGCAACACAAAATACTTTTAAAAAACACTTCTAAATACAAAAACTATATATAAAACTATGTACATAAGCGTATATAAAAAGGTTGTCTGTCCGCAACAAATTATGAAACAATATAAGCTAACCTTCATCATTCTCATGCAGTTGAGGGGGCGGTAGGGGCTGTGGAGTAATGGCTGATCGCGCTATGGCAGACTTGCGACTGTCGATCAGCCGTATCAGACATTCTAGGGCCGCCTGTTTGTTCTGCAAACCCAAAAACCAGTAAAACCACGTTATAAAGAGGAGAACCTCATCTCCATCATACTACCTGGCCTACTAAGATAGAAATGTCGTCTGTAAATCACGATCTGGGAATGGGGCCACGTCAGCAGGATGGATTCTACAAGATGGACTGGGATCAACACCCAATGGCAGCCGGTAGACGGAAGGCGTCAGAGGCAGTCCAAAGAAAAGGTGGCGTGATGAGTTAGACCTGCATGCTGTTTGGGAGAATGTACCCGACAATTGGATATTGTTGAGACTTAGGGACGCTTTTGCCTAGCAGTGAGATAACAAATAAGTCCAAATCTTGGGAAGACGGCGCGGAAATTGTGTGGCTAGGCAGGCACTTTACTAGCTAGACTCTACCGCTGGCACAAGTCTAGGTCAAAGTATTGTTAGTTAGCAGAAACCCCAGCAGGCCCGTCTTTGGAGCTTAACAATAGATCTACCTACTGAAGCTGATTATGACGAACGACATAAGGCAGTGTTGTATATTAACCCTGATTTCTTCCAGCAAGGGCTCGAATGCGGACGGGTCCGTGGCGTCCTTGAGCGCCTCCCAGCTCTTGAACAGCTTGCGATCTGAAAGGCGGATAGTGCTCTCCAGCTCACGGACTTCTGTAAGCCACAACAACCTAATCAGCAGTAGAATGGTAGAGGAGAGCAAGAATGATGCGTGAACCTGTTTTGTTCGACACAAAGTCGGTGTAGAGAGCAGGAGAGAGAAATCGTAGGTAGGTTGCAACAGTGCCGAAATAGGTTTAAATGCAGGAGTAGTTAGTTAGTTTCAACGGGCCAGTTTCCGCAACCAGGCGTCTGAGCGCCCCATTTTGCGTGTGGGTGGGCCGGTAAGGGAAATACAGGAGTAGTAAAGGAGGAAGCGGCATAACTACAGGGTGGCATGCAACATGCTCCCAGCCGTTAGGGGGATCAGAAGAGAATCTCATCTCCCCAAATTGATTTATTACACATTTGGCAAAGATGTGATGAATTTGTCAAGATCCTTGAATGGCATACCATAGTTACTACACCACTAAAAGGAGGTCTTCTCCTGTCCATCTTCATTGCCTATATGAATTTTTGTCATCATTAAAGAATTAAAGGCCCGCGTTTCCCTACCCCTCAGCGACCAACTTGCACTTAAATGTGGTCCCTTCGTCCTAATGGAATAAGGATAATTGCTTATCCTACAGTAGGTTATAAAATTACCCTCAAACGGCATTCTTTCTTCAAATTTCTTCTATCCTTCAAATATCATTATCAAGGCCTGTAGGTCTTCTCCTATAAAACCTTCATCATATGTAGGTAACCCTTCCTTGTAGATTCTCTCCAAGTTTCTGGTCTTCATGATAAAACCAACTCCCCTAAACATTTTTTTAAAAAGGTAGGACATAGCGAATCTTTGCTCGAATTGAGCCACCCGCCCAGGGAAGGACCTCCGCCCTATAGGATACCGCAGCCAAATGACTTCCGATCCGAGTCGTGTTTCTGCCGGTGAGTAGGGTTTCCGGAGCTCGTAGGGGGTTAGAATTGGGCCAGCATGGCGGTGGCAACTGACCAGTTTGCCCGTTGTCACAGTTGGGCTTCTCTTTAGCTTTCCATCGTAGGGAAGCCATTATGTCGGGCTACTTCCCCGGGCTACGGCCCAGTGGCTCATTTGGTAATCCTTGTGTCCATATTCGTTGTTACCACGTTAAATATCGGGGGGTGAGGTGTCATAATTCATAATTTGTCTTTGATAGCTGATAGTAATATTTTAATTTTAAACTGGGTGTTGATATTGATATCTATAGATATCACGAGTGTGTGTATTACTTGGAGCTATCTATTGTTGACACATATAGCTGAGATTGGTGTGTTTTAACCAACTATTTGTTTCATATTAATCTTTGTTTAATGTATCTATTTATATCCACTCCGCAATTGTTATAGATACTAGTTGTAATTTAAAGGAAACCTATAATTAGCCTTACTAACTGAATGTAATTCCATTAACATAAAAATTTGTTACGCCGTTGGTTTCTTAATAAATAAATAAATAAATAAATACTTCAAGAAACGAGCGTATTCATATTTAAAAGGCCGGCAGCGACCCTAAACTCGGTTAGAGCTGCCATGAGGCCCACTGAGCATGCCAGAGAGGTGTCCATGGGCGGTGTCGACTGCTTACCATCAGGCATCATACACGCTCGTCTGCCGCCTCTCGCATAAAAAAACAAACCTATATAAGAAAAATTTTGGGGTCCCCTTATATCCCTCAGTTCCATTACCAGTCTCTCGCAGACTGGTCAAATGCGCGACCAGGTGTTTCTTGAGCGCGCGCACGGCTCGCCGCTGCGCACGAGTGCGCGTCACCACGTCGCGTGCGTTGCGCGCCTCGGCCGCTAGGGCGGCGACTTCGCGTGCTTCTTGTTCTAGCCGCCGTTCCAATTCGCTGGAATGGTAGGTATAGTGATGACCAGTGTACAACCACTAAGGGGCGGCTACGTGCCCTCAAATGGTCTACGCGCCAAAGCCTGTAGAGCGCCACAAAAGGGTGAACGGCTCCGTAGCAGAATGTCCCTTTCACAAGACGTCCCCTGGACGCAAAACGTCCCTTTCGCAGAATGATAGTGCCATTAAGTCATGGAATGCCCTTCCAGCTCATCGCGTTTCCTTCCTCTTACAATCCTGGGTCCTTTAGGCGGGGCGAGAAACGACATCTCAGTGGGCCTTCAGGGTAAAGACGACAGGCGCGGTGGTTTTGCCCTGGTGTGCCTGTCGACCTAACATTTGGACCTCGCGACCGCTTACCATCAGCGGTGGAGTGAGGTCATCCTGAACGCCCTTTTTATATAAAAAAAAAGGTATCTTTATTTGGATGTCCATAACTTTGGGTTCGGCTGTCTGCTTTATTAAAAAAAGACTGCACGACTTTTTAAGATAGTATGTATGCAACTCACCTTGGATATTCTCCAGTGATCTTCGAGTACGATTGTATATTTCTTATCACTTCGACCAGATGGTGTAGTTGTTCACAAAATTCTGGCAGCTGTTCCGGTGTAAGATATTGTCCGCCATATCTGTTTATTCAAAACGTTTTGCACACATAACGAAATATATAGTTAAGTACAACTAGAACATGCCGCGTCTCTGCAAACGTACGAGTAGTGTAGGACGCCCTCAGGCCAGGTGGAGAGACGTGCGCACGACGGCTGGATGCGAGAATTATACCGCCAGTCGGGTGCCAGAGCCTCGTTTGTTGTTCGGCAGGACGCACCATGGGCAGGTGAGGGTGGCTTGGAGCGAAAAGATGATAGATCGCTCCCTTACATCCCAAGTATACACGTAGGAACTACATTACGTAGGTATCTATAAAAAATTGCTCAATTGTAAGTACCTACTCGCGCTCAACTTATTAAGCGCGCTCTACACTCGCGGCGCGAAAGGCCGCCAAAGCCGCGAAACGCGCTAAACCATCTATGTTTCGCGCCGTTCCCCGTTCGTTGTCGGTTTTTTGTCCCGCGACAAAGGTTCGCGCTTGGTTCACGGCGCGCGAAATCACGTCGTCATCCATTTTCTTTGAGGTCGCGAACGAGACTGCGAGGCTTCGCGAGTGTGGAGATACACATTTAAGTGCGAAGTGCACGGCGCGAATCGCGGCGTGAATTCACAGCAAGAATCGCGAGCGAGTGTAGAGCGCGCTTTTAATAAATAACCCAAGACATGCCACGCTGGGCCACACAGCGCCACCTAGCCCCAAACTAAGCCGAAGCTTGTACTATGGGTACTAGACAACTGATAAACTTACTTAGATACATTTTTTTTGTAAATAAATACATATTATACATAGAAAACACCCAGACCAATACAAACAGACATGTTCATGAACACAAATGTTTGTACTGTGCGGGAATCGAACCCACGACCCTTGGCTCAGAGGGCAGAGGTCACTACCAAATGAGCCACCGAGCCTGTCAGTGCTTTAGTATAGACAGTAACCTCAAATCAATATTAGCCGCGAACTGATCATGGTCTATGGGTGCGTTCGTGGCGCTCGTGGTGTGTGTCGGGCCCTCCATATCTTCTTCGTCGTTAGTCGTACTGCCGCAACCAGTGCTCTCTCTGAAAATTGACAATAAGTAAATACCTATTAATAAAAACACTTTATCTTAATCTGAAAGTATTTATTTACACAATCCAATTACAAAAACTCATTCAACCAGAGCTATAGAAAAAGTAATAATCGGCGGGAACTCGATGACAGCTGTCAGTGTCACCGTTACGTCAAACTCAACTGTCAACGTTAGTGCGGTGACTCTTGAGCGTGGCGAATAGTGCTGTGCCGCAGCGGTTGATTATTCTCCTCTAACACTTTAGACCTGTATAAGCGTTTTTTTCACAATACCTACAGTGGTCCTTCCGCCGAATCGAAACTCAAGAGCCTTGTGAATGCGGTCCTATAGGCCCCATCGGCATTGCAGTGTTTATGGGCTAAGAACACTACTAGACCTTGAAGTCACTTTCGAACCCATTTACTCTCATATAGGCCTCTCCAGTTGTTCGCCACTTTGGGCAATCATCTGAAGGCTTTACCCATAATCGCCACGCAGGGCAGGCGTGCTGGCGAACTGGCTCGTTCAACCTGCATCTTCTCGCTTCGGTGACGCTGCTGCCTGTCATCGGCCTGTGGTATTTACTACTACCATCGTGATGGTTATACCGCGACCAGTCGGTTGCCAGACCCGGAAAAGCCACCACGGAAATGTGAGGGTGGCTTGGAGAGAAAAGATGATGGGTCGCTCCCTTACATCCCCTATAAAATGCCGCATTAAAATCCGTTTGATTATTATACAGGGTGTTTGGTGCATCGTGTCTTTAATACCAAAACATGTAACAATATTGGCGATTTAAAAAGAGTAACTAGGTACCGAGTTTCTTGCCGTTTCTTCTCGGTAGAAATCTACTTTCCGAACACGGCGGTAGCTTCTTTTAAATTGCTTTTATTCACATTCTTACATTACTTTTTACTTGACGATTCATAAGTGCTTATTTTAAGTCTATGTGAATAAAGGTATTTTGATTTTTTTTTTGGCTATCTCTTCATCCCTATTAAATAAGTCTGTACTCACACAGTAGAAGTGAAAGAGAAGTTCTTGTCTAGCGTGGAGTATCTGTGCTCGCCCCGCAGTTTCCCCAAGAGGCGGCCGAGCAGTCTAGATTGCCGCCCCCCGCCCTCCATGCCAAGATGCTTGGTCCGAGTGGAGTGATCCGCGCTTATGGGAGAGCTGGAAGGTCTAAAACAGATAAGTCAGCAAGTACACGGCCACACGAGCTAGGTATACAAATCTGTAAAAGTAGCGCGATCACCATCACGCCTGCCCCAGTGGCAATTATAAAATAAATAAATAACCCAAGACATGCCACGCTGGGCCACAGCGCCACCTAGCCCCAAACTAAGCCGAAGCTTGTACTATGGGTACTAGACAACTGATAAACTTATTTAGATACTTTTTTTTGTAAATAAATACATATTATAACTACATAGAAAACACCCAGACCAATACAAATAGACATGTCCATGAACACAAATGTTTGTACTGTGCGGGAATCGAACCCACGACCCTTGGCTCAGAGGGCAGAGGTTACTACCCAATGAGCCATCAAGCCAGTCAATATATTAGATTATAGGTATATCCTCCAGATGTTTGCCCTAGTGGGCGAACAACTAGAGAGGCCTATGTCCAGCAATGAACTGCAATAGGCTGATGATGATCGTTCCTCATCATAACTACAATCCTCACAAGTTATAGGTACTCACATGTGTTTGATAATGTAGAATTGGAATATTCGAAAGATGATGATATTTTTGAATAGAATACATAAAATCCCATTTTACTATTAGATGTTCATGGTTATTGTGGTGTTAGCCGGTTAATTGAGGCATTTTAAAATAACTTGATCTTGTATCACCTACTCCATTTTGGTTAGGTGACTTTCGGATGACAAGCGTCTTTGAAAAGAAAATAATTTCTTTTTAAAACAAAAGAGGCCGACACCAAATGAGAATTGTTTTTTATTCCACTAGATGGCGTGGTTTGTTATGTTTGTTGTTGTATTAAGTCTTTTGTGGTACCTAATAAACATTTTTTCTTACTTTCTTTCCCTTTTCATGATTTTATACAAATTAGGTATATGGTTTTTATTTTCGATAAGTGTGTTTTAGGTAAATATAAGTAAACAGAACAAAAAATATCCTACATTGATATATAACTTATTTTAGAAACAGCAAAGCTAGAGAGAAAAATAAAATAAAACGAATCCAAATTAATTATAATGTATTGTAATTCATATAAAAATACAGTTATCAATATACATAATCGCATCGCCCGCGTAGGCATACAAATGTTATCATTTATAATAAAAACACGAGTACCGCAAAACATTCAAATGCCAATAGAAACAAACAATTAAGTACATTTGAACAGGCACAAGTCAGTCTGAGTTAAATAGATAAGCATAATTTATTACAAGAAGTCTTTGACGCATCAGACTTGCTAAGCTCTAGAAGTTCCTAGAAGAAAGAGTACATACTAAGTATCAACGATGTTGTAAAATGTAAACATACAATTTGTGATAAGTTACATAGATAATTTAGAAAACCTACAAGGAACACAGGAACGAGCGGATCTGCGATCGTCATGCGGTTATCGTATTTATCCTCTAGATATTTTGATATTGTAGAATGGAAGAGCATTTTATCTCACGCTAAGTATTTTTTTATTGAATGAAACACCTAATGAGGTCGAAATCAAAATGTATATAATAATTCGGCCATAGAGAATAAAAATTATAGTACCTTTGAATTCGACTACTCAATATACAGCCAAACAAGGATCTTTCTTATATACTAAGGACCTTATTATAACGCAGAGATTTCTCCATTCTCTAGTATACAAGACATCTAATCACATTTGGCTAGAGAACTGTGGCCTATAGCTTTACTTTTCAGCTTAAAACAGCCTTTTTTCACACACACAATACACCAAAAGGAATCAGTCTTTTAAAATAAAAGATTATATTAAAATGTAGTAACAACACAACCGCCAACCGACCGTGAGATCCACACATTCCTTAAATTCGATTTCCAATTGTGACAATTAGTTAAAATCTAATAGAGAGATTTGGCCAGCGAAACGCCACTTTGACACAAGCTAAATCGATAAAAAGGGGTTAAAAATAAAAAATAATCTCCTATTTAAGTAAATAATACCTAGTTCGCGATACATTTTCAGTAAATAAATTGCCTTCTGCGAGGATAAAAAGTATGCTGACTTATGTGCTAAGAAAACAGGCTTGGGACCAGTAAGTCCAACTAAACACATACCTACAACCAAATAAAGCTTCTAGCATTCAACAATAAAGGCACGACGAATATTACAACAGAGTTAACCTATAAGAACTGGTCCCAGCTAGGATCTTAACTATGAAATGTAAGGTTGGCTACCGCGATCAAATGTAGCGGTAGGGAGCTACTGGGACGAACAACGATTTACCCTGTCTTTATCAGTTATAATAGGGGCACTTCCGCCGCAATAGAAAAGCTATTGTTTCGCGTCCGAATTCGGCCTTCGGCCATTCAGTGTCGAACATAACAATTTTTGTGACTTCCCGAGATCATATCTTCAAAATTCGAATCTACACTGTCCAAGACTGTATTACTTCATATCGGTGAAATTTCATTCCACTGTCAATTTTATCCGGACCACACACTACAAAGATTTTGTGCGCTAAAGATAGTCGCCAACTAGGTATGTCCCAGATTCGCCCCCTACCGTGCAGTACGTCTGGCTTTCGAATGACATGGGAAAGAACGTGTTCCTCACACTTACAAGCTTTATGTTGAAATTAGAGAAAACTGGAGACATTACAGATCCTTTTCACACAGATTGTAAACGTTAGCAAGGCTGGCTCAACACTAGAGTTAATTCTATCGAATTTTATATTGATGAAAATTTACTATGATGATTGAATCATAAGTAGCCTCATACAATCATAATAGTTGGCTGCTAAAAAAGTTACTTAGGGCTCTGTAACACATTGAGCGCTGTGTGCATCTTTTTTTCACACAAACAATTAATTTTCTTGTGTGTCCAGAATTCCGGCAGTTAAAGGGATATGGGTATTTAAAAAAATTTCATTGAATCAAATCTCTTTTAAATTGAAATTAGGTGGTACTTCAGTGTGTAGAATTCCGGCATTTAAATGTAATTAGTGCTTGTAACATTTCATTGCTTCAAATCTATTTAAATTGGAATTTTGGAAAGGAAATTTGGTGGTACAATGTCGACCCTGACTAAATAAAAGTATCAAATCTGTGTGAAGGCATCCTACGCACCGGTCTTCTATCCCACATACAAAGCCAAGAGCCGCCGTACTGCAATTTCCGAAGGTAGCTCCATAGCTCGACCGGTCCTCTACCAGAGGCCGGAGGAGAAGCCGCCGGGCGGAACGCGGACGCGCTTGGGCGGCTCAGCGCGAGGCTCGGGCTGCGCCTGCGGCTGCGCCTGAGGCGGGCTGTCCAGCTTGTCAGGCTTGGTGACTGCGGGTGCGGGCGCGGGCGTAGGCTCGGGCTGCGCCGGCGGCTCGGGCGCGACGGGGCTCTGCTGGCCGTTCTGGGAAGGCTGCACGGGCTCGGCAGGCTCGGTGCCGTTAGTCGCTTTGGCGGCCTCCTCTGCTTGCGCTGAAAGAAAAGGGTTGGTTTATTATGAGCTACCGATCAGGAATAATAGCTGGGCACCGTTATTGAAATCGTCAACTTCTTTCAATACAGATTGAAAGTCTTTTGTTCCTCCCTCTTATTGGGTTGAATGATAGACCCTTTAAGCACATTACGTCACATACATTGATAGATCCTTTTGGCTCCTGTTCCACTGATGCCGAGTAGAAACGTGCTCTGCCACAATAGGGATGTTTCCAGGGTCAAAATAATTACGTTAAATTTAGTCCGTATTTGAGATTATAAAAATATATTGGACACGTATTTTTACTTTTTTCATTTAAACAAAAAATAACAAAGATACAAAGCATCAAAATGTAGGAGTGGGGGTAATGGACGTCGCTCAGTGGCGAAAAAACTCCCACTCTTTGACGTCACACGTAATTTTAACGGGCCATTTCTTTGTAATCTTTGGTCTAATTTACAAATGAAAAAATACGTGTCTTTTATTTTTGAACAATCTAAAAGACGGACTAATTACCTACATTTTCAACAGGCCTATTGACAGGTTAGTTACATGTCCACTGTCACAGTGACTTAGGGTCACATTCGCTTTCCATCAGGCATAGGGAGCCGTTATGCCGTACTACTATAAAAAAATGCAGAATCAGATCACAATCACAATGAATTGGGGGAAGCCTAGAGCGTCTAACTGCAACGCTCTCTATATGGTCCAATAACTGATTTCTGAACGCTCTTATCAGGACAAACAGAATCAAGACGTTTCCTTTAAAAAATACCACACAAGTATACTTCAATAAAATTTACATTCTCTCGGAAGTACAAAAACAACTAAGGCCAAACAGCCAGACACATCCCTTACACTACAAAGTAGTTGCATTTCAACTGGAGCCAATGTTGGCCGCCCTCCAAACTGTCTGCAATGCCTAATTACAAGATTTGCAACTTGGTGCATCCATCAAAATCCAATTTGCTTGTTTTTGTAATGGAAAACTTTTTAGTGCCATTTTTTTTGTCGTTATCATCAGAATATGGACTGTTTATAGGTGCAGCGCAGACGGCACACTTTTTGTGCGATAGAGTTTGCGTCTGAGATAGGTATATAAAAAGAACGTCTAGGTCTGCCGACAGAATATTCGAAGATGTGCGTCGTGTGCGTTGAGTCTGTGAAATATCCGCCACAGACTTTTGCGCGTTGTGTGCGTTACTGCATATAATTGCAAAAAAGTGCGTCACAGATAGCCTGTCGTCTAGTGGCGCTGCCCCTTAGTGGGGATATAGGTAGGGGTGTGGCATGTCATCTTTTCGCTTCAAGCCAACCTCGCCTGCCCGTGGTGCACTCTGCCGAATAACAAACGAGGCGCTGGCAACCGACTGGTGGCGGTATAAGAAGGCGTAGCTAAATACCAGTTGAGGGGCAGAAGCGTCACCGGAGTGAGAAGCAACGCCCTGCGATCGCCAATCCGCCCGCCCAGCGTGGCGATTAAGGGTATATCCTCCAGATGAAGAAGAAGAACAACTGGAGAGGCCCAAGTCCAGCAGTAGAGCAATAGGCTGATGATGATGATTTAATCGATTGTTCTACATACCGGCGGCAGCAGCTAACACCGAGGGCGCAGGACGACGGCCGCGCGTGGGCTCGGGCTCCCCGCCGAAGATGTCCGTGTGCCCGCCGCCTGGGGGGCGGAGCACCCTGCTCGACAGCCGCGTGTTGTCTTGCAGACCAACGTTGAAAGATGTCGAAGTCATGTTTTTCTGGAAGATGAAGAGAAGGTCTATTTGAGTTTTTTTTTTATATATATATAATCCAAGGCATGCCACACCAAACTAAGCCGAAGCTTGTACTATGGGTCCTAAACAACACTTGTATAAGTTGAGAACTGAGCATGCGTGTTATTTTACTGCCGCAGATTCTGGTTCAGACGGAGTATTGACGGTGGTAGAGCCTATATTCGCTTTGCTTTTTGGCACACGAATAAGACTATGTCTGTTGTACGACAAATCAGTAAATAAATAAGTACCTACTCGAATGTTTAGTCGAATAATTTCCAAGATTCAAAATGTCCAATTGTCATCGTAACACGAGCAGTGACGGAATGAAAAGTAGGTACCAGGATTGCATAGGTGAGTGAGAAGTAGTAAACTAAATTGAAAGAAACGCAACCTATAGACTTCCTACGTATCTATGCGATCCTTGAACATTGCGACTAAACGCACAAAAATATATGTGACTAGCTTTTGCCCGCGACTTCGTCCGCGTGTTTAAATTTATACATACAAAAGTTTTTTCCCGCTAACTCCCGTTCCCGTGGGAATTTCTCAAAATACAGCCATAACTAAACTTTATATTTACTAAGGTACCTGCATGCCAAATTTCAAGCGTCTAACTTAAGCGGTTTAGATTTTTCATACAAAAGGATTTTCCCGCTAATTCCCGTTCCCGTGGGAATTTCAGGAATTCCTTTCTTAGTGCACCCCTGCGGTACCTAAGCTACGTCCCTTCCAAATTTCAAGTGCCTACGTTTAGCCGTTTGGGCTGTGCGTTGATATGTCAGTCAGTCAGTCAGTCAGTTTCTCCTTTTATATATATATGTGGGATCGTTGAAGTAAAATGCAGTTATAAATTAACAATAAAATTATATATTTCTTCCTTACGTCTTACATCGTCTTTTCCTACATGACACCTCTCCATAGACTCCCGAAAAGAGTTTCCGGAACTCATTATAAAAATAAACCTAGAATTTAACAGAAAATAAACCTTCTCCCACACGGCCGTCCTGAACATTCATCTGCCCCAGATGAACTTTCCTGTATTTCTGCGTCAGCCCATGACTTCTCTTTCTTTTGTATTATAACAGTTAAATTCTTCTTCTTCTATCAGTTTCATAATTTCTTCGTTTTCAAATATAGAAATCATGCCAATACTTCGTTGCCACGTACTATTTAAACATCGTTGCACTCTCACTTATCCAGTGCCTCATCTTTATCCAGCAGATGTAAGTATTTTTCTTTTCTTCCTCTCAAAATACATTCTTCACAATTATCTATAATTTTTCCTTTCATGTTTCCTATATAATATTCTCTATTTACAAGTCTTTCACTCTTTCTGAGATTTCGGCTTAATGCATCAGCATGTTTAAGTCTAGATCTTGATCTATGTTCAATTTCATAATCATTCTCTTTCAGTAGCAGAGCCCAACGAGCAACACGTGAAGGTAAGTCTTTCTTCTTTCTGTTTTCAGCTGGTGACAGTCGACGTGGACTTTGATGGATCGGATCTTCTTTGGTAAGTATTATCTTAACATTACTTTCTTTCTTTTTAACATCAGGTTTATATTCTTCAATCGTCTTTGTAATCTTCTCTTTAATTTCTTTATTTTCAGGGTAATATTCGTCGCAAACAGTACTCTTCTTTTCTGCCAGTAGTGTCAGGTAAGTAATCTTTTTAAGAAAAACACCGTCAGCAGTAAAGTTCACTTCAAAATCTTTGAGTATAGGATTTCCAAGTATAACATTGACCGGTATAGCATAGTCTTGAACAACGTGAAAATCCATATCAACATAGTAGTCCGAATCGGCTTTAACTTTAGCTTCTAGAAGTCCTTCAGTACCAAGTTCTTTTCCAGCAATGCCAGTTAGAGTTATAGTTCTTTCTTTATCGTACTTAGTTTTTCCTGTCATAACTTTCTCAACTTGTGACAATTTTATCAAATTAACATCACTTCCAGTATCAATTAATGCTGTTATTTCCATGTTATTTATAGTTACTTTCTTCAAAGGAGCTTTCAATTCTTTTCCTTCCTCATCGATCTCTGCCTTCGCATTTTCGTTTCGAATATTCAATATCTTTTTCTCTTTATTAGTACATTCATGACTCTTGTGTCCAAATTCGTTGCATTTAAAGCACTTAATACCCTTTGTACAAGTCGGGGCTTCATGATCTGAATCGCCACAGTTAAAACATCGCTTAGCTTTATAATGCTTTGTTGGTGGAGTAGGTACATGAGGTCGAGTCTGAGTCTTCTCTTTCATATTTTTGTAAATATCCAATTTCGTTCTGAATTCTTTAAGGTTTGCTGCTCCGTACAAAATAGATTTATTATATTCGCTGTCTTGGATGCCATCAATAACATATTCCATCAGCGCTGCGTCTTCAATATTCCTGTGGGCGCTGATATTCGCCCTCTTTTTAGAGTTATAGAGTGAGGTGTCATTTAGAGATGTCTGACAGATCTGTCATGATATAAAATATCGATTTGTATTGCATTAATATATTACTTAATAAATAACTATTCACACATATATTTGTTGCCATTGTCCTGTCCCCAAATGTGGTGACCCCGACGTGAGTTTTATAAGGACTGGGGACCGTTGCAACCTGATAGACGGACTCACAATGTATCGGTGAGCTTTACCAAACTCCGTTCCATGAAGAGTTCGAAGCTTACGAATTACGGCAATTATTTTCGATTATGAAACTATAATTTCTCAATACACCAACGGCTGAGCAAGTTGGGTTATAAGTTAGAAGCTGGAACTGGACAGTGGTTGCTCTGTGCGATCACATTATTGTGGCTACGATCGTTCGAGAAGATCAAGATGTTCGATATCGTCCGTCGCTTCGCACAACGTTTTTATTTATTTTTTAGTGTGTGATGAGTGTTTTGATAAGTTTTTATTTTTATTAGGTATTAGACTCCTATCATTTGTTTTAAGGAACATAAGATTGTATCTGTAAATGTGCATTGAGATTTATGTATAGGCTGTAAGTCGGACCTATGTAGAGTTTATTCTTATGTTTACTTTTTTATCATTATTCCCTAATTTACGTGCTTTATAGACCGAGTGGTAACGGAACATAATTATTTCACAGTTTAGGTTATAATGGCTGAGCAAGAATCGTTGCAAGCTCATCTTGAGCGTCTGCTTGTTCAGAACAATTTTCTCTTGGAGCAGAATGCCGCATTGTCGAAGCAGCTTTCGGAATCTAACGTATTCATGTCGACTGAACAAGGTACTGCGTCTGTTGTTTCTTCTGTACGACCTAAGTTAGCGCCTTTTTGGTTTGACCGACCTGCGGGGTGGTTTGCTCATGTCGAGGCTCAATTTGCTTTGAGTAATATCACAGCTGATGAAACCAAGTATAACTACGTTGTGGCTCAAGTAGATGCTAGGTTATCAGGGGAAATCGAAGACCTTGTTACCAATCCAGCTCCCAAAGGCCAGAGATATGCCGCCATTAAGGCGGAGATGATCCGAAGATTTTCGGTATCTGAAACTCAGAAAATAAAAATACTTCTTTCTGGAGAAGAAATAGGTGATCGCAAGCCCACGCAGTTTTTGCGGCATTTGCGTTCTTTGGCAGGAAGCTTATCCGTCGAGAAAATCTTACGCGAGCTGTGGTTACAGAGATTACCTCTTAATGTGCAAGCAATCCTTACTGCACAGGCGGAACTAGATCTAGACAAGGTTGCGGAACTGGCAGATAAGATTTTGGAAGTGACTCCGGTTACTGTAAACGAAATTCAGTCATCATCATCGTTCGACTTGAGTAACATACAGCTGCAGTTGGAAGGTTTATCTCAGGAGGTAGCTGCGCTTTCGACTCAACAAAGGCAGTCCAGGTCTCAATCATCGTCCGTTCCTCGACGCAGGTCGCTTTCGCGCTCGCGCCGTTTTTGTTGGTACCATGCTCGTTTTGGTGTACGTGCTTTTAAATGCAATCAGCCTTGCAATTGGGAATCTCCTGTTCCAAAAAAACCGGAAAACAATCGGAGCGGTCAGTAACGGCGACATCTGACTGCAGTATTTTTCAGGGTCGCCGTTTATTTGTCACAGACCGTGATACTAAGTGGAATTTCTTATTAGACACTGGTTCAGATTTATGCTGTTTTCCCCGAAAGCTATTGCGTCCTCCGCCAAAAGCAACAGGATATGAGTTATCAGCAGCTAACGGGAGTACTATTAAGACGTATGGAGTTAAACCCCTTACGCTAAATCTGGGTTTGCGCCGTGAATTTAAATGGAATTTCACCATAGCCGATGTAGAGACTGCGATCATAGGTTCAGATTTTCTTGCACATTTTAACTTGTTACCAGACTGTCACCTTAAACTTTTGAGAGATGGGGTAACAGGTTTGACAGTGCCGGCTACTGTGTACAAATGTAACCAACACAGTATTAAGTTGGTAAAGCTAGCAGGTGACTCTCGTTTTTCAAAGGTTCTCATGGAATTTCCAGACGTTACAAAACCACCTGGTATCGATCGGATTGTGAAGCACTCTACTCTCCATTACATTAAAACTACAGAGGGTCCTCCTGTGGTGTCTCGTCCTCGTCGGCTCGCTCCAGACAAGCTGCGCATAGCACAGAAAGAGTTTGCGGATTTAGTGCGCACTGGGACTGCACGACCATCTATGAGCCCATGGAGTTCACCCCTTCATCTTGTGCCTAAGAAGGATCTAACATGGCGACCTTGTGGGGATTACAGAAGTTTGAACGCTCGCACTGTACCAGATCGATATCCGGTTCGTCATATAGGGGATTTTGGTACCGGTCTAGCTGGATCTACTATTTTTAGCACAATCGACCTCGTGAAAGCTTACCAACAAATTCCAGTGAATCCTGCGGATGTTTGCAAAACGGCTATCACCACGCCGTTTGGTCTATTTGAATTCCCTTATATGACATTTGGCTTACGTAACGCTGGACAGACGTTCCAACGTTTCATTGACGAGGTGTTAATGGGTCTCGATTTTTGTTTTCCTTATTTGGATGACATTTTAGTGTTTTCAAAAGATTCCACTTTGCATATTCACCATCTTCGCGTCCTTTTCCAGAGATTGGTCGATTATGGTGTGGTAGTCAACTCTGCCAAATGTACTTTTGGCGCCAGTGAAGTCATTTTCCTTGGCTATAAAGTGTCGAAGGATGGGATACAGCCTCCAGATGATAAAATTGCTACACTGCGCAATTATCCCCTTCCTAAGACTGCTCAAGGTCTTAGAAGGTTTCTAGGAATGATCAATTTTTATAGGAATTTCTTACCTAAGGCTGCTGCAGTACAGGCGCCGCTTATTGATTTTCTTACCGCTACCAAGCTGAAAGGAGATAAACCAATGCCTTGGACAACAGAGCTTGAACTTGCCTTTCAGGCATGCAAAGAAAGTTTATCGCAAGCTACTCAGCTTGCACATCCTATTCAAGGCGCACGTTTGGCTTTATTCACAGATGCCTCAAGCACGCATGTAGGGGCTTGCTTACAACAGTGGACTGCTGTAGGATGGCAGCCGTTAGGGTTCTTTAGTAAGAAACTTAGTGTGGCACAAGCCACTTGGCCAGCCTACTACCGAGAGTTGCTAGCAGTTTATTCAGCTGTTCAGCATTATCGACATATATTGGAAGCTCAACACGCGACTATTTTCACTGATCACAAACCCCTTTTATACGCTTTCACTCAACGTAAAGAAAAGTTACCTCCTCCGCAGTTGAATCAGTTGACTTTTATTTCCCAGTTTACAACGGATATCCAACACATTAAAGGGGAAGATAATATCGTCGCTGATGCTTTGTCCCGCGTTGATGCTATTTCCCTTGAGCTTGACAGTGATGCTTTAGTGAAGGCTCAAGAAGTCGACGAGGAGTTTAAAGAATTGCTTAATAATTCTTCTTTGGATTTAGTGCTTAAGCGGGTGCCAGGATCAGTCGTGCCTGTTTTCTGTGATGTTTCCACAGGTAAACTGCGACCATATCTACCGACTTCATTTCGCCGGCCTACTTTTGAGCGGCTGCATAACTTGAGTCATCCAGGTGCTCGTGCATCTGCGCGTCTCGTTTCCGACCGTTTTGTGTGGCCCGGTGTGACGCGTGATTGTCGCAAATGGGCTCGCGAGTGTCTCGCTTGTCAGAAAAACAAGATCACCAGGCACACGTCCACTCCGCTTGGTGACTTCAGCGCTCCGGCAGCAAGGTTCAAGCATGTTCACATTGACATTATTGGCCCTTTGCCAGTTTCAAATGGTTTATCTTATTGTCTTACGGCGATAGATAGATTTTCTCGCTGGCCCGAAGCCTGGCCGATGTCGGGTATTACTGCTGAAGACGTAGCCAAGAAGTTTGTAAGCGAGTGGATAGCTCGATTTGGTGTGCCTGCCACTATTACTACAGACCAGGGTCGGCAGTTCGAGTCAATGCTTTTCAGTAAGCTCATGACCCTGGGTGCTACGCAACGAATTCGGACTACGAGTTACCATCCTCAAGCTAATGGCATGGTGGAAAGATTTCATCGGCAATTGAAAGCGGCCCTTAGATGTCACAACGAAACATGGAGTCAGGCTTTGCCCTTGGTGCTGCTAGGAATACGAACTGCATTGAAAGAAGACCTTAAATGTTCGTCAGCAGAGCTCGTATATGGTGAGCCATTGCGTTTACCGGGAGAGTTTTTTGAGAGTGGTCCTGCAGCTCCATCTGTTTCTAGCGATTTTGTAGACCGTCTTCGGATAACATTGGGGAATCTTCGTCCCTCACCGGCGGCAAGACATGTTAGGCCTGCAATCTTTGTTTCCAAGGATTTAGAAACTTCCTCACATTTTTTCCTTCGTGAGGATACTTTACGACGCTCCTTACAGGCGCCATACACTGGACCATATCGAGTGATTGGTCGCAACAACAAAACGTGTACGTTGGATATATCAGGGAGAAAGGTTGAGGTTAGTTTGGATCGTGTTAAACCCGCTTACCTGACTGCTGACTCACCCCCCAGTTCATGCTCGATTCCTACTGCTGCAACTGTTCCAAATACTATTCCAAAATCTATTACCACTCGGTCTGGCCGGGTTGTTAGGTTTAAACTACCTGTAGATGTGTAGGAGTTGAATGGAAGTTTTATTAATTTGTTAATTGTTATGTTTAAATGAGAAGTAACTAGTTTTTTTTGTTTTCTAATTAATTGTTTTTTTCTCCGTGGGGGGGTAGTTGTGGGCGCTGATATTCGCCCTCTTTTTAGAGTTATAGAGTGAGGTGTCATTTAGAGATGTCTGACAGATCTGTCATGATATAAAATATCGATTTGTATTGCATTAATATATTACTTAATAAATAACTATTCACACATATATTTGTTGCCATTGTCCTGTCCCCAAAATTCCCATGCAATGCACATTCTTTCATATGGAGAAAATACTGCTGTAATGTCTCGTCTCTTTTCATTTTTCGCGAACTTAGCTGCTTATGAATCGCGGCACTATTTAGTATTGATCCAAATTCTTCTTCTAGCTCTTGTTTTAATATTTTATAGTCTCTTACACCACCAAGTGAACGTAGAAATAGTTTGGCAGTTCCACTAAGTAGTCTTTTCGCGTAAATTAGCTTTTCTATTTCAGTCCAGTTCATCAACAGAGCCGTGTCTTCAAATTCATCGAACCACATTGAAATCGGGTAAGTATCATCACCACTAAATGACGTCATCGACTTCTCCACATCGCTAAATGAGATATAGGGTGCGGTATCACGTGATTCACGTTCTTCTCCGTCTTTATTTTCCTTCTTCGGTGGCATTTTAAAATGTTATTTGAAGAAACAAAAACAAAAACAATCTTCTTACTTCTTAAGTCGTAAAATTTTTGAATTACCTTCTACAAAATTAATAATCTTCAATCATTAATCGTTATAACAGTCTTGAAAATAAATCTTCATCTCATTTTATATTCCATCAAAAATACAAATAAAATTCAGTCATCTTCGAAGCATTCGTGACGCGTTCCATGTCCGTCAAACAGATCACTGTCACATCACCACGCCGATATTTTACGGATAATTTTCTTCATAAATATTGTTATTTCCTCCACACCAATACTTCTCAGGATCCCGGACGAGCCCCCAAAATAGTTGTGGGATCGTTGAAGTAAAATGCAGTTATAAATTAACAATAAAATTATATATTTCTTCCTTACGTCTTACATCGTCTTTTCCTACGTGACACCTCTCCATAGACTCCCGAAAAGAGTTTCCGGAACTCATTATAAAAATAAACCTAGAATTTAACAGAAAATAAACCTTCTCCCACATATATATAGATGCATATTCCTATATGTGCACAATAACTATAAGAGATCATATCCCATTACTGTGACGTCCTTCAATTCACAATTGTTCGTTTCACATTCACAATAATGAATGACCAGACGATTGTAAGCCAGAAATCAATCTTATTTCTCATAACATCTGAAATTATAATTCAAAAATACGTGAGAACGTTTATTTAATTTCATGTCTCTTGTTTTAATTCAGTTAGCTTACGAGCGAAAGAAAAAATTAGCACTATAAATCAATTTATCAGCACCAAAGCCGACCTACTCGTTTAAAGCTGACCGATGTAATGAAATAAGTGCTTCATTGTCAAAAGCAGAGGCATTAAGACCATTTGGAGCCATAAACTCATCATTCGGGCCACAGATCGGGGTCAGAGATTGCGGACACGTCAGGGTGACATTAACTTATAATAATTCGACCGTTACACGCATGACAATTAAGCTTTAAAAGCCATTCGTTATTAAATTGTAGTCTACCTTTGCAAGAGACGAATAGTAAACGATTTGCGGATGGGATGAATCACAAATGGAACTAACAACATAATGATGCGGACTCTGAAATCTGTCAACCAGGACTTGGTGAATAAAACTCCTGATTTTGAAGCTCATGATCAGTAGCGGTTGCTAGTAAATTCTGAATCCCTAAACAACTTCCAAACTAGGACCCAGCAACCCTAAATGGGACAAAATGCAATTAGGAAGAATCCCGAATGAGATCTCTACAAATAAGACCAAAAAATGGAACAAACTGAGACTCGAAAATGTGATAATAGGAATTAAGAACACTACGAAGGGCTAATTGCCCGTAAGCGAAAGAAAAGATGGAAAGGAAAGACCATTTTGATGAAACCGCAATTACTTGCTCTTGCAATTAAGTTCTCTTGAACTAACGTCTTTAACAAAACATGCATTGCCCTTTCAACAAAATGCTTTATAAAGAATTGTTAAAGAATCTTTTCACATTACAGTCAAAGGTAATCCCAGTTTTACTCTGCTTTTAATTGTAAAATGTCATGATCATTATGGAATTGAATACGCATTCATCTACCCTTTTGAATAGCAGTCTCAATAATCAAGTATTACTTTTCATAACCGCTGCGTGTAGATAATGATTTTGTATCCTTTATCGTACCCAATTCATCGATCGATACTCTTGTTGATATAAACCTCCATAAAGGTCAAATAACACTGGTTCAAGCCTACATAATTGACAAAAATAAACAATCTATATTGATACTAGCTTTTGCCCGCGACTTCGTCCGCGTGTTTAAATTTATACATACAAAAGTTTTTTCCCGCTAACTCCCGTTCCCGTGGGAATTTCTCAAAATACAGCCATAACTAAACTTTATATTTACTAAGGTACCTGCATGCCAAATTTCAAGCGTCTAACTTAAGCGGTTTAGATTTTTCATACAAAAGGATTTTCCCGCTAATTCCCGTTCCCGTGGGAATTTCGGGAATTCCTTTCTTAGTGCACCCCTACGGTACCTAAGCTACGTCCCTTCCAAATTTCAAGTGCCTACGTTTAGCCGTTTGGGCTGTGCGTTGATATGTCAGTCAGTCAGTCAGTCAGTCAGTTTCTCCTTTTATATATATAGATTTACTCGTAATACCCTCGATCTCACACGATCGTTTGGCAAAATAGATTATTGTTCAGATTACCTACTCTTCAAATATAAAACACTATTGTTAGTGCGTAGTATAAAATAGCTGACGTAAATGGAATCGCGTACAATCACAAATTACAACCAAAACACCAAATCCAATTTTAGCCAACAGTGTTTGTAATTATATCCTTAAATGTATTCGTTATGGTTGCAGATAATTCGGCGTCGTAACATAATGCGACACCCACACTACTCCAATAAGGAAACTTGAAAGAAAGTATGCAATTTTATTTTTTTGTTTGCTAGAAGAATGACCTACACGCTGGGGAGAAAGCGTCGCATTGTTAAAAAACGTTTAGACGTCAGTATTGCTATAATTATTTTACAGTATTATAGCAATAACTTCCGTTTCAATTTCTGGCGAGTAATTTTAGGAAGCTCAAGCTCATTTTCATCAACACCCTAGCCAGATTGTTCTTTTAGTAATATCACAGCATTCCTCTAAATGCTGCTTAAGGGATCCTTAGCTTAAGTTGCCGTTGGTAAAACTTGGAATCAGCCTTTTTGCCCATTTTAAAGACGCTGGCTTGGACGATAACGAATGCAAAGCATTCCCAATCATACAAACCAAGAAAATGGGAATGAAACATTTAAAAACAACACTACCTGTATTGAAAATGGTAAGGAGAATAAAGTCAGTGTCAAGCAGTTCTAAGTTCAAGAGACTGACAATGATTGCCTCGTTAAGCTCACTGATAATAATACTCAGCTCAACAAATATAAAAATAAGATAACAAAAGAATTTACTCTAATTAGAGTAACTGAAATATCCTAAGCAAACTCAGCTACAGGCACACATAATGAGGACATAACGGAATATCGTCGCATGATCGTGACGGCATCGCAGAAAACCGTAATAAAAACGTAATCACAATATAGTCTAGACGATTATGTACCTACTGTGTTCGAACAATACTGGGAGAGCATTAAACTTGCCCGAAATCAATATAAATGTAGTTATAGAAGTTATAAGCAGATCATGTAACACCGCCCACGACTTTTCGACTTCGGTTATCGCAATGCAGTTGGCTCGAGCAAATATACTTTTGCATTAAAACTTTCGTACAACTCCAACGTGAGGATTCCTGAAAAGAAATTTTGGAACAAACCCAACAAGGTTTTATTCTAGACATACTTCATTTTAAATGACAGAGAACAACCTCACATTCCTACTAATGCCGTAGTAGGAGAACGGACCCTGGCACTAAGCCGGGAAAATGCTAGAACGAAGAAGATACCTATATACATTTTACTCCTAAGGTTTAAGAGCGGCAGTATGATTAGCGGAATCTTAATTTTAACTTAGAGAAATAATAGGATAGAGAAATTTGCGTTAATCTTTGATTGTTTTATAAAGTAGCCAGCAACAAGACTTCCCACAATCAATCTTAATAAATCGAAACGTGTTCAAGGATAGTCACAGGATGTCAACATCAAGATGGCGAGACGTTTACCAGCCGTCACAAGAGACAAACGTCACTACTTAATTAAAACAGAAAGCCCATTAGCATACATTTATTGTTCATAGTTTCATACATCCTCCCATGGTGGTGCAGAATAATAATTGCACATTGTCTCCAAGAACAATATCAGTCGGTAAGTAGGTGACGAACTGAACTCTGTTTTTGTCGGCGAGGAAATAACTTGACTGCAAATCCGGTGTTAAAATGAGCAAGCTTCCGATGATCATTTAGAATTAGGAAAGGCTACGAACAAAAAGCCATGTGGCAATAATAAGAAGGTTAAAGAATATGCATATTTTGGTAAACGCCTTTACGACCTTAGGAGAACTGCCGAAAGTGGCTGGATGAGGAAATCCCGGGATAGAGAAATGTAGCACGAATTAAAGGAGGCCCGGGCTATTGATTGATCCCCAACGCGACACCGTAGCAAATTTTCTTCCGCATAATAATATCCTTTCGATCGCTTTCAGCCAAAAATGCCACAGCGACTAATATTAAGAAGACAGGAGATCTTGTGCACAAACGTGTAGGAAGTACGCACTACCTTCGTAATCCGATGAGACGACACCTCCAACATTATCCAGAAGCGTGACTCACTAATAATTTCTTAATAGAAAAAAAAAACCAAAACATTTCAGGCTCAACTTGCGATTCGTCGAAAGATCAACGTCGTTCGTCGATCTACAATCAAGAGTGCCTTGTTTTTGAACTGCTTTCTTGCAGTATGCAAAATAATGCAGACACCGTCTGTGTAGTACTCAAAACCTAAACAAAATGATATACACTGGACTCAAACATTACATATCATAGGAGTCATCGTATCAGAACGTTTATGGCTAGGTCAACGTCCAAATCTATTAATAATAATTATATTAGTTCACGATAACAATGGCGGGATTTCTAAATGATCTTTCTGTACAAATAAGAACAAAAACAACATCACGTTCAATTAAATTGGTGTGTAAGGCTGTCTCGACTATTTACAGCCTTGGTAAGTAGTAAACCTAAATTGCTCAATTCCAAATGTTTTAATACAAAATGCAGGTAATTCTAATTACAATTTCAAATTACATATCAATTACTTGTTATTTTAGGATTTGATAGTCTTCTGACTGGACAATAGCAGTTAACCAGAACTTTATTTTTTTGTTGTCATTGCATGAATCATGGCGTTGTCTTGTAATTCAGTGGATTTGACTCATGCTTTTCTCATTACACTGTCACTCATGAGTAATGATAGTGTTTCCTTGTGTAAGTAGGTACAAAAAGCACATTTTCCTTTTCAGAATTTTTTAGCCGAATGGGAACGAAGGGTTCTTTAAAGACTTTATCCTGTATTTCATCTGTACCTACACACCAGCTACATGAGCTAACATTACGCACGTGTTGATATAGTGTACGGCAAAAAGGCATCGTTTTATGGGTACACGCCCCAAGGACACACACGTTTTGCCTCTACTTTCTTAGTACGACTGGCCTAACATCATGGAACTCCTTGCCAGACTCTTTGTTCCCCGAGACATACAATCTTCAGGTTTACAAGGCGAGAGTGAATCGAAATTTTCTGGGCTGGCTTCAATATCATAATTATGGTGAATTGTGATGAAAACCGTAAACCCATACTGCAGAAAAAACGTTTTCTATGTCAAATGGGTTATAGGGGTATTTAATTTGTTTGATGACACACTTTCGCTAGTATCGTGTGTTCACCCAATTTTTTGCCAACATTTCAACGCTAGGTATTTGACGGTTGCTAAACCACGTAAATGCGGTTACCGTACTTTAAATTTCGCTCTATAGACGATAGTCATATAGTCAATTCTATTCGACTATTGTTTTATTATTTTATTTTAAATATACGAAGCACTTCTAATATTTCTATTTATAATGCGACTTATAAATGTAAAATAATAACTAAACGGAACTACTCTCCTTGAACAAAATAAGGCGACCTTTAACCAGCTTTCAATTATTATAAAAACTATTTTTAGAACTCAATTTTTTATAGTTTCATTTCTTACAATGTAAATCTTAGGTATATGTTTCATAAATGAAATCTAGTATTAATGCTTATTTCGTAAACATCTTCTTAACCTAAGAGTTCCCTCAACAGAATGTAGGATTCTTAGCCCAGGACGGTGTTTGGTATTTATTTATGTGCAAAGGCTGAATGATGAAAAATGATATTTGGCAAACAGATATGGCGTAGTAAAATACCACATTTTGGTGCTATTGCATCATCAACAATTTTTTTTTTAGATTTGACGTTTTTGGGCCTTGTCCGGAGATTCCTGAGCTCAGGCATCTGCTATCACTCTAATTTGTAAAGATCACCGATATTGAAGCGGGCAAAACCGCAGGCTAGTAGGTAATAATCTACATTAACGAATTGATTTCTCAATCAAACCAGAACTCGAGTACCAATAGTGACCTTAATAGGAATACTACACAACCAACTGATATCCGATACCCATCTACGTTCGCGTAGGTGTATAGAGATACTTTACAGAGCTAGATAAGACTACAATACCTACAGATACAAACCGCAACTCAGGAAATGTCTCAATAATGTCCAATCTATTTGCAAATATGGCAAAGGTAATCTAATGTTATCCTTGTCCTATGTACGGTACCTCAAGGTTGTTGATAGGCGATCCGTACATATCATAATGTGGTATGTTTTCAGGCCTAACCCGTTATCACACACACAATTTAGCTAACTGCTTATCTTGTAAAATCAAAACTTTTATTTAGTTTTGGAACTTTCATGTTTTAACGAAATAGCATAGACCGATGACGGGCAGCAGCGTCACCGGAGCGAGAAGCGATTATGGGTATATCCTCCAGATGTTTGACCTAAGTGGCGAACAACTGGAGAGGCCTATGTCCAGCAGTGGACTGCAATAGGCTGATGATGATGAACGAGTTCTAGCTAGAGTCTATACTGCTTCTGGGCAAACATAGTGTAGGACGTCCTCAGGCCAGATGCGGCGACGATTTGCGCAAGATAACTGGCAAGTGCTGGATGCGACAAGCCCAAGATCGGGCAAAGTGGTGAACAATTATTGCAAATGCCTATGTCCAGAAGTGGAATCCAAGAGGCTAATGATGAAGATATTACGTTTAGATACTTTACTAAGTTTGGAACTAAATTTGGAAATACACTAGGTATGTTAGGGATGTAAGGGAGCGACCCATCATCTTTTCGCTCCAAGCCAACCTGGTGCACGTGGTGCATCCTGCCGAATAACAAACGAGGCGCTGGCAACCGACTGGTGGCGGTATAATGACCACAATTGAGCTTTAATACCACCACCACGATTAAATACCACAGACCAATGACGGGCTGCAGCGTCACCGGAGCGCGAAGCGATATAGTGGCGATTATGGGTATTATATCCTCCAGATGTTTGACCTAAGTGGCGAACAACTGGAGAGGCCTATGTCCAGCAGTGGACTGCAATAGGCTGATGATGACTATGTTAGAACAATGAGAGGCCTATTATCCAGTATCAGCAGCGTAAAACTATAAAGTTTTTAAATTGTCACTTAGTTAACTTTTACACTCTAAAGGTTCAACAATAAGGGATAAAGATTGACATAATCCACACGGCATTCAGTCCGCCATTTGTACTTTCTTTGTGCAATAAAGATTTTTCTTTCGCTTCTTTGTTAAATAAATAAATAATCACAAACTAACCAAAATCCATGTGAGTAAAGCCACAGGCAAAAGCCAATAAAATCATTACAAGAAACATAAGTAAAGTTAGTAAAATTATTACAAGCAGGAAACAATTGTATCTAATTGATATCGAAAGACTTGATCATTTAACGAAGGGCGACTTGAAGGCGAGATTCTTATACTTAAGTAGATAATTAGGTATGTTATAAAATAAAATAAAATCTCAGTGGGCCTTCAGGGTGAGGGCGACAGATGCAATGTAAGTTATAAATAGTTCATTCAATGATTGTGGAGAAAATAAATAATTATCTTAACTTATTATCTTATCTTAATGTGTTTGTTCTTATGCCTGTCGACTGATCTTTTAGACCTCACGACAGTTTACCATCAGGTGGAGTGAGGTCATCCTGAAAGCTCTTCATATAAAAATATAGGGTTGTGGTTTGCAAAAATGTGATTCTACATGTATATCTCGCAAGAACCAAATTCTCTATAGATAAACTTCTTCTGTTGTTTCCAATAGAAAAATGTAAGGTGAAAAAGGTATGTAATCAAAATTTATTTATTTAGTAAGATTCTAGTATTATCCAGGACCATCAGTCTGGAGGATAGGTCTTGTGATCTACGTAGGTTTGTGATTGTTCACTTATTTGCCGAAGATTCCACAATCATCACATTCCCTAATCACATCCCTATATAAATTTACATATTCCTTACCTCCCTCCTAGATATGGATTTTTGTAAACAACCACACAGTAATCATGTACTTATGATGTGCAAACAACACTTAATTATCAATTAAACCATCTCTTATTATTTATTCATATCCTTTATCTTATCAATATGGATATTTAAATTACCCAAGACATGCCACGCTGGGCCACACATTGCCATCTAGCCCCAAACTAAGCCGAAGCTTGTACTATGGGTACTAGACAACTGATAAACTTACTTATATACTTTTTTTTTGTAAATAATTACATTTATTATACCATAGAAAACACCCAGACCAATACAGGACATGTACATGAACACAAATGTTTGTAGGTACCATGGGAGAATCGAACCCACGACCCTCGGCTACGAAGGCAGAGGTCACTACCAAATGAGCTATCAAGCCAGTTGTTAATTGTAAACATTATGCCAGTTAATCAGGTCTAAGAGACAATTGAAAATAATAAGCCCGAGTGGGAATAGAACCCGTAACCCTTGATTCAGATGCCACAGTTAGTACCAAATGTGCTACTGGACCAATTGATTATGATTAAGTTTTGGATAAGTTTCAATGTCTGAAACATCTTCATCAATGATAATAAGTCTATTTATTTATTTACTTGCTTGTCACATGGTTATTACAGATGAAATACAGATAAAGCAGGTACTTTGTACACATGACACCCCATAATAAGAAGTTTTACGGCCGTATTCACAAACGTTACTATGTGACATGCGGACACAAAGTGCCCAAAAATCCTATACTTTTTGGGTACCTGTGCGTTCCTGCGACACATAGTAACGTTTGTGAATATGGCCGTTAGTGTTTCTCATTTAACAAGCAGTGTTTTTAAACAAGTTTGCATGTTAAATGACCTAATAAGTGCATTTCAAACCGTGTATCAGTCAATTTTGTGTATGTTCTGTTTAATAAATGATAAGCGATCATTTTAGCACAAGCTCAAGTTGTTCCATGTGATAAGGCCTTTGTACTACAATTGTACAACTTCAATCAAATGTAATGTACTGGATGTTATGTATGCCCATAAGTGGCTAGTTACATATTACTTTAAATAAGTACATGCACTTATCTCAGTAAATATGTTAAAAAAAATTATTAAAAGTACAACTACATACCTACCTGATTATTAAATAAATTTAAATTTATACAACAATTATAACTACATTCAGACTAAGTTTAACAAAGATTTAATACTATAAGCCTTTGTTTATATTAGTATCAACATATTTTGTAATGTTTTAAGGTTAACAATCCTATTTGCTTAGGAATCTTAAGCATCCAATGAGTCAGTTTCCTATCTTTGTTATAATTAAACTGAACAGTCACTATTAATCCGATTATTCAAGCGTGATGAATTCAAAAACAATACAAATATAGAAACATGATGACAAATTACTACTACTTTTGCAGGCTTAGGGAAAATTGGCGCTATACAAAATGTGGACTAAGATATCGCAATAAAAAGACAACAATACGGTGCAAACCGGTAATTATATGTAATTTTAGAGACTAACTGTTAAAATAATGTATCTATCGGACGGTAAGTGCGGTCAACCCATTCATGCGGGAAGTAACGGTGACTATCACTCTTTGTCTGAAGCAACATCGTGTCGCGTGGAAATATCCGGAAAAAACCGAATTATAGCATTCTCTATGCAAATATGTGGCGAGATATCTACACGCCCATACCGGCGAGTTAGTAGCTTTCGTCCTACGGCATCAGAGCGCAATGACCTTAGTAAAATCTTGAAAAATAACGGCTTGCAAAACCAACACGACCGGTAAAGTTGACGACGAAAAAATATTAAAACGAACTTACCAAACCAATTACACACGGTAAATATGTAGCACTTAACCTTTCACAAATTTAATACTGTATTGACAAAGGAAATACAATATAAATAATATTTTATCAGGATCAGGAAAAAGATTACTCACCCACTACTGTTCGCTTCGCTTCTTTTTGAACGAATGCGCGAGAAAGAGATAGCTTGATATTTTTTAAAAGTAATGTTGCAAGTATTGTTATCAATATTTACTACTACAAAAGGATTGCATTTTAACCCTTTACGGAGCCTTGTTGTAATTCTGCAACATACCATTCAAACTCAAATAAAAATCTACCAAACACCAATAAGTCGACTTTACTCGGCGTTGTACATCGGCAACAAAGCAGTCTAGCGAATTAGTACCAGGTCAACGAACTAGATGGGGACACTTGTGATGAACAATCATTTATGCGGTGAAAAAATACAAACTCGTGTCGCGCTCTTACAAATAAATTACGAAAAACATTTTTTTGATGAAATAGTGATATTTGGCTGTTGAAATTGATGTGAGTTAAAGGTAAGAGTATATATTTACGTAATTGATAATAGTTCTTTTGCAAAACCAAGTTTTTAGTTCTTTTTTGGACTGATATTGTTTTGTTGCATAAATGCAACATTGCGTATTGAGATAATAATTTTTTCCCGTTTTTATCAATTTGAAGCCTTTTGTTTTAGGGTCAAAATGAGTCTCAATTTGCGTAATTTGACAACTCAGGAGCTGAAAAATATACTAGGAGATAGGGTAGATAGTGAAAATGGCCTTGACTTTTCCGACGACGACGATGTCACCGATCCTACGTATAACATCGAGACGAATGAACATGAAAGTTATGATAAGGACATAGGAGTGCCACCTGTAAGGAAAATAAAGTTCAATCTGCCTCTACCATAGCTACTACATCCACTAATGCTCATATCATTACTACTGCAACGGACTCAAGCCTGGCCTGTGCTCCTCCTAGTACATTCTAGCACCATCTAATGTGGTGGTCCGCCTTGCCCACGATGTGCCCACTAACCAGAACTATCAGCTGTTTTCGATAACTACTACACGTAGACCCCTCTTATCGACCATAATATGTCTGGTCGCGGCATTTTGGCTTTAGGCTATACGAAAAAACAGCATTCAAAACTGCAAGCTTCCAGAGGAAAACTTTAAAAAAAGAATCACGTCGTGCATCAATAGAACAGGTCGGTAAGAGTTGATGTTGCTGTAGTCGTTTGGAGAGATAACAAAACCGTAAACTCTGGCATCCAATTTTGCAGGAAAGCACCCAAAATCTGAAGTTAGAAGATGGGACAAATCTGGAAAGCAATACATAATGTTGAACGTCCTTTTGTTGTAGCAGAAGATAATCGACATAATGGGTGGCGTCGATCTTTTAGATTGTGTTATGGGCCACTACAAAATAAATCTCCGTCGTAAACGATGGTATATTCGATTTTTTATCATTTCTTAGACATGCCTATGTAGAAATCATGGCTTTTATATCGGAGAATATGTACTGAAAAATGAAAAATGTAGTACCAGCAAAACTCTGAATTCTGCAGATTTCAGATTAGTTATTTCAGAGATATTATGTAAATATAAAACAATCAACCATACAAAGCGCAGAAGTGATGTAGAATGTCTCATTCAAAATAAAAAGAAAAAAGGAAAGCTCAACACATTCCTCCGAAAGATGTGAGATTGGATCAATATGGGGATGGGCCAGTTTGGGTTGATAAACGAATGAGGTGCAAATTCTCAGGCTACAGTGAGTATACGCAAACAAACTGTGAAACATGTGGTACACAAAATAAGGAAATATGATTTTTTTAAAACAATTGTATTGTTTTAAGAAAATCCATATTTCCTGATTTTGTGTAGCACAATAATGCAATGTTGCATTTCTGCAACGTATAGTTTTTTGAAAATAATAAATACTTACTATCCTATATTTTAATTTTTATTATTATTTCCATAAATAATACCCTAATTTCCACCTAATATTAGTGAACAAATAAAATTAGCAACCTTGCGCCGTAAAGGGTTAAGTAGGTGGGTAGTGTGGGTACCATGGAAGTACGTAGTAATAATACTTCCATGGTGGGTACATATCTCCTGCTTACTTGACTAATTTTGAGTCCCTTAAAAATTTACCGCTGTGGCTGAAATGCGGTAAGGAGTGGATAATACACTTTTGGCATTTTCTAACAGACCGACAAGGTGGTTCTGGCATGTGAGGAACGAACATTGATGATAAGGGTATCAATCAACCTGCCCCATTTTGACTGACACCGCAAGCGATTTGCAATTATAAGTTCAATAATTACCTAGATTTATCTAGACTTCATTATTTATCTAGGATGATTTTGACAATTATTATGGTTCGACATCAACTTAGGGTATCTGTCAAATTTCTCCTAAATGTTTATTATCTGAATGTATTATTACGTTACGTGCAATAAATACGTTACTGGAAATACTGGATTGACAACATACCCTGTTGGTTACACGACGGCCTCGGCAAGAAGTATCTGCACGACTGCTATCCATGGTTAAATAAATTCGATGTAATTGTATGCCAAAAGATGGACACACACGACTCGTGATTGAAGTGACTGCAATAATACTTTGTACAACGAGGGTGAGCAAGCGCACAAGTGAGGTTAATTCTTTTGCTTCACGCGTTTGCACTACTGTGTCCTTGATATCACTGACACCGTGACACGAGGCGGAAAGACAGCGAGGTGAGGTAGGGTAAGGAAGACTCGGCAAACGGCAAACCCTCAAACCCTTATTACACCACCCGGTATTTAGGGCACTGAATACCAGTTGGGCGGTGCTTATTACACTACTCTGAAAATCGGTCCCTTAATCAGTCGATTATCGCAATTGCCCTAAATGTTATTACATTATGCGATAGGCAGAACGGCTAAGTAGTTAGGCAGCCCAATCACCCTAAATCGGGACACTTACCCTAAATCTTAATAGACCACCCTTATTCAGAGTTAGGGTCCCTGAATACTGGGTTGAAATCGCCCTAAATCGGGACACTTAAGCAGTTATTACACCACCCCATATTTAGGGACCCAAACTCTGGATAAGGGTGGTCTAATAAGAATTAGGGGCAGCGCAGACGACAGACTATCCGTGACGCACATTTTTGCAATTTTTTTTTAATAATAGCTCGACATAATGGCTTCCCTACGCCTGATGGAAAGCGAAAGAGAAGCCCAAATCGCTGTGACAACTGGCAAGTAACTGGGTAACCTGTCAGTTGCCACTGCCATGCCGGCCCAACCCTACCCCCCACGAGCTCCGGAGACCCTACTCACGCCGTAGTCGGCGCGACACTGAGCTCCCTAACCGCCCTAAGTGTTATTACAGTGCACGGTCGGCAGAGCGGTTAGGGAGCAAGGCAGACCGGGTCGATCCGGTCGTCCTAAATCGGTACCCTTACTCCCTGAATCCTATCACACCACCCTAATTCAGGGTCAGGGTCCCCGAATTTAGGGTGGTGTAATAAGTGCTTAACCACTCTGCCTATCGCATAATTTAATAACACTTAGGGCGATTATCGCATATCAACTGATTTAGGGGCAGGCAGCCAGATCGCCCTGAATCGGGACACTTACCCTAAATCTTATTAGACCACCCTTATTCAGAGTTAAGGTCCTTGAATACCGGGTGGTGTAATAAGTGTTTTAGTTCTCCCTCTTGTATAATCTAATCTAGATGGGGAATACGAGTGATATGTAAAAATCCAAAACAGTAATAATTAATATAGTTACAACACTGGAAATCCGAAAAAAACTAGATTAGACCAGTATCGTTCAGAAATCTTTTGACAGTTGCGCCATAATACACTTAGAGCAATCTTGAAGTAATTAGCATCAAAATTATCAAAAAATATTCAGGGGTATATTGTTCAGTTTTCATATTCAAAATTCGACTATCAAAAAAACTTAATTATGTAATTAATAATAAAGTTATCATCTTAAATACTTAAGGGCAAAAGTTTCTAAACGATTTAGCAAGATACTAGTGATGTGCTGGACTGGGATCGATATTTGTATTCGTGACAACAATGTGAAGTCTGTGTCAGAAAATTACTAGAATTACTTGATAATGCACTTAAATTGCTTCTAAAGTTACTTAGGCTATTCTTTTTTATGCTTACGTTAGTTCGTTACCTGTGTCGAAAGCACAGACTTATTTCTTATTAACATGTCGGAATACGTCTTGTCAGGTAGGTAATCTAACATAACATAAGATGTAGGCCAACACAACCCCTAAACCTGACTAAAGGGTAAACCCGCAGACACACCAGCAGGCTGCCGAAGACTACCAAGTACAGTGTAGCCAGCTGCTGAAAATGGGCGATGTTAATCGATAAAATATGTCCATATCGATTTATTTATACACTGTGGTCATTGTGTGAAAATAAAATAGACATCCCTAAAAAAAAGTCGTCCGTCTTCCCATCTCTCGGATTTGTTTGGAATATATTTGAGAATTTACTATTGAAATAAAATGGAAACAGCTGTTGAAGATAATCATAAAGAGAGTCCAGAAAATGCAGTATCACAAAGCAAAGTTGAAGTAAGAATATAACCCATATATTTTTACAGAGTTTTATTAATAGATTCCGATCGGATGTCGGTAAACAATATCCAAATTATTACGGAAATTACCTTAATAATTGTATGATACGCTATTTGGTTTTATTGTTTACACTTGATGAACTTTTAGATTAACTCCTTGAAGGTCGTATCAATTTCATCAATTTGTAATTGTGTTAAAACAGGTAGATTAGTTAACCTGAAACTCTCTTGGCAGTTTGCCAAAATTCAAAATGTTTATGATATTTCTGTTCGTAGCACGTTTCATACGCTTTCTTCTTTTATGGTTGTTGACAAGGCATTGCCAATTGCCGTAAGATCACGTAAGATAGTATTATTTCCAATTGATATTGGTTACCATGGTTTATTTAATCCATGTCTATTTTTGGAGACAATTCCTCTTTCATTGAAAGGTTACTGCAGCAAGATTTTCCGTAGCCTTGCTTTTATGGGTTTTGCAGCAGCAGATTGCAGGTGCATATGTCTGTAAAATTGTATGAGGTCTTTGTTTTGTAGTTATGATGTCATCAAAATGAATATTAAGTAATAGAGTATTGTTGGGCGATTGCTTTCGCCTCAACTGCAAGGTAGTCATGAATGATTTGAATACTTTGTCTCACTCATTTCGGACTCAGTCAGCCTCATTTGGAAGTGAAGGCACAGTCTACAATCTGATCAAACTTTCAAGTGTCAAAAGCTTTTTACTCAAGTGATAAGGAATACAATAGGTACCTAAGGAATGTGCATCATATGAATTTTATGTTACTAATCCTACTTCATACTAATATTATAAACAATGATGATTAAAATTTTACGGTAATGAAACTCAAATATAAGATTAACACAGGCTATAATTAGGATATTATCATATCACTGATACACAAAATTGATCATAAAATAGAAAAAAAAATATTATGGACAATAAAAAGAAACTCAAAATTGGCTCTAATACTATTAAACTAATAAAAAAAACTACAAGGAACCTTAACAATAAATTATGTCGTAAGTTACTTTTTCAGTTTAATTACCACATTATGTGGGTACCTAATAAAGATTGTGTTAGCATTTGTTGCAGTCTTATCTGTACACATTTTTTATACTTTTTGTGTTTTTAGGTACAATGATTAACCAACTTGTTTTATTATTATTTAATGGTGCATGTGCATCTAATTATCTATATGTGGGATAGTTCCTTAAGTAATAGTTTGTTATTTTCACCAACTAGCTTCTCCAGGAAACCCAGCAGACTATTATTATATATATTTTCCTCATTTTCATAACTTCTTAACTAATATTATAAAGCTGAAGAGTTTGTTTGTTTGAACACGCTAATCTCAGGAACTACTGGTCCGAATTGAAAAATTCTTTTTGTGTTGAGTAGACCATTTATCGAGGAAGGCTTTAGGCTATATAGCATCACGGTGCAACTATTAGGAGCGAAGAAATAATGGAAAATGTAAAAAAAAACGGTGAAAAAATAACTATTCCACGCGGACGAAGTCGCGAGCACAGCTAGTAGAGTAATTTTTGAAAGATCATAAAACATCTGTTAGTGAAAAACTCCATATGACCTTCTGTTAACATTAAAGGGATCTGTATTCTATAGCTAGTTGGTTTGTTATTTTTTCCCATAAGTCCACTGTTGTAACATGCCAAACTGATTATAGTTGACTCAACTGATGGCAGTTAGAAAGTTAAGCTACCAGTGAAAATTTACAGGTCATTAATTACTGAGCTCACAGCTTCTTCCCTGGGGCCCGCTAGAGTTGTGGGTCTAGACCCACTCCTAGAGTAATTTTGCTGGTTTGCTTTAGTTACTCCTCTGCCTGGAGGTCCTAGGTCGATGAGTGTTGCGTAGCTGGCGAAATCATATTACAGTATGAACATTTATTTATTTATACATAATTAAATATTTGGAATTACAGGAAAAAACACCAACACCACCACCACAAGATCCACCGAAAAAGTCCAAAAAGGAGGAGCGTTTAAAAAAAGATGATAAAAATGTAGATCAGTTCATGAAATCTCTAAATTCCATACCAACATATGAAGAGAAATTCTCAGTAGTCTGTAAAAAGTATTCACAAACCGCAGACGAGAATAAGAAGTTGCAGTTTTATATAAAACAGTCGGACAAACGTTACGCTTTGATGTCGAAGGAGAAGGAACAGCTACAGCAAGAGTTCAACAGGACCATTCTTGCCAAGTCCAAGTTGGAGAATCTGTGCAGGGAACTGCAAAAGCAGAATAAAGCTATTAAGGTAACTAAGGCTTGGTATGCTTAACTTGGTACAATTATTCTTCATACTCCTGGGCAGGTTTTAGTATACTTTTATCACACTGCGATCAGTAGGAGCAGAGCAGTGAAGGGAAATGTTGGATTTTTTTTTATCTGTATGTTTGAAAGCGCATCACGCAAAAACTACTGCTTGGAATTGAATGCGGTTTTCACCAATGTATTGCTAGAGGTCTAATTTAAAATTTAGGCACCATTTTATGGAAGTCTTATTTTTGAAAACCGATAACCTTGCCTGCGTGCGACGCCGCCGGCACAGCTAGTATGCAAATAAAATCACTAATTTTGCTACCATTAACATTTTTATTAATTGAAGTAAAGCACTTGAAACCTAAAATATTGCCACTATATGAATGCACCCCACTGTATGAAGCTGCCCCTTTTCCCCCTATCATCATTCATTCAAAAAACCCATTTCAGGAGGAATCCCTCCTCAAGATCCGCGAAGAGGAGGAGCGCCGCAAGGAGACGCAGGCCAAGTTCCAGAACACGCTGTCGGAGATCACCACCCTGCTGCAGCAGAACAACGAGAAGAACGCCAAGCTGCGCGACGACAACATCGGCATGAGCGAGAAGTTCAAGAGCGTGATGCAGCAGTACCAGCTGAGGGAGCAGCAGGTAACATCATCATCATCAGCCTATTGTAGTCCACTGCGGGACTAGGCCAGTTGTTCGTCACTTAGGGCAAACAACTCAAAGTCAAAGTCAAAATAATCTTTATTTGTATAGGTTTTTAAAAAAAAACACTTACAAATCGTCGAAGCTACCACCGGTTCGGAAAGCAGTATTCTACCGAGAAGACACCGGCAAGAAACTCGTGCAGTTGCTCTTTTCAACATAGTGTTTACAATATTATCATTACATTTATATGTTTAACTACGACCACGCCATACAGTCTAGGGCCCTTTGTGACCTTACAAAATTAATTATTAATTAAACTAAAAAGATAAATTAATTAACTGGAGGATATACCATAATCGCCACGCTGGACAGGCGGGATGGCGATCGTAGGGCGTAGCTGCTCGCTTCGGTGACTGCTGCGATTGTCGCTCGATTTGAGTCAAGAAGATCGGTCTCCAAAGAATCCTCAAGAGCTATAAAACTGTAAGTCTGCGGTTCTACTGAACATACGTATATTTTAAAAAGAAAGTCAATCTGATGAGTTTATTGCACTTCTTCTCATCAGGCCTCATCATCATGTAGAAGTGCTAGTAAGAAAAAAATTGTGATGTGCAAATTATTACTTGTGAATTAATTATTTTATTTTTACTAAAGAGGAGTATAGACGAGCAGTGCCCTCAATCAATCAATTGCCATTAATTAAAAAAAATGCCTTGAATAACCTTAATCTTATTACAGGTAGACAAAATGGCGAAACAAATGGCGCTTGAGTCACAATTGGCAGATGCTAAACTCCAAAAGGCCAGTTTGGAACACCAAGCGGAAAGGGAACGCATCATGGCTGCGATGGAACAGCTGAAAGTCAATGTGGCCCAGTATAGAGCCAAGATTGTGGAGCTGCAGGGTACGGAGACGGCTCTGAGAGGACAGTTGGCTGTGTACACGGACAAGTACGATGAGTTCCAGAACGCTTTGGTGAAGAGCAACCAGGTGTTTGGAGGGTTCAAGGAGCAGATGGAAAAGGTCAGTATTATTCTGGTTCTTTTTTTATGACAGAGGGATCGAATGGGCTTAAAGGTTACTTGAGGGTAAGTGACCACTTCAGCCCATGGACACCGCAACACTAGGGGAGTAACAGATGCGTTGCCGGCCGTTGTGAAATTTGTAAGCGCGCTTTTTGAAGGTCCTTAAGTCGTATTTATTCGGAAAAGTCGCAGCTGGGAGCAGATTAAAAAGAACCGGAACAATCAAGATGATGATTCTACCGTCTATAAGTATTTGATTTTCTTTTTTTTATAGTAGCTCGACATAATGGCTTCCCTACGCCTGATGGAAAGCGAAAGAGAAGCCCATGTCGCTGTGACAACTGGCAAGTAACTGGTCAGTTACCTGTTAGTTGCCACTGCCATGTCGGCTCAACCCTAACCCCCCACGAGCTCCGGATACCCTACTCACCGGCAGAAACATGACCCGGAGGTCATTTGGCTGCGGTATTCTATAGGGTGGAGGTCCTTCCCCGGACGGGCAGCTCAATTCGAGCGAAGATTCGCTATGCCCTACCTCTTTTGATTACGGCCATGGCGTGATTACCTATGTGTGGCATGTTGATCCTATCATGAAGTCATCATCATTATTCCAGGTGGCATCCAAATGCTGCATCTCGGAGCCCGGAGTCCATTTTCTTGCTCAGTCTCCTCCACTTTTGATGTCCAATCACGAAATACGTAGAGCATTTCTTTTGAGTGCCAGCATGGGCACACAAGTCAGGACTGTTAGCAGACGATTCAATGAAACTAGAAGTAGGTCTGTTTAGTTATACTGGACTTATTTGTCCACAGATGTCGAAGAAGATAAAGAAACTGGAAAAGGAGTCGTTATCGTGGAAGAGCAGGTGGGAGACGTCTCAGACGGCTCTTCTGGACATGTGCGGCGAGAGGCAAGCCAGCGAAGAACGCGTGGCCGCCACCTCCCGCCAGCTGCACCACATGCAGAGCCTTTGCAGGACACTACAGGTTTTTTTTTTTTTTATAAAAAGAGCATTCACCTGATGGTAAGCGGCCGTGAGGTCCAAATGTAAGGTCGACAGGCACAATAGGGCATACCCACCGCGCCTGTCGCCCTTACCCTGAAGGCCCACTGAGATGCCGTTTCACGCCCCGCCTAACGAACCCAGGATTGTAAGAGGAAGGTAAGATACTTTGAATGTTTGACTGGCTCGGTGGCTCATTGGTAGTGACCCCTGCCTTCTGAACCAAGGGTCGTGGGTTCGATTCCCGCCCGGAACAAACATTCGTGTGATGAACACTTGTGTTTGTTCCGTGTCTGGGTGTTTATATTTGTATTTAAGTATTATTTGTGGTACCTTCGTTGTTCTGATACCCATAACACAAGTGCTTAAGCTACTTACTTTGGGATCGGAGCAATGTATGTGATGTTGTCTGATATTTAATGTTGTTGTCCTAGAATATGCGCCTTGCGATGTGGGGCGTAACAAAACTATCTCCGTATTTATTTATTTAATTACCACTTGTAGCTTACAGATTGATTCAAAACGCTTACAAGTTCAAAGAAATGTCACATTGTTTATATTGAAAATCTGTGCATTGAAGTTACATAATCACAAAACTATGAATATAAATATGAAAACATAAGAATAATACAAAATGGTATATATGGTATCCCTGCCCGTAAGAGGCAGGGATCAGAAATCTACGGAAGTTTATCAAATAGGTTATTTGACTATGTCTGATTTTGTATGTTATTTTATAGTCATCAGAAGGAATACATAAAATATAACATCTTTGGAGCTACTGAAATTTGGTGCAAAATGGGATGGCAATAGGCCTGCCAAGGAGATTTAAAGTCCATTTCGAAAACGTAAAATTCATTCAAAAACATTATGCAATGCTTTAAGTTGCATTATTTGTAACATCTTTTGTAATTTTCTTTCTCATCTTTTTCATTTTTTTACCCACAATTGGTACAACAATACATCTTAGAAAAAAAAAACAGTTAGGCGTCTTAAAGTTAATTGGACAATTAAATAACTTCTAAAGTTACATAAGTCGGCTAGCTAAACTATGTATCTTCAAAACAAATAAATTTGAAACCATACAAATTGTAGCGTAAAATACAACCGGCGACTTCCTTGTGACGTCACATGGAAGTCGCCTTTGTATAAACTGTTATTGGACTCGCCTATTTGTTGGGCTATTGAAATTGTGATAACTTGGAGACAAATAATGTTAACGAACGGATTATTCTTTAATGAAGAGACAAAAAAAATAGTCACATAGTCTAACCCATAGTACAATATTCGGATTCATTTGGGACTATAGTTCATTCGCGTTAAGAAAATAGTGACTGACAGGTCACTGACAGGCCACTAGCCAATTAAAACGCTAGAAATTATCACTATCACTATTTTCTTAACGCGAATGAACTATAGATGGAGCTGTGTGGCCTAGTTTGGGTTATATACTCTGTGTCTGTGCACAGGCCGAGCGTACTGTGCTGCTGGGCGCGCTGAAGGAGCACAACATCGAGCGGCCGCCGCTGCCCGCGCCGCCCGCCGAGCCTCCTGCGCCTGTTCCTGCCCCTGCGCCTGCCCATCAACCGGCCTCCAACGCCAAGGTAAGGGGACCAAATATTTTTACTTCCTAATAGGGATGTTTCTAGGGTCAAATTAATTACATTATATTTATTCCATATTTTAGATTATAAAAATTATAAAAATATATTCGACTGCCTGTGACAGTAATATAATGTGCCTACAAAGAGCACAAAATGCCATCTTGCGCACAATTGCTGGAGCGCCTTGGTTCACTAAAAACGACGAAGTACATGATTACCTGGACATACCTACTGTAAAACAAGAAATCGAAAAGTTTACAAAACGATATGTGGGAAGGTTGGCGAAAAAAAAAAAAAAATATTCGACACGTATTTTTCCTTTTTTCATTTAAACAAAAAATAACCAAGATATAAGGCATCAAAATGTAGGAGTAGGGGTCTTTGACGTCGCTCAGTGGTGAAAAACTCGCACTCTTTGACGTCACGCGTTATTTTAACTAGCTATATCTTTATAATTTTTGGACTAATTTACAAATAAAAATATACGTGTCTTTTATTTTTGAAGACTCTAAAAGACGGACTAATTATATTTTTCACGGCAACAAGCCTATTACATTTGCAAGAAAAGCAACACTTGTCCCTACGGAAAGTGGAAGTACTTCCGCCGAGCTTGGTGATCGTGCTCGGGGGAATATTGATTTTTTGTATATTCAAGGTGACTTTTTAATCACTATCCAATTTTTTTCTGGGCATTTGTTCTGGGTATCGTTAATAGAGCCCATTTCTGCAAAAAAAAATATAGGTAAAATTTTTACAACAAATTCATTGTCCCGAACTAATTATAAATTTCACATGGTAACTGCTATCACAGTCCTTATAATTACCAGTCAACAAAGTGTTTTGCTAAAAAAAAATCCAAATTTTTTATACTAAAAAATAATACAAAAAAAAAACGGTATTAAATTAAAATGTTCCATCATATCTATTTCAATACCAGCCTTACACCCAAGTCGAGTATTTAAAGACCTCACGTCCCATTTCGTCATACCAATCTGCATAGACGCAACATTCCGTAGGCTATTATCAACGCACGAGCCGCGGTTGCAAGTGTAGTTAAGTTGGTTTTGTAGGTCGAATGGCGCAGTGCTAGGCTGAAATCTTAATGGTCTACGGTTCGTTTCCCGGTCGGATCAATTACTAAATTCATGCTCATTTCTATAAAGGGTTTTTCACAAATGACGTCACACAATTTATTATTTTTTTTTTTTTTTTATAGTGGCTCGACATAATGGCTTCCCTACACCTAATGGAAAGCGAAAGAGAAGCCCAAGTCGCTGTGACAACGGGCAAGTAACTGGTCAGTTACCTGTCAGTTGCCACCGCCATGCCGGCCCAACCCTAACCCCCCACGAGCTCCGGAAACCCTACTCACCGGCAGAAACACGACCCATAGGTCATTTGACTGCGGTATTCTATAGGGTGGAGGTCCTTCCCCGGACGGGCGGCTCAATTCGAGCGAAAATTCGCTATGCCGTACCTCTCTTAAAATTTCTTGACTGTTTGACAAAAATATGGAGAGGTAAGGCATAGCGAACCTCCGCCGTATAGAATACCGCAGCCAAATGACCTCCGGGTCGTGTTTCTGTCGGTGAGTAGGATTTCCGGAGCTTGTGGGGTGAGTGCTGCATCGGTAGCCGGGGTTTAGGGTTAGGCCGGCATGGCGGTGGCAACCGACAGGTAACTGGCCAGTTACTTGCCCGTTTTCACAGCGACTTGGGCTTCTCTTTCGCTTTCCATCAGGCGTAGGGAAGCCATTATGTCGAAAACTACTAACTATAAAAAAGCACATATTTCATGACTATTTGATGAAAATTAAAAAGAGTGCCGTAACTACAGAGTGCCACGACGGCAACTTGCCACAAGCTTAGCCGTAAAAGGACCCCAGTCAGAAGTGAATTTCAACTCCCAACATTCATTTATTACACATTTGATTTGATTTGTTGCAAGTCTTGGTATTAAGCATTTTTTTTATTTCATTTATTTTTTTCTATTCGAAATGGGTTTGCGCTTGACTGCGATTTGCGTGATGGTAAGCGATACAGCAGTCAACGAAACGAACGCGCACACCGCACACAAAAACCGGTTCACTCTCGCCTTGAACATCGGAAGATTATATCTCTCGGGGAACAAAGAGTTCCATAGTTTCGCCGTTCGCACTATAAAGGTAGAGGCGAAACGCGCTGTGCGAGTATTTAGCAAAAATCTGATGCAGCCACTGTCTTATTGGATAAAGGACTCTATTGCATTGGAAACTTAGTTAAAAATTGTTTACCTTTAACAGTGTACCTACTCGTTGAAAATAAATATTTTGTATTTGTATTTATAGTTCATTCGCGTTAAGAAAATAGTGACTCATCACCGACTGCCGGCCGCCTAGCCAATTAAAACGCTAGAAATTATAATTCTAGCGTTTTAATTGGCTTGGCGGCCGGCAGTCTCGCCTTGAACAGACAGATGAGAATTTGTAGAAACGCGTCTGTCTGTACAATGTAATTAATGTCATCATTTTACACGTTTCAGGTCGACGCAATGGCAGCGAACTGTGCTCAGTTGAGGCAAAGCTTAGCACACCTTCAGAGCCAGCTGAACGTCTTGACCACCAAGAACGGCAACAAAGAGGAACCGCCTAAACAGGAGAAGCCGAAGAAATCCAAATCCAAGAAGAATAAGGACAAACAAGCACAGAAGGCCGCAGAGGATGCCAGCGAGGAAACACCTAAAGAGACAACGGAAAATGCACCCAGTTGCAGTGATGATAAAGCTCAAAGTGCGGTCGAAGATAAGGTAGACGGCAAAACGCTAGAAAGCTTAATACAAGCCATTAACAGTGCTAACATAAACCTATGCGATTTGGAAGTCGTTAACGATGAGAACGATAATGAAAACCTAGAGGAAGTATTAGGAATTGAAGTAAATGAAGTCACAAATTCGAATGAAGTAACGCCTCAAATAAATGAAGTTACGAAAATAACAGAAGTTTTAAATGAAGTCACAGCAGACAATGTGGAAGCAAAAGTAGATAATAAAAAGGAAGTAACAGCAGTCAATTCAAATGAAGTGAATTCGAATACAGATTTAAATGTTTCGTTAAATGAAGTGAATTCAAATGAAGAAGTTTCACATATCCCCGAAGTGAAACCGATTTCTGTGGACAATGCGTAGGATCGATTGTCAATTGATATACTGTAAATAGTTTGAACTGAATTTTTTTACGTTAATTTAGCGAAAAAAAGTGTTTGTTTACGTGTTCTAGTATTTTTGTTGGTCTCAATCTTTTTTTTTCTATCTTGTGTGTTTTATTTTCTTTTTTGTTTTGTAAAGTCAAAGTATATATGTGGGAACTTTATGTTTGTTTTGCCACTGATCGTAATGCATTTAAATCCTAAACTGTTGAGTTCTGCTTGTATTAACGGTGTCGATCTAGCAGTTGATTTATTTCTTATACATAGTTACTTATTATGGAGATACCTATTTCTTCTTTTCAAGGCGTTTTTCTTTCGAACAACTGAACTATGGTTTGGTTTTTCACCTTCCCTTGACTTTTACATATACATTGCAATTTGTCTCTCAAAATCTCATTGTATGTCTTCTTCGAATGTTGCTGATGTTATCAGGTAGGACGCAGTCATTTTAACGTGCTAATATAAAGAAAAATCCAAATTATGAGCTGTCACTCGTATATAATATCTTTCCACGGCATCGATTCCTATAATGCCGATTCTGGACAGACATCCTCCTTTTATTATTACCATTACATCGCTTGCCAATGCCCTGTTCTTGCGCTTACAAGAATTTTATGTCTCATTGTAAGTAGTACGAATACTGTAGGATAAAACACTGCGTTCTTTGTTCGAATCTTTGTTGAATATTATTGTCACCCTGTATACCAATTTACAACCTTGTTACAATTGAATAAAGTTCAAATTGCGGTGCTTATACAAGTGTTGTACGCCGTGTGCTTATTTCCTGCATATATACTTTGATTAACTTACTGCATTACGAATCTTGTTCCCAAAAGAAGTGCCTATGAATTTCTAGATTGTTCTAGTCAGAAATCGGTATTGTTATTAAATTCCTGGCCTTTTGTACTTCAATGATTCGAACTAGTATTGTATCTTTATAGTTCTGAGGGTCTACTCCGAAGTTTATTACTATCGTTACGGAATCATTTCATCACTTGTGTCAATTTTGTGCAATAGTTGTACCCACTAGCTAGACTAATGTTTGATGAGATTAGTTCAGTGGCCTCTCTCACAATGGTCGCGAGTTTGATCCCCACACAGTACAAAACTATTTGTGTGCATGAACAAGCCTGTTTGTATGGGTCTGGGTGCTTGCTAATATGTATTTATATACAAAAAAAATGTATATAAGTAAGTTTAACAGTTGTCTAGTACCCATAGTATAAGCTTCGGCATAGTTTGGTACTAGATGGCGCTGTATGGCCCAGCGTAGCATGTCTTGGTAAAGTAATGTTAAATTTTAACAAAGGTGCGGGGATGTTTCCGAATCTAATCAGGAAATAAACTTTGAGAGTAGCCCTTCAGGCGTTATAATGTTAAAATTTGAATACTTTCTATAATGTAATAAAAATTACATGTACCTACGTACTTTTGCAAAGATAATCTCACTTTATCAAGAATTGTGTAAATGTTTCGTTACTGTTTGAACAGTATTGTTTTAAATACAATCATTATGTTTCTATTTTTTTGTAGAATAAATGTGACTTTTGACTTTTTTACAATAAAGATAGATTTTGTAACCATTAGACAGGTGTTTTATTATAATAAGTTAAAAAACGGATCTATAAGGATAATTTTGGTGTGTGGGAGATAGTGAAATGAGGGCGTTAGCGTGAAACCAAAATGTTCAAATCAAGAAAAACGTCGAAAAGTATCAGAACCTTTTTTGATTCCTGGGTATCCCTGGGTACAGACCCAGGTGGGAGGGTCTCCCACACAGGTGGGAGAGACCCAAAGTCATCATAATTATGGTACTCATAGTAAAATGGAAAATTTTAATTCAAGATAATATTAGTTGTCAATTGCCTGGTGTATTATGAATATGATAGATATTCATTATTGTACAAATGAATGTTTTGGAATTTTAAAACGACCATTATTAGCACAGATACCAAAAAATATAATCAAAACGTTTTTTACTGTCAAAGTCTTCCTGTCCAAAAGCAAAGGCTTATTAAAAAAGCAAAGGCCGATCAAAATTATAGTCAAGACTTATAAACAGCAAGATGTCTCCAATTATCTAACTAATTTACCGTCGAAATTCGCCGAATTACATCTTTTTATTTTGCGCGTCTCTAACAAAACGGGCCGTATTGTATAATAGTTTTTTGTCGAATGCAGTCATCCGATCTGCTCCTGTGTTGGTATTGCATTTTGTGCAACGGAATTTCTGCAACGCAGCAAAATAGACGAGATTTACTTAGTCTTTTGTTAGACTTATCTAATTTCGGCATTTCACTGCAGATTTTTTAGAATTTACGAGGTTTAATTTTTTTATTCTCATTGCAAAAGGATGTACCTACTTGTCTCAGTGGCGTAACCAGACCAGAGAATGGCAAGTCGGCAAAATGCCCAGAATACTGGTCAGAATACTCAACTCCCAACATAAAATTAGGCACATTTGATAAAAATCGGATAAAACGAATAATTCGAAAACATCTCTCTGGGAAACATTCTGGAGTCGTCAAATTAAGTACCTACCTATGGAATGTTTAGACAAGTTAATAAGTAGGTAGGTATTCCAAATTGTAAAATATACCTACCTACTTACCTCTATCATTGTCGGTACGTACATCTCGTGCCAATTCAAAATTCATTCTTGGCAATTTTTGTGCGCCGGACTTTATGCGCGTCGTGAAGTAACGCACTTCATACAATTGCATAGGTTCTATTTTCACAGACTAAAAAGTGCGCCACGGATAGTCTGTCGTCTGCGCAGCCCCTAATAGGAAGTTTTCCACGGTACGTTTTGCGTTTTACGCGCAATTTTTGCCACTGTTCCTTGGAATCAGCTTCATGATTCTTTTCCATAATGGATACGAATCAGGGACCATAAAAAAGCGAGCCAACAAAATAAAAAGGCCGTCAACGCACCTGTGACGCGTGTCTCCTGGTGTTGCGGTGTCTATGGGCTGAAGTGACCACTTACCATATGGCGACCTTCAGGCCCGTTTGCCCCCTGTCATAAAAAATGCCTATATTATTTTTAATTTAACCTGTTCATTCAAGTGCCTGACATTGCTCTCATTTTCAAAAATGCGCTAACACTTTCACATGTTGCAAAATAACAATGATCAAGTTTAAAGGCTAACGAGATATATCACGTCTGCTATAAAAATAAAACAAACAGATTTTAAATAGGTAAGAAATGTAATGCAAGTTTACTTCCAAGGATTAGGTACCACGATCGATCATGGTGGCGAACATTAGGAGAGGCCTATGTCCAGCAGTGGACTGACACGGGCTGATGATGATGATGATGATTGGACACGTATTTTTCCTTTCTTCATTACAACAAAAAATAACAAAGATACAAGGCATCAAAATGTCTTTGACGTCACTCATTTGCGAAAAAGCTCTCAAAATCTGACGTCACGCGTAATTTTAATGGGCTATATCTTTGCCATTTTTGGTCTAAATTAAAAATGAAAAAATACGTGTCTTTTATTTTTTAACAATCTAAAGGACGGACTAATTAGGTACGGCACCATGCCCATTTTGATTGTCATACTTAGCAAGGTATGAATTGACTATCAACTGCCGGCACATTTTGGATTTAGATGGGTATTCGCAAGTGCAAGTCGCTTCACGACGCAAACCCATAAATGCTTGCTCAAGATAACCCACTTACCTATAATATCACAATCTTAACAATTACCTGGATGCTCTACAAAACCGATCATCTATTTCATAAAGTAAATTGATCAACACTGTCACGTGATTGCAATATTCAATGTTGCTAAAGGCCAACAAAACTTGATCGAATTTAGTATTAATTTAAAGAATGCTGCAACTTATGGGAAAACGTTAGGATATTTTTCTTTTAGTTCAAACAATCTATCAATAGCGTAATATCGTGCACTGTTGGATGAAAGCAGGCATCCGCCCAGACGAACGTAGGTTTTCTATTAAAAATTAAAAGTATCTACTAGACTTATAACAAGCACTTATGAATCGTCAAACTATGCAGGTACAAATAATATAAAATTAAATAAAAAAATTGCTACTTATCGGAAAGTTGTTTTCTATCGAGAAGAACCGGCAAAAATCTCGATAGTTTTACCTAGGTAGGTCTTTTTCATCGTCAATGTTTTTACGATTTTTGTAATTATAACAACGTTCATAATGAAAAAAAGTTACAATGCAAAGTTAGAAATTGAAATTTTACAATTCAAAATTGGTTTTAATTAAAAAGTGATCGCTAGGAATCTGCATTCCAAGAGATGTTGTCATTAGAGGTTCGTAAGTCTATGATGTGAGGTATTTTTGTTCGAACAGGAAAAATGGCTTTCCTAGCCGTTTTCGGGAGAACGACGGGAAACGTGTCATGTCGTCCGGGTCCCCCTGTCTCAAGATGGAAAGGACAAAGGAAACACCCCCTAAACGTGCGGCCCTGTTGTTCTAAGAAAGACCATGACAAATGTTACGATACCAGCCTACGTTTCTGTGAAAGAATTGTGTTCATTTAATAAAGAAGAAACGTTTTAGAAAACGTCTTTATAATCCCGAATCCGTGTTCCGTTATTGGAACACGATTATGAAAGTTAAACGTCTTTGTTCGTTGTGTTTTCTTTAATTCAATCGGCTTTTATTCACGCAGTGAATGGTTTATAAATATAGGTACCTACTCTTTTGACTGAATTTCAGCCACAGCGGCGAATATCTAAGGAGTCTAGTATGGAGAAAATATTGTATTGCACAATAAATGTGTGCGCAAGCGCAGGAACTCTCTCTACCTTCAGTAACCCGATGGTACGATAGTTGGAGACGACCGGACCGGAGAGATTAGGCGCAGACCTTAGGTTTATCGTGATTTTCCTTGCACAGGCGTGTATCAATATGATATTCATAACTTCAGGCTGATTCAGACCAATTGAGTGACTGAAAAACCCGACGTAAGTTTTGGTCTGTCTCTAAATTGGTCTCAAAGTAGGCTTTGGTTATTCAGGCAGCGGCACGAGGTACTCGATAGAATAAAATTAGAATAGTATTGGGGTCAAGGCCGCCTTCAGCTATATTGGGGCCCTAGGGCACAAAAGAAATTAGGGCCTTTTGGAAAAGTAAAGAAAGCGAGTTATGTACCTACCATTTTCGGTCATCTTATCTATTACTATGGATAATTACCTATTTTATATTGAACTGTACAATTTAGATAACTTTTTATTTTGTACATCGTCACCATCAGCTTCTTGCAGTCCACTGCTGGACATAGGCCTCTTCAATTGTTCGTCACATTATTTTGTACAAAAATAAAATATATATTTTGAGATTATATGTGTGAGAGAAATTGTTGGTCCTTCGAGTCTCCCCGTGGGTCTCGTGAGTCCGACCCTGGGCCTCCCATGTGCCCTTATCGTAAAGATATACCTACTAGTAGGGATGATTCGAAAACTGGGTACATCTGTATGTAGTTTATCTACTCACTTATAAGTTCAAACACAGCATTTGCGATACATCCAAATATATAGTTAATAAATCTTTCACGCTCTGTTGCAAAATGTTAATGTTACAAATTGGCTTACTGAAGGAAAGCAATCATAACTTTAAATCAAATCGACTACACGTCGAGTTCACAAAACTACGATAATATATTTCAGGATCGTCTGTTGGCTGTCGTAGGTACAAGATAATAACGCAATAATAATTGTGTACCTACCTACCATCTATTAAGATTGTCATTAATTTGATCAGGGCGCAGAAAAATTCTATAGTAGGTTCATGTAGGTACGCCCTCAGGCTAGATAGACAGACGATTTGCGCAAGATGGAGGAAATACGAAAAGCCCAAAATCTCAAATTTCGAATAGACATTCGGGAATAATTTTCCGGATAAACAACAGCGTCTATCAACCACCAGGATTTTTAGCTTTTTCTTCTTATAGTAGCTCGATATAATGGCTTCTCTACGCCTGATGGAAAGCGAAAGAGAAGCCCAAATCGCTGCGACAACTGGCAAGTAACTGGTCAGTTACCTGTCAGTTGCCACTGCCATGCCGGCCCAACCCTAACCCCCCACGAGCTCCGGAAACCCTACTCACCGGCAGAAACACGACCCGGAGGTCATTTGGCTGCGGTATTATTCTATAGGGTGGAGGTCCTTCCCCGGACGGGCAGCTCAATTCGAGCGAAGATTCGCTATGCCCTACCTCTCTTAATATGTGTAGGAACAGACTTGTCCCTACGAAAAGTGGAAGTACTTCCGCCGAGCTAGGTGATCGTGCTCGGGGACCGCGGTTCGATGGACCATCTTGGTTTTTCGTATATATAGCGAGTCGTGATGAAAACTTCGTTTGCGCGTTGTAGGATTCTGTATTGTAGCGATGTATAGATAGACGTTGCTAGATGTCGCTACAGATGTATTGCTACCGTTTCTCTAACTAAGTTAATACTCTAAGTCGCCAAGGGAAAGTGTCTCGGAACCTTGACACGACCGTTACAATTTACGCACGACCTGCGTAAGCGTTATCAGTCGATTATACTCGCTTTAGAATCGACAAAAAACAATCCGACTTCTCTCAATGGATTCGATTGATAACAATCCACAATTATCTGTCTCAAGGGCTTATTAGTTGATGGTTTGTTTTGTTGCCGTTTCAATTTCTATCAGATGGATAGATAATGTGGTGTAGTGTTACTTGTAATGTAATAAATTATCCGTTAATTATTAAAAATATTGCACGTTGTTGCGATGTTGCCTATTGCAGTCCACTGCTGGACATAGGCCTCTCCAGTTGTTCACCACTTAGGGCGAACATCTGGAGGATATACCCATAATCGTCACGTTGGGCAGGCGGGTTGACGGTGTAGCTTCTCGCTCCGGTGACGCTGCTGCCCGTCATCGGCCAGTGGTATTTAGCTACGCCTTCATTTGTGATGGTTATACCGCCACCAGTCGGTTGCCAGCGCCTCGTTTGTTATTCGGCAGTATGCACCACGGGCAGGTGAGGTTGGCTTGGAGGGAAAAGATGATAGGACGCCCCCTTACATCCCTTATTATCAGCCTGCAAACGTCCATCACTGGACATAGGCCTAATGACAGCTGTCATTTGCCTCTTAGTCACAAAGCTTGGCTTAGCAGGCGGGTTAGTACCTAGCCGCAGTAAGTTTTATATGTACGCAGGTAAACACTGCTGCCCGTTTCCTCAGGTCCCTTAGTCGCTTACTACGACACCCATGGGATGAGATGGGGTGGTCCTATCCAAAATTCGGAAACCAAACGGACAACGGCTTAAAAATACCTATTTACTCAGTATCATAAAATTTTTAAATCGTAAACATATCCGCTACCGTATCGTATCCGTACCGGTACTACTGATATCTATACTTATCTATACTTATAATAAATCTGTAGAGAGGTCAATTCTGTACATGAAATATATTTTCAAAATAACTATCAGGGGGTGATTAGTGATCGATACTGATGCCAAAAATGCAATCAGTAAAATTTTTGTCTGTCTGTCTGTCTGTCTGTCTGTCTGTCTGTCTGTCTGTCTGTATGTTCCTTATAGAAACAAAAACTACTGGACGGATTTTAACGAAACTTGGTACAATTATTCTTCATACTCCTGGGCAGGTTATAGGGTACTTTTCATCACGCTACTATCAATAGGAGCAGAGTAGTGAAGGGAAATGTTGGGAAAACGGGAGAAGTTACTCCATTTTTTAAGCTTCCGTCGCGTGTGCAGCCTTAATGGTTAAAGTTACATAGAAATTATGTATGACAGAAATATTTTACATAAAATTGACTAAAAAATATCCCGCAACAGCATATGTCTATCTTTTATGGTTGACTCACAATAACACGTGTAACTCCTGATAGCTTAGCAGTTCGGAGCATTCTGATTATATTTGTTTACTCTTACGTTTATAATACTCTCATTCATCATTCTATAAAAAAAGAATCATAGAAATCGGTATAGAAACACCAAACTTATACATGAAATAAGCCATCGCGCCGTCGCACGTGAATACTGAATCATGCTATAAGGATTATTTTTGTGTAACGGTTGCCGCGCTCGACACGGGTCGCGGCGGCTGTAGGGTATAAAAAGGCGGGAGGTCCGAGAGCTAGCTTCATCGTCCCTCCCGAAGCCCCCCATGGTAGGAAACGTCGCCCACGTCACGTCCTCCTGGACGATGACGATCCTATTACCCTCGCCATGCTGGCCGCCGCCGAACAGCTCGCGACACAATCTAACACATCACGCCCGTCGTTCCGACCCCGCCGGCGGGGTCCTGCGCCGCGTCGTCCCCTAGCTTCCGCGTCCCGCCCGCGAAACCGGCCCGCAACCGGTCGCCCCTCTCCTCAAAATATCGTCCGTAGGGACCCTCCCAGCAGCGCCCTAAGCCGAGGCCCGAGCCCCACTAGGGGGCGCCCTTAGCTGTGCTGTTTAGCTTACCTAGGGGTGAGAGCCTTCCGCTCCCCCAACAGTTCGGTGATGATGACAAGGCCGTCCTGGCCATCATCGTAGTCATTTAGGAAAAAAAAAAAAAAAAAAAAAAGAGCTAGCTTCATTCAATATTTGGCTGTTGATGCGTTCAGAGCGATCGACCTTATTGACAGACAATAATTGATATTGAGTAACCGTGCCAGCGCGACTTTTAGTTTTTAAATAGTTTATTTGAATTTCTTTTGTTGTTATATTGTAAAATATTCGTTCAAATTAAAAATTATTAAGCGTAGGTACTTTTATTAATTAAAGTAGTTATAAGTATTTATTTTTAACGTTTTCGTTTTGCGTTTCAGCTTCAAAAATATATTTACAAAAAAAGTATCAGGGGGTGATTAGTGATCGATACTGATGCCAAAAATGCAATCAGTAAAATTTTTATCTGACTGTCTGTCTGTCCGTCTGTCTTTCTGTCTGTCTGTATGTTCGTTATAGAAACAAAAATTACCTACTCAACGGGTTTTAACGAAACTTGGTACAATTATTTGTAGGAACAGACTTGTCCCTACGAAAAGTGGAAGTACTTCCGCCGAGCTAGGTGATCGTGCTCGGGGACCGCGGTCCGATGGACCATCTTGGTGTTTCGTATATATAGCGAGTCGTGATGAAAACTTCGCATGTGAGTTGTAGGATTCTGTACACTTTTTCCATTTTATTCCGCCATCTGTTGTTAGCTGGCGGAACTTGCATATTGTAGCGACGTGGAGGTTTGTTGTAGCGGTGTGGAGATAGGTGTCGCTACGTGTCGCTACAGCACTCCCCTCCTAGATGGAAAGTCTCGTCTCAGCAGGTCAGCAGTCTGTTCAGCGTCGTGCCCGAGTAGGCTCGAATCCGCGGTGAGTCGGGATGAGCGGTGTGCGTGCGTGTGCTTCGGAATCCTCAGTGAGGACGGATGAGAAGCGTCGGTGCCGGTGTGCTCGAATTCGCAGTGGGTCGGAATGAGCGATGCAGGCAGGAGCAGCTGCTGCCACGTCGAGGATGTGCCGCCGTTGATCCGGACGTAGGGCTGCGTTGCGTCGGTTGCACGGTGTGAGCTGCCGCTGAACCAGGGAGCGTCGAAAGCTGCGGTGGTTCACGAAGGCGCTGGTGATGAGGGCTGGCTGAAGACTGCTGCTGAGGATGGAGAGGCTGGAGATGATGCGTCGTCGATGCAGGGCTCGCTAAGGTAGATGTCGTCGGTTTCCATCACGTCGGGGTCACCAATCTCGTTGCGTGTTCATATCAGATCGGTGTTAATCACGTCGGGGTAGATCACGTCGGGGTCACCAATTGTAGGAACAGACTTGTCCCTACGAAAAGTGGAAGTACTTCCGCCGAGCTAGGTGATCGTGCTCGGGGACCGCGGTCCGATGGACCATCTTGGTGTTTCGTATATATAGCGAGTCGTGACGAAAACTTCGCATGTGAGTTGTAGGATTCTGTACACTTTTTCCATTTTATTCCGCCATCTGTTGTTAGCTGGCGGAACTTGCATATTGTAGCGACGTGGAGGTTTGTTGTAGCGGTGTGGAGATAGGTGTCGCTACGTGTCGCTACATATTCATCATACTCCTGTGCAGGTTATATGATACGTTTCATCACGCTACAATCAATAGGAGCAGAGCAGTGAAGGGAAGTGTTGGGAAAACGGGAGAATTTTTTATCTGAATGTTTGATTGAGCATCACACAAAAAGTACTGCATGGAATTGAATGTGGTTTTCACCAATGTATTGCTAGAGGTCTAACTTAAGATTTGGGCATCATTTTATGGAAGTCCGTTAGTTTTGAAACCCGATATCCACGCGTGCGACGCCGCTGGCACAGCTAGTATTATAATAAATCTGTAGAGAGGTCAATTCTGTACATAAAATATTTTTTCAAAATAACTATCAGGGGGTGATAAGTGATCGATACTGATACCAAAAATGCAATCAGTAAAATTTTTGTCTGTCTGTCTGTCTGTATGTTCGTTATAGAAAAAAAAACTACTGAACAGATTTTGACGAAACTTGGTACAATTATTCTTCATACTCCTGGGCAGGTTATAGGATACTTTTCATCACGCTACAATCAATAGGAGCGGAGCAGTGACGGGAAGTGTTGGGAAAACGCGAGAAATTTAAACCTGTATGTTTGAACGCGCATTACGCGAAAACTACTGCATAGAATTGAATGCGGTTTTCACCAATGTATTGCTAGAGGTCTAACTTAAAACTTAGGCACAAGGTATAGATGGGTATTATATGGAAGTCCGTTATTTTTGAAACCCGATATCCACGCGAGCGACGCCGCTGGCACAGCTAGTTGATTATAAATTAGGTATTATCTTTCACAGTGTTTCTTTTCACACTCACCGCACACGCTTTTGCTCTCTGCATGATCCAAAGGTTAACTGGTAGAGAATGCTCCTAGCATTAAGTTCGAGTTTTGGACCATTGTGTGCAATAAAGTTTTAAATAAATAAATAAATAAAATATTTTATGATACCACTACCACCTCTATGAAATTATTATGTCAAATCTATTTTAGTGACAACCATATTATTCTGCAGTGCACCATTGAATCTAATGGTTGACAACCGATAATAAATTGTAAATGGTCCATGACCAAATTCTTATCTTGATTTGTTTTTCAAAACTTGACAGCCACCTTCTTTTTAGGTCTGCCAATGTCAAGTGAAAATAGTTCAATGTTTACTCATAGTAGCTACTATTTTAACCGACATACAGATTGGTCTCTAAGAACTATGTCAAGTGTCACCGAGCTGACAAGGCGAATGTGGGAAAAAACTGATGCGGAAAAATTAATATCAAAAATAAATTCCAAAAAAGTATTCTATTGTGCAGAAGACGTCAATGATGATGGTTGTCGATGATTGGTGTAGTCTGAGAGAATTAGCAAACTATTATTTTTATAATTTGAATGGCAACCAGGTGACCTACAACCGGCAAGACACTCTAGCAGAGTGAAAATTGACAAAGTTTTCTTAGACAAAGTTTCGCAGGCACAATACAATTCAGGTCTATAAAGGTGTATAACTATGTATAGCTATAGATCCTTGAAGACCAATCTTCCGGAAATTTGCTCAGTTTCATGTCTTTATCGGATACAAAGCAAGTTGTTCACGCGACAAGTCCTCTACATACGATGCACGCACGAAGATGATTTAATTAATTTCTTCTTTAATTTTATCACTTCACTGAACTTTAGGGCACAAAATAAAATACTAAAATCCATCAAATGATAAAAATAGCGCAATAAAATAAATCAGCCATCTTTTCCGTGTTGCACCCTCCTTATTAGGTCACACAGTTAGGTCAGTAGGTATTGACTTTTGGGAGAGTGCAAGTGCGAACTGAAGTCATGAATTGGAACTCCCTTCAATTCTTTCATCAGACCAAGTAACACATACAATTATTTATTTATTTTTGACTTAAAATGTTTTAACTTCGCCCTCGTTTCACTGGCCATCAAGTAAAATATCTCTACTTATTAAAAAAATGTTTCCAAATCTTATCCAACCGCCTACCGGCGCAAACTGATTCTCCATCCGTTTCATATGATTTCCTCAATCACCAATTCTCTCATTGTCTATTTGTTATTGTCCGCCGATCATCGGTCACGATCACGATGTTCTATTTTCGTCTATCTGTCTGTCCGATGTTTCGTTACGTGACAATTTCTAACAATTTTAAAATTGAACGTGAATAGGATTAAGACACTTTCCATTTTTCGCCAGTCTTCCGAATAATTGATGCTATTCTTAGCGTCTTGTTTGATGTTTTATTGTTGGCTATAAATGCACTGGTTTGCGTTAAGCAGCGTAACTATCAAGAGTTTTTGCTGGTATTCATTTCGGTGTAATACCCTTGTGACCGAATTTCAGTCACTGCGACCGATATTCTAAGGGGATTAGTCAAGTAGGCAGAAGATTTCTTTATCCTAGTGTCCCAATGTGCTTTGAATATTTCGCTCATTTCATCAGATCTTCTCAAATATTACTTACAATCACATGGTCATTGGTCACCCTACGGCTCGTTTCCCCTGTCATAAAAATAAATAAGCGTAGATATGTCGTTCATTCATTCTGTGTTGGAAGATATAAGCCCGGCTTATCTGATGGAAACCGAAAGAGAAGCCTGAAGTCGTTGCGGCAACGTACTTAATCATTAGTGAAGTTTGCTATAGCACAAACACAGGCTGATGTGATTTTTAGGGTGGTGCTCCACTCCAATTGCACCCCCAGTCGCGGACATACCTAAGCTCTGCTAGTGAGCAAGTCTCACCGCACGCCGAACAGCAAATCATATGGGACATGCTTTGGAGAAGAGCACCACATTCGCAGGCCAGGTCCGACCCATCAGTGTAACCCCACCTGAACCTATTTTCCTTGCTACGGCCAATCTGAGTACGGAGTCTGTTTAAGGGCTTCCAGGTCAGCCATGGCAACCAGGGCCGTCTTTAAACTATTTGAGGCCCTGGGCACATTAGGATCATGGGGCCTCTATGACCTAAATATCAGTTATCATTTGGTAATCTGGCAGGAACTAGGGGGCCCCATTCGATAACGGGGCCCTGGGCACGTGCCCATAGTGCCCAGTGGGAAAGAGGGGCCTGATGGCAACTCATGTCCAGGCGGAAGTTTCTCCATGCATGGCACAAATGAATCCGGTGGAGCAAATTCTCAGTAAAACGCACCGTTAATTTGAATAAATGCTGCAACAGTGGAAAGCGTACTGGGTAAATTGTTTGACAAATTCCACACCTCACTATGATATGACGCAAACTATTATAGCCATGATCTGTAGCTTTTACAAACGATCCGTTTACGCAAGTTAATCAAAGATATTTGATAAGTAATTTAATGCAGCTTTTCAATGATGCAATTATAATATTAGTTAGTAAATTAACCTACTTATTGCTGTATTTTACATCCAGTGTTACTATCTAGTAAGAGACCTTTGGGTTTTCATTTTAATTTTAGAGAGGTAGGAAGGCATAGTGAATCTTTGATCGAATTGAGCCGCCCGTCAGATGTACCACAGACAGATGACGGGCAGCAGCGTCACCAGAGCGAGGAGCTACGCCCTGCGATCGCCATCCCGCCCGCCCAGTGTAGCGATTATAGCGATATGTGCAGCAATGGAATGTAATTGGCTGATGATGATAATGAATCCGGAACCCACACGGAAAAACTTTAGACTATTCCTCCCTTATATAGGACTGTGCCCGCGACTTCGTCCGCGCGGAATAGTGTTTCATCCCCTATTTTATCGCCTTGGGGTAGAATTATCAAAATCTTTTCTTAGCGAATGTCTATGTCATAACATCTATCTGCATGCCAAATTTCAGCCCGATCCGGCAAGTAGTTTAGTGTGCGTTGATAGATCACTATGTCAGTAAGATTACTTAGATTATTATAAGTAGATAGCTAATGAGTAGGTAAGTTTGTATGAATATTCTGCTACAAACTCCGTATCAACTATTTGGTTCGTCTCGAAATTTGAACCGGGGACTTCTTGTTTCTTATCGTTGCTACCACTACAACTCCAAGACTGCTATGTATTACTGTGAAAGGTGAATGTTTTGTACATGCAAAATATTAAGGTATGCGCAGCAACGCCCAAGGATAAATAGGTAATAAACAGAGAAAGGTACTCTTTTAAGAATCTTACGAATATAGGTAAGACTGTCGAATCGGTTTTTAAGACCTACTCAAAAACATTGGGACATTCAAACTTTAGCTTTTTTAATGTGTGCTAGATTATTTTTCTCACCAATACAAATAAGATACAAGAAAAATCTAATTAAAATAACAATTTAAATTTAAGCATTTTTAGCAAAAAAAAACTGACTACAATTTGGTGACAATGGGATAAACTAGGAAGTACAACTAGAAAGTTTTAAAGAACGCAGAGGAGTTATGAAAAAATATCCTTGATGCTAGAATTTCATATAAAATTAAAAAGATCCTAATATTGCCTCCACCAGGAATTGAGCCCCAGAACTTGCTCGCTTAAAATACAATGTGTAGCGTCAGCATAGACTTAATACAGTAGGTCACAGCTAGGGTTGCCACCCGTACTTTATTATAAAGTATTGTACGTTATTTTGGATAATTGTACTCTATACTTTATGGGAACAATAAAGTACACGAAAATACTTTATTTTGCATGATTTGATTTCTAAGTATTATTTCGTTAAAATGACAAAGTGCAAAAAGTAATAAAAAATGTGTTTTCAAAGATCATAATTAGAAAAATAAATCGTACTTTATTTTTATACCATGTACTTTATTTTCTTACCTTTAATAACCAATGTACTTTGATTGCAAAAAAAAGGCGGCAACCCTAGTCACAGCTGACGCGCATACACATTACTATATAAGCGAATAATTAGTAATAAACATCGCTCTTGAGGCCTATGTCCAGCAGTGGACTGATGTGGGCTGATGATGATGATGATCGCTCTTGATTATTGCGCTACCTACTGGCTGTTTCATTTGTCGTCTCCCTGCTCAGGAGCCAAAAATGGGTTAAATTGTAGGACGCCCTCAGGCCAGCTATATTGACGATTTGGGCAGGACGGCTGACATGTGCTGGATGCGAGAAGCCCAGGATCGTTCAAAGTGGCGCACTTTAGGAGAGGCCTATGTCCAGCAGTGGACTGATAAAAATGATGATGATAATGATACGATCTCCAGAGAATCAGATTACGAGTAAGCGTTGGGGGATGTAAGGGCGCGGCCTACCATCTTTTCCCTCCAAGCCAACCTCACCTGCCCGTAGTGCATCATGCCGAATAACAAACGAGGCGCTGGAAACCGACTCGTGGCGGTATAACCATAACAAATACTACAGGCCGAAGACGGGCAGCAGCGTCAACGGAGCGAAAGCAACGCCCTGCGATCGCCAACCCGCCTGCCCAGCGTGGCCATAATGGGTATATCCTCCAGATGTTTGCCCTAAGTGGCGAAAATCTCGAGAGGCCTATGTCCAGCAGTGGACTGCAATAGGCTGACCATGATGATGAGTAAGCGTTTGTTAAAGTCACCAAAACAACTGAATTAAGACCGTTTAATCGACAATTTTTTTTTACTTTTATCGGATCGTTCTGCGTCTCGGTTGCATGTCTGGTACTTTCAGGGTTCCGTTTATATGGTCTAAAGTTGTAAGACCTTCAGACAAAACAGTTAAGCAATGGTATAAGTATGTATTTTAACATTTCTTCTTATTTACATAAAATGATTTAACAAATAGTTTGACCACCTAAAAGCTAGAAAACCTACACTGAACTACCTACTAATTAATTATTTTTAGAACCAAAATCATGAAATTTGTCAAGAATTATTCCTTAGCTATGAGAACTAAAATATTGGCGAGTTATCCGCATTAACTCTATACCTACGTATGATAGAGTCCACATACAAAAAAAAAGAAAAAAAGAACAAAATCACACTAAAATCAACGCTGAATAGTTTTAACTTTTAAAAACTTCTGTACGGATCCCACGGTGCGCCAGTCCGGCTCGCACTTTTTGGTCTCTAACTACTGCGGCGTAATCGGACACCTTGCTCTGATTGGCTCAACTTGTCTTATTGTCAGCCGTCGGTTATTGTTTTAGGGGTAGAAAATGTATCTCTATTTCCCTTGGTGTGACAACGTAAACATCAACCAGTGACAACGTAACTTGAGAATGTCTGTTTCATTTATATATTTTTAGGGTTCCGTAGCCAAAATGGCAAAAACGGGACCCTTATAGATTCGTCATGTCTGTCTGTCTGTCTGTCTGTCTGTCTGTCTGTCTGTCTGTCTGTCTGTCTGTCTGTCCGTCCGTATGTCACAGCCAGTTTATTCCGAAACTATAAGAGCTACATTATTGAAATTTGGTACGTAGATATATTCTGTGAACCGCATTAAGATTTTAAAATAAAATCAGAAAAAAATCCAAAAATTTTGGGGTTCCCCATACATAGAACTGAAACTGAAAAATTTTTTTTTCATCGAACCTATACGTGTGGGGTATCTATGGGTAGGTATTTGAAAATGATACTGAGGTTACTAACACCATTTTTTTCTAAACTGAATAGTTTGCGCGAGAGACTCTTCCAAAGTGGTAAAATGAGCGTCCCCCCCCCGTAACTTCTAAAATATGGGCATGATAAAACTGAAAAAAATATATCATGTGTATCACTATAAAAACTACTAACGAAATTTGGTTTGAATGAAATCTAGCCAGTAGTTTTTTTTTAAACGTCATAAATCAAATTACCTAATTTTTTCATTTAATTAACTTCAATATAATAAAACGTAAAGAAAAACATTTATTTAGCTGTAGCTGGGTGGTACGGAACCCTACGTGCGAGAGTCCGACTCGCACTTGGCCGGTTTTTTAAACTCTTAGACTTATTTTTCACCCTACCCATTAATTGCACCAATTAACGATTCATATGATTTGAGAGAGGTAGGCCCGTCCAGGGAAGCACCTCCGCCCTATAGAATACCGCAGCCAAATGACGAGTGAGTAGGGTTTCCGGAGCTCGTGGGGGGGTTGGGGTTGGGCCGGCATGGCGGTGGCGACCGACAGGTGATTGACCAGTTACTTACCCGTTGTCACAGCGACTTGGGCTTCTCTTTCGCTTTCCATCAGGCGTAGGGAAGCCATTATGTCGAGCTACAATAAAAAAAACAGAAAACACCACCTGTCTCAAACTAATGTTTTCCCTCGCCCTGCGATCGTCAACCCGCCTGCCAAGCGTGGCGATTATGGGTATATTCTCCAGATGTTTGCCCTAAGTGGCGAACAACTGGGTAGGCCTATGTCTAGCAGTGGACTGCAATAGGCTGATGATGATGATGAGTATCAGCAGACGATGACTGCGGGCGCTAGGGCGCTAGGCGCGCGGGGCTAGAAAACTTTTACTTCGAGAGGGTTAGACGTATGACGGATAAAAAAGACGTGCTGAGCGGAGATGAGGCAAAAAATTTATTCTACGAAGACCCTAGGTCTGGGTAGGTATTTGTGTAAGGTCAGAAACATCCATTTTCCTAAATTGACACGTCCGGTTATCGAACCCGATGCCGATCATCGCGCTTATAGACTGCCTACTTATTAGGCTGTATGACTGATAACTTCCTGATCCCGGGGAATTTCTAGACGCAAAACCTAGAAACATTTCTAGACTTAGGATTCGAACCTTGGAACTTGACTGACTAAAGTATAAATTGTTTATTTCCAAGAAAAATTTACAGTTACAGGTATTGCTTATGAAAGCGACGCAGGCAGGCAATCATAAAAAAGTAAAAGTAAGAAAAGTCGGAAAACTAATTAAAAAGAAGCCATGTATAGTTTTTATTTCTTTTTTTGTTTTACTTAAGTAGAGAGAACTATGGGTACGTTTTGGGCTTAATATGTTTGTAAATTTTACTTTATTACTAATCCTTAAAGTAGATAAAACTCAAAATTGTTTAGCAATATATGAATAGAACGGAAACTGTTAAATGTGGTATCTACATCAAACAAAACATACAAATAGAAGATTCCCAACGAAACTAGCAAAAAAAAATAGGACTGTAAGTATAGTCTAAGAATTATCTAGTTATCTGTCTAAAAATATATTTTGTTGAAACGAGAGGTACGTGTTCTTTATAAGTTTTCCTCGATTTATTACAAAATTACTGTATTTCAGCTGTCATTTATGACAAATTATATAATTTTTCACGAAGCTTTTCAGAGTTTAATAAGTCACCGAGAGGCGAGATTGCCTGAAATATGTATATAGAGCAGTTAATAGGCCTACATCTAATAAACGCATGTAAAAATGTACGTGCACTTGTGTAACTGTAACTTATGTTACAGTTTCAGGTCATGTATGTAGGGAACAAGGGCAACGGCCAAAGAAATGCTGTGTCTTCTAGGTTTATTTATTTCTTAATCTCCGCTAAGCACGTTTTACGTCTTTTTGTGACAGTCATCATCATCATCATCAGCAGCCTATTGTAATCCACTGCTATGTCCTATGTCCATAGGCCTCTCCAGTCTTTCGGCCACTTAGGGCAAACATCTGGAGGGGATATACTAATAATCGCCACGCTGGGCAGGCGATCGTAGGGCGTAGCTCATCGCTCCGGTGACACTGCTGCCCGTCATCGGTCTGTGGTATATAGCTACGCCTCAATCGTGATGGTTATACCGCCTCCAGTGCCTCGTTTGTTGTTCAGCAGGATACACCACCAGCAGGTGAGAGTGGCTTGGAGCGAAAAGATGATAGGTCGATCGTCGTTCGCCCTACATCCCCTGAGCTGAAAAATATTTTGCTCAAATTGAATTTTTTTTATGCGGGCACTACTTACTAAGATGTTCGTTATTAAAACTTTCTTCTATTCTATTTTAACATAAATCAGGATCAACCACTTACCAAATCCTTTTAAAAACTGTTCTTTGCTCTAGAAACCACTTTCCAAACTCTGTAGTATTTTTTTTAGTACCTGACGGCTCATTAAGTGCATATCATATCATGATCATCAGCCTTAAGACCTCCACAGGTAAACATATGCTTCTCACAATGACATTTATCATTTGGGGGGGATGTGCCTTAGCAACCACGCTTGGCAGGCTGTTTGTTTTTTTTTTTATAAATGACTACGATGATGGCCAGGCCGGCCTTGTCATCATCACCGGACTGTTGGAGGAGCGGAAGGCTCTCACCCCTAGGTAAGCTAAGCAACACAGCTAAGGGCGCCCCCTAGTGGGGCTCGGGCCTCGGCTTAGGGCGTTGCTTGGTCCCTACAGACGATATTTTGAGGAGAGGGGCGACCGGTTTCGGGCCGGTTTCGCGGGCGGGACGCGGAAGCTAGGGGACGACGCGGCGCAGGACCCCGCTGGCGGGGAACGACGGGCGTGAAGTGTTATTCTGTGTCGCGAGTTGTTCGGCGGCGGCCAGCATGGCGAGGGTAATAGGATCGTCATCGTCCAGGAGGACGTGACGGGGGCGACGTTTCCCACCTTGGGAACTTGCGGGCTTGGTTACCTTCGTAGGTTTTATTTGTACCCAGGTAAACGCTGCTGCCCGCTTCCTGATATTCTTTTAGTCGTCTTCTACAACACCCATGGGTGAAATGGGGTGGTCCTATTCTAGATCCGGATACCACACGAACAGAAGAATTCAAACCCGATAGAGTCATAATTTAAATGTAGGTACCTACCTGACGCCTCAGTCAGTTTGGTTTCCAGCTCTGGACAGAGGTCCAGCGTTGACATCAATAATAATAATAATAAATAAATAACTTTAAGATAATAATAGAATTACTTTTAGAATAAGATAAAATAAAGGGATTTAACGCGCATACCTTTTTTAAAAACCCGACGTCTTATTGTCATCCGTTTAGTGCGAAGTCGGTTAATTCTCGTCAAAATGTGGACACTGTTAGTGTGATTTGAACAAGAAACAAAAATAAATAAACAAATATAGAGAAACAAAAATGTGCGGGTAGAAAAATATTCTGCCGCGCAGACGGAGTAACATCGCTGCACCAGTACTCCCCGTGACCACGGTCGTTGTAACACGGCCGAAACGTCGGGTTTTTAAAAAAGGTATGCGCGTTAAATCCCGCTAGTTATATATTATACTAGCTGTGCTCGCGACTTCGTCCGCGTGGAATACTTATTTTTCCCCCGTTTTTTTACATTTTCCATTATTTCTTCGCTCCTAATAGTTGCAGCGTGATGTTATATAGCCTAAAACCTTCCACGATAAATGGTCTATTCAACACAAAAAGAATTTTTCAATTCGGACCAGTAGTTCCTGAGATTAGCGCGTTCAAACAAACAAACAAACAAACAAACAAACAAACTCTTCAGCTTTATAATATTAGTTAAGATTATGCAACGCGAAAGCTTAAAAGTTATTACTTAAATACTTTTTTTTTTAAATACATATTATACATACTTAGTAAACACCCAGACCAAGACATGTTCATGAACACAAATGTTTGTACTATGCGGGAATCGAACCCACGACCCTTGGCTCACAAGGCAGAGGTCACTACCAAATGAGCCATGGAGCCAGTCTTTCAGGCTCATGATGATGATGTTGACGGCACAGAGTTTGTCATATGAATAAAGATATTTTTCAATTTTAATCATTTCGTTTTCTATCAAAGGAGAGTTATCAGCTCTATAGAAATCCGGAGTGACCGCTCACTGAGCAAGCGGGCTGCTCGCTATAAATACAAGTAGAAGTTTGTCGGTCTGTACATTACCTCACTAACGACCGAGGGGCCAACACCCCCTATACCTAAACCGAATTTGATAAATTTTTGTGAAAGTACTGGAAGGTAAAAAAAAATCAATTTCCTCTGAAGTGATCTTGTGATTAGATTTTTTTGCAATTTTAAGTGTTTTAGTGATTTGTCTTAAAATTTTTTGGTTATTTTTTATTTAAATTTTATTTTTTAAAAAGTGTTAACGATTAATAATGTGTTTTCAGTTCGACTGAAGTAAATAAATATGAAGGCCTTTAGGACAGTATTATTATGCTTGGGTAAGTTATAAGTTTTTATTAATCATTAAAATATCTAATATTTAATTATTTAATATTTATTTGTTTAGTTTAATTATCGTATAATTTATAGGTTTTGATATTTAAATTATACAAAGAAGTATAATTTTGCGGAAAGAGTAATAATTAAACCTTATATTCAATAACTCCTACTAAGTATGGTCAGCATCAAAAGTCGCTGTACACTTTTAGTACCATGCAGACTAGTCTATTTCGAAATGATTTCTAAGCATAAAGAACTTAACTTTACTACGACTTGGTACTAAAGTCAAATAGAGTATGTGAACTGGTTACATTTACATTTTGATAAACGGTAGAGTTTCGAATAGAATTATTACGACTGTAATTTATGCTTTTATCTTCCCTGAAATCACAAAATCGTTAGAAAGATTATGTTCAACAATCACTGGTGACCCTAATGTGTTAACCTAGTAAAAAATTTGTATTAAAATTAAGTATACCAATTATTTATAGTCAGTTGGAGACTCGCAGGAGGCCAGAGTCCCGGCTTGCGCTGCGGCGTCCTTTGGGGAAAGCCTGTTTGTAGCAGTGGACAGCTAACCGCCAGTAGCCTATCACTTGATAGTTTCTCCTCTGCCAGTTTACCCGCAGTCAACCTAGCTAGCTCCTCAGCATTCACCAAACCCAAAAAAGTGACAGATAACGTCTCTATAGTCAAAGTGACCACCTCCAGTCGACACCCTGTAGACAGAAACCGAGTCATCGCTCTAGCAAAGGCGAATATACCAAATACCAGCCCGAGCGACGTTACATTCGAAAAGCTACAACCGCTCAAACCCTTATACGTTCCTACAGAAAGGCCTCGAGCCTCTAACTTCTTCCCTTCAAGCTATTCATCGAGTAAAACCTTCCACGGCTTACACTCAGACAATCTTCCCGTCATACAAAGCATATACGACCAACCCACAACCAAAACTCGTCCCTCAGCTTCGGACTTCTACAGATTCCTAGCGACTGGAAGCGTCACTCCCGCTCCCGCACCTTCCACCACCCCAGTATCTATATCCAGTTTCCACATAGGACCTTCATCAACAACTTTACCATTCAAAGTGCCCTATTTCAAACTACCCAGCCCGACCCCTGCACCGATCCCGGCAGTCAAACTATCATATGTTAGTCTACCAACAAATCGACCTCCCAGTTTCAATACTGCTAGTGTACCAGCTGTCGTGAACATACCGGCTGCAAAGCCACCTGCTATCAGCTTCCCTGCTAAAGAAGCGGCAGCAGTGAGCTATTCCGCTGTCACTGTTGCCAGTCAGACTCAGAAGCCGAAAACGGCGCCTCCGACGAGATACGTTGAGGAAGCATCGTCGACTTCAGATGAGGATGACGGTGATGATGTTAATCATTAAACAGCATGATGGGGAACTGCTCTGCATGAGCATGAGTTATTTTATTCTTGGTTGTAAACTCTACTGCATTTGGGAGAAGCACTTAAAATTTACTTCGCAAATATAGCACTGTACTATAGCCAAACTTATTTTGTATTGATCATTTAATAACATCGCGTATTTTTTTCTTTTAATTTTTTTATCTTAATATTTTTTCTTATTTTCTTATGGTAATGATGTTGAATATATTTATATTTCAATTGCGGGATATTTTAATATACTTATCAGATCTTTAGTAATTGTTATATATTTTAGTTTAGTTCTTAATTTTTTTTATTTTTGTATAGATAGGTATACTCGTACAAGAATACAAGTGCAACGTTAACCGATAATAACTTTTGTTTATGATAAGAAACGTAAAACTCTGAAGAGTTTTCTCTTTTCTAGTCTTTCGAAGATCTCTTTAAAGAACTAAAAATATCTACTTCTAATATTGTTATGTAACAAATTTTAGTTTGATATTTATTTTATTAAGATATCTTAACTTAATATTATAAAGCTGAAGAGTTTGTTTGTTTGAACGCGCTAATCTCAGGAACTACTGGTCCGAAAAATTCTTTTTGTGTTGAATAGACCATTTATCGAGGAAGGCTTTAGGCTATATAACATCACGCTGCAGCTATTAGGAGCGAAGAAATAATGGAAAATGTAAAAAAACGGGGAAAAAATAACTATTCCACGCGGACGAAGTCGCGAGCACAGCTAGTCATTAATAAAATCGCAAGTAATCGGCATCATTTTTAATTTTTTCATACGAATTTAATGAAGCGTTGTAATTAAATTAATACTTTTTTTTTAACACATTTTATTCTTTATTTGTAAACAAAAAGTGATTTTTAAGTGTTCAAACAGCACTAAAGGTGCACTTATTGCATGCCGATATTGTATAATCGAGGCGTAAAGCGAACATACGAATATCTATGCATAACAAAACAATACTGGCTGTTTCGGAAGTGGCAGTTTTCCTTCTTTCTTCACGCAACTGTGTTCTTTTTTTCCATATTTCCTCAAAGGTAACTAATTGTTCGTTAAATAACTGTTTTGTTAAACTGTAACGTTATTTGGGCTAATGAAATATTGCAATTATAGTGATAACACTGCTATCTGTTACGCTAGATTGATTTTTTTTGTTTTTGTTGTGCTGACAAGCATTTGCGTTCGATTTCAATTGCGGGGCTAAATGCGTTCGAAAATATTTCTATCGGACACATTCTCGATTGTTTATTCAAATATTCGATCAAAGTATTCGCCAGCATAATAGCTCTCGGAAAAAAATTGTATGAGATCTGTCAAATTTTTCGATCGAGAATGTTTCAGCTTGGATCTCTCGTTTCCGAGAGAGATATTTCCGAAGTCATTTGTGAATAGCCGCGGGTTTACATTATTTGAAATCGAATATAAAATGTGAGGGAATTTCTTGAACATGTCAGTAGGTAATGTTACATGTAGGTAATGATACAATTTGTATACCTACAGCTGATGAGGCGACATTGCCAAAATTGTTACATAGTCAAATTTCCTAGTGAGAGATTCAAACATTGGATTGTTACATTAAAGGCAAACGTAATGACGAAAAAACTGAATTGGGTAAAGAAGAAATTCCGTTGTTCTGACATAAATTAGGCTGTAAAAAGAGAAACGGTTTCAGCCAATTTTGGTTATATCATTAGCTTAGTAACTGTTCTTATGCCTATTTTTCCTGATTGCACAATTAGCTACAGAATTTGACCAATTATATTATCAGCAGGTTATGTCAGTTGCGATAATTTTGTAGCTGACATATTCTGTATAGGTAATATTGCAACCGACTTCTTCAAACATCTTCTATAAAGAAATTTACTGCACAAATGTATTAAGATAATTATGTTATTTTACGCACGAACTTTTCACAACCAGAAAACACATCGGTTTCGGGTTTTGCGTGGTTTAATTTACGATTGCAACTAGTGGAACGTACAAATGGTTGTAAGAAATTAAGTGCTCATTGATTTATGAGAAACGTTTAACAAAAGAACCTCAACTTTTCTGTATGAAAAAGTGCCACCAGTCCGATTCCATTGATTCACGGCATTCCTTTAGACAAATATATATGGAAAACTTAATGACTCTTAAATTTCCAGGCACACTATCACTGGCCTCCTCTGCTCCCGTCCGAGACAGCTCACCCGAGGCCACTCAGTACGAGTATGACTACGAGTCCGCAGGCCAGCAAACCCAGGCCGCTGAGCCTCAGCAATCCGCCAGCCACTACGACGCTTACATCCAAGACGTCCAGGCCGCTGCCAGCGGGGACAACAGCAAGAAAGGCTTCAGCAGCGGCAGTGGACTGAGGACGATAGCCGTCGGCTCAGCCAATCAAGCGAAAACAGCGCTTGGCAACCAGGCTGCTGCAGCGTACCAGGCTGCGTATGTGGCTAAGAACACGCTGGCTCAGTCTGCTGCTCAGGCTAGTGCGACAGCGCAGGCAGCGCTTGCGGGGAAGCAGGTGATCCTGTCGGGGCTGGAGCAGCAAGTGAGAGACGCTAAGGTCGCGCTCCAGGGTGAAGAGATGCAACTGCAGCAGGCCAAGAGATCGGCGCAGGCGGCTGCCCAGGCGGCACAACAGGCTATGCATCAGGTATGATAACTTTATTTATGTAACTTACTTAGACTGGAAACACATTAAAGTCCAAAATAGATGTTGCCTGCACCTCGAAAAGGAACTTAGGTTTTCATTGAAACCTAATTTGAACAGCTACGACTTGGGAACCTCCAAGAAACGAGCGTATTCATATTTAAAAGGCCGGCAGCGACGCTAAACTCGGTTAGAGCTGCATGGGCGTCATTAGGGTGTCCATGGGCGGTGTCGATTGCTTACCATCAGGAATCACACTTGCTCGTCTGCCGCCTCTCGCATAAAAAAAACCGTACGAACAAAATACTTTAAGACCAGAACCCTGATATGGAATAAAGATTTTTTTTGGATCATCATAAATAATTTACCGGCTAGATCAGTGATATAAATGCGTAATTTTACTTTTAAAAAAATTTGCTAGTTCTGTTGGGCGGATATGCTTAGGATTACGGATTGTAAACCCCCATTTTTTTAACGTGGACTCCGTCGAGTCTCCTGTGAAGCTTTGGGGTCTTTGGACGACTCTAGGGAAGCACTGAAATAATATGTGGGTTATTAGGTCATGCAGCACTCAAACCGAGTAGTGTTCTATCTATAATGAAATGTATGACTGCTAATATGATTAAAGTAACCATAATCTCATAGTAACGTACCTTATCTATTAAAAAAAACCGGCCAAGTGCGAGTCGGACTCTCGCACGTAGGGTTCCGTACCACTATACAGCTAAATAAATGTTTTTCTTTACGTTTTATTATATTGGAGTTAATTAAATGAAAAAATTAGGTAATTTGATTTATGACGTTTAAAAAAAAACTACTGGCTAGATTTCATTCAAACCAAATTTCGTTAGTAGTTTTCATAGTGATACACATGATATATTTTTTTCAGTTTTATCATGCCCATATTTTAGAAGTTACGGGGGGGGGGACACTCATTTTACCACTTTGGAAGAGTCTCTCGCGCAAACTATTCAGTTTAGAAAAAAATGATCTTAGTAACCTCAACATCATTTTCAAATACCTATCCATAGATACCCCACACGTATAGGTTCGATGAAAAAAAATTTTTTCAGTTTCAGTTCTATGTATGGGGAACCCCAAAAATTTTGGATTTTTTTCTGATTTTATTCTCACATCTTAATGCGGTTCACAGAATACATCCACGTACCAAATTTCAATAATGTAGCTATGTAGGACGGACAGACAGACAGACAGACAGACAGACAGACAGACATGACGAATCTATAAGGGTCCCGTTTTTGCCATTTTGGCTACGGAACCCTAAAAATGTGTTTTTCCAATTGGGTAATGAAATGACCCGATTGGAAAAACAAATATATTTTCATTAAATAAAAAAACCATTATAAGCTTTTTTTAAACACATTTTATTTTATAAATAGACAATACTGTTAAATTCTATGTTGTTATAAAAAAACAAGAATTGTCGCAACAAGATAAAAGTAATTAACATAAAAAACCATCACAGTTGCGTTACGAGTGCAAGTCATTGAAAGCCGTTGCGATAATGCAAATGCTCTACTTATTGATCTACAAAAAAAGTACTTCTTAACGAATGCGTTTAATAAATAATTCATTAAATCACAATACTGGCCATACGCAAGGCTGACCAAAAAAGGTGTGACAATGAACTCGATAATAAAATTGCATACAATTTAAAAAAAGAACAGTGGACTTTTTGCGTTCCGATCTCGTTAAACATTTGGTTTTGTAAAAAAATTGCAATCGCAGGTTACGTAAATGTTTCGATTGGAAATTGATGATGAAAATTTACAAAACAAATAAGAACGGGTCTGAATGATATTGGCTAGGCATTAGGGCTGGCTCGAAAGAAAGACGCATGACTAATCTATTTGCTCACAGAATAGGTTCTATGATTCCACAAAAAAGGAATTTCTTCCTTCGGAACAGGTACAATTCCATCCAATACGTTTATGTGACGAACATTTTTATTTATTAGTTATCCCTATCTGTATACATAAAGTATCCAAGTCATTTTGAAATCAGTTCATAACATTTGATGATGCCAGATAAAAATATAACAATGTGGCGTATATTTTTGTGTGTTTTAAGAGGTATGATAGTAAACTTAATTATATATCCGAAAAACACCGCCCAATTTCGTACAACATAATCTGTGCAAGTTATAAAATCGTTGTGTTTACTTATTGCATATCACTCGATATTAGTGGAATTAACTTTGTGTCATCAAAGTCAAAATATGTGCCATGAAAGAAAAAAAGGAACAAATGCCTTTTTAATTATTATGTTTACGTTTTTGTGCTGAGACTGCTCTTTAACTACGAGTAATATGGAATAACTTACACAAACAAACAGAAATACAATAAAGTCTAATATAAAATGTGACTAATATAATTTCATAAAGTTAGTAAGTTGCGTTACAAATAGGTATTTGCCAACCCTGTATACAAATAATTATTTACGTAATTCATTTGTCGTCGCTCCAATTGCCTCTGAACCATTCAATTCGGTTACTTTGTTGCACATTCGACCATTCGCGACAATACTGAGGCCTAATAGAATGATTTCTAAATGCAATATCACTTTCAATATCATTTGTCTCATAATATGATTTAAGCTAAAAGCATTTAATTTAAAGTGCCGAGGTGGATTTAGTTTGTGGAATAAATTTCTTTATGTCATTGCCACACTTTTTTTTGCCATGCCTGATAGTTTTTCTATTTTGATTAGTTCTTCGGCTAGATATCTAATTTATGCATAAAAAACAAAACACTGACAAACTTGACCTGATCTATGACCTGAAATACGTAAACGAAATGCATGCTAATTAAAGTAAATTTAATTCGGGCAATAAGAATTACGAAGCTTTTCTATTAAATGAATCCGGCTTATTCTTCGGCTCTCTACCAAGAGACTTATTATATTTTTACTGGGTTAACCAGGTTGAAGATCTGAAACGGGCTCTGCTGAAGTCGCAGAAATCCCAAGAAATCAGTCTAAACGTAGTCTTGCCGCCAAAAGGCTACGGTGAAAGAGAAAAAATTATGGAATAGAGAGCAGGGGAAACGACTGAGTAAGAATGTTTACTATACCTACATTATTAAGTATTAATAACATGAGAAATTTGGCTCGGTATAGGAACTTAATAATAGCAGCTTCGTTGACAATTTTCCGTTGTGTTTGAATAAATCAAACAACCTATGATGAATACCATTGACTCTCTCTCCAAAAAAAAACCGGTGTGCAAGGTGGTTTTCACAGTTTAGAAACGAATTTCGTGGTCCAGCTAAATGTATTTTAACAATGCTCAATTTAATATAACATTACACGACCATTCATTGTAAAATTAAATAAAATGTTCACCTAGGAACATTTATAACGGGTAATCAAACCATGATCCCTGGCTTTTTTTAAAGAATTTGTTGAAAGGAAAAGTCTCACCTTCAGGCTGAATTAAATTGTGACATATTTCGTGAACAAGACGAAATAACTGCATAATGAATTTAGGTTCGTGCACTAAGATTACAGCCTATTATAATACTTACAGCCACCATAACTTATATTTTCCATCTATAAGAAATATAATCTCACTTAAATCGATGTCTCTTACAAATTAGCCAACATTGAAGCCAAAATTAATTGACTGAAAAGGTTTAAACATAAACTCGTTTATTATTAAAGCGTAAATATAAAATGCCGCGAAAATTCTATAGTCCCTCTAGATGACCAGTGAAGAAATCCCTTTGAAACTTTAGCAACGAATCTCGGAGCACTGTGGAAATCGATTCGCCATAACTATTGCATTCTGCAAGTGCACTATGATCAGCTTGCGAAATGTCTTGTCGAAATTGTTATCGAATGTTGACAAAATTCGGTGTCAAATGGCGCCTGAATAACTATTACATTCGGATTCGAAAAGTTTCAGTGTAATATTATAGGCTTCGGGTAATTTTGTTAATGTAGACGTAAGAATCCAAAATTACTGCGCAGAGGCAGGTAGGTAAGAACTTTAATAAATCAAACACGATCGTTCGATGGACCATAAATCCCTCCATTGGTCCCTCCCGTGTTCGCATATACGAATTAAAATCCGTCAAAGTCGATACCTAATTAATTTAATTCATATGGCCAGACTTATACACTGGCCGAGGGAAGCACCAACCATTCGTCGCCTGAGGATTCAAGAGTCGTTTTGTTATTAGCACAAGCCAAACATTTTTTAACGTAAATTAAAAATAACTGTCTACTTACTTAAGTTGTATCATCATGTATATTATATTTATAAAAACGTTAGGGATCCGTGCTAAAAGTTTAATAATGTAACCGAAGGTGTGAAAAAATTACCAAAAAGCTATCTTTCAAACTGACATGTATTGAAAACGTTACCATAGCAACCTAAACGACCCGAAGCGAAGCGAGGGCGGTTTGGCTAGTTATAAGTCTACATGTGTTAGAGTAAGTAATAATGAAAAGCGAATGTCAAAGGCTTGCGGTCCGACATCGGAGCCAACGAAATCGGATATTCGCGCTTGAGATGGCAGTTTCCTTCCTAATCCATAAGAAGATTCGCTTTCATCGGCCATAGGAATGCGGTTACGTGTTCATACTCCGTGCCAGGGACCTTGGCATGCATGGGGTGAAGTGGGGAGGCCCCCCACTTTGAGTGTTTAGTGAAGCGCAAATTCGTAACATAACAGCGTTTTGCTCGTGGAAGCACTTTGCTAGGCCTAATTATTTTAGAACTCTTCGAAATGTAATGTGGCAGTTAGGGATTATGAAGAAGTCTTCAGTCAAAACAATCACCAGTAACTTAAGTTAGTTACTGGTTCAAATCTCGGAACCGGCAAGAATGCGTACGGGTTTGTTGAGAAATGACTTGAAGGTGGCATGTATGTGTTGGAAAACATTGCCACTTGATCTTCCTCTCATCAACATCATCAGCTTATTGCAGTCCACTGCTGGACATCGGCCTCTCTAGATGTTCGCCACTTAGGGCAAACACCTGGAAACCCATAATCGCCACGCTGGATATAATCGAGGATACATCCATAAACACAAGTGTTCATCAGACGAATATTTGTCCCGGGTAGAAATAGTACCCACGACCCTTGGTTCAGACGGCAGGGGTCACTTCCAATTGAGCCACCGAGCCAGTCTAATTAAGTATTATGGATTATTATCGGGAACCTATATTATGTGATTGATATGTTACCTTCCAGTTGTCACAGCGACTTGGGCTTATTTTTCACTTTTCATCAGATCACTGGCTATTATTGGTTCCCTAAAAAACATTAGGTCATTATTGGAAAAAGATATCTTGCGTCAACGGTCTGAACGACATTTAACGGTCGATCGGAGACGCTTAATTAACATTTGGCAATGTTTTGAAACCCTCCACATTATTGTAAAAGACCCTGAAGATCTTTAAATTTCTATGGTCTCGTGATTAAGTGGGACATATCGCGACATAGCAACCCACATACAATAGCTACTATTTCTCAAAAACAGCTCATATATCTCCTTTAGCACCCATGTCACAGAAGGGTTTTATGCTAAACTATAATAAAAAGATTCCTCGTAAGCGCGGGGGCGCGAACCACTCAATGGGGCGTGACGGTGTGGAGGGTGCAGCCACACCGTTCCACGAGATCCGCCCAGGGAGCATTCCATAGCTACCTGAATGCCAGGGGTAGAGGTATTTGCCCTCTCCGGACCAGGAGTGTCATCTGCGGCTGACCAGGGCAGGCAGGAATGCGACCGTATGCTTCGGCGCTACCCGAGTCATTGCAAGTTGCTGCCCACTGGCCACATTAAGTGGTAGAGATGTGAAAGTGTTTTAAATATACATAGTTTCTTTTCTTGTAGACAGAAGCGACGATACGAATCCGTTTGTAGCCAGTTAGCTTAGATTCCTGATCATTATCATCATCATCATCAGCATATTGCCACTTAGGGCAAACATCTGGAGGATATACCCATAATAGCCACGCTGGGCAGGCGGGTAGCGATCGTTGGCTGTGATATTTAGCTACGCCTTCAATTGTGATGGTTATACCGCCACCAGTCGGTTGCCAGCGCCTGGTTTGTTATTCGGCAGGATGCACCACGGGCAGGAGAGGTTGGCTTTGAGCGAAATGATGATAGGCCGCTCCCTTACATCCCATGGATGTCTATTATCTCAATAAATGAAATAAAATCCATCCAACCGTGTCTAAATGTAATATAATTAGGCAGGTAAATATTTAGTTAATAATTTTACATGAAATCCGGTTTTTTATTGATGTGGTTTGATAAATGCAAGCGTATATGGATGAGTAGATATTGTAGCGTGCATACAAGCATTTATGCATGAACGAATATGTCAATGAGTTATAGTCTGTAGTATAATGAGGATATGTGGTATATCCTAGTGATTCAGAGGGATTATCAGGAACAGTTTCTATTAATGAAAATCGTAAAAGGGATTTCCTGGATTCTTTCATTCAACCGACCTGTGAATGTATCGCTATAACTTATTTGGCAGCTTCTAAAACTACCCTACTCATAGTAAAATCAAGACAAACCTATTTAAAACAAATAGGATAAATGTTTTTTTTAGTAGCACAGCCTAGCTTCCTGTCCCCTGATGGAAAGTAAAAAATCACATCAATCACATCCCTCATCTCCCCATCTCTCAGTTCTGAAAGCTGGGTCTCTACCAAATAGGCCGCCCGGGCTAGTAGAATCAAAACTCATTTACCAATCGCATCATCGTTATTTTTTATTTAACTGAGGAGATAATAAATGGCACTGGGATTTTCCGTCAACAAAATTGGGTTTACCTGTAATAGTAACATAAGGTTTTTAAATAAATAAATTTATCGTCTGCCCCAGAGACAAGTAGGTAGGTAGGTAGCAATAAGTATACGTCGGTATAAAGAAAAGCACGTTAAAAAAGCTGTTGATCTTGTGTCTGATCTCTCTCCGGTCGTGTCTAGCGATTGTCCCATCCCATAGGACTGTGATGAAGACGAGAGATGGAACAGAGCGCGCCTATGTTTGCGCATGCACTTGCATCTCCTATGTATTTGGACTTCTTGAAGCTTGGTTGTTGGACCGGATTTGGGGTCCAGTAGGAGTACTTACACCCTAGTTTTACGCTGTACTTTTCTTTCAAGGTGAACGTAATCCAAGCTGCTCTGAACGCGGCGCAAGCGACATCCGAGAACGCCAACGAAGCAGCGTCGCAGGCGGCGGGAGAGCTCGGCGCCCAGACAGCCATGGTGGGCGCCGCCAGGCAGCGGCTGCAGACCCTGCAGGAACAGTTGCACGGAGTCAGGATCGACTTCGAGGCTACGCAGTCCGCTGCCAGGAAGGCTCAGGTATGTACCCTTAGTTTTAAACTTACAGCGACAACGGAAAGCGGACGAAGCGTCTCGAGCGGATGAGCGTGCGTTTGCCATTTTTGAGCGCTTCCACTGTATCAAGGTCGGCTAAGGGTGATGCGTTTCTACAGAAGCGGAGCTGCATGAAGCTGAAGAAAATTTACCAAAGATATTGTTCCACTGAAGTGGGGCATGTGTTATTTGAGAAATACCTTTGGGCTATTTTTGTTAGCCCCAGCTTAGCTTCGAGCAGCCTCGCTTGAGTAGAAACATACCCTCATGAAGGCAAGCCAGAAGGTAGGAAAATATGGTGTCTTCCACCGAGAGATCTCTCGTCCGTGGGGTTAGCATACACCAACAGCTGGCCTCAAGCTGCCCTGCTGTGAGTGACTGTACTGATGGCAGTTATCGCTTATCATGGTGCGAAGCTCAGAAACTTTCAACAGCGGGCGATGGTGGCGTTACTACCACGTGTTTTTTTCATTGGAGTCACATTTAGTTCATTGGAGTCACCTATCGTATATCACGGCTTCCCGTTCCTTTGAAAAGCTCTTGAAATGATTTAATATGTAATACTATTAAAGTAAATACGTCCGCAAAAACATATTAATATATAGTATCCTTTGGACGTGATAAATGTTGCAGTAGATTTGAGTTCAACGTTGAGTTATGAATGGATAGTTAGATGCTACAAAATAGACAGATTACCTAAACAGACAATCCGGAAACTTAATCTCAAACGAAGTTTATTTTTTATACAGGACTCGAAAGAGGAAGCAAAGGTGTACTTAATGGAAGATATAGTGATATCAATGTATTTTTAAATGTCATAGCTATATCAGATGGAAGTTATTTATGATCTCGATGCATTTAACTTTGGAATAAATGCTTGATACAATCAAATTTTCTTTCTTTTCATTGATTCTTCTAAATATTCGTAACTTTTTTATTCACTTCAATGTTTTTAAAACAATGTCATTAATTCTTCACCATCTATTTAGGTTTATCATCTTATTGTTTGCTTTTAAGTACCTATATTCTCATTAGTATTTAATTTGAATATTTTGATTTAACCTACATACCCACATCCAGCACTTGCCAGCCAGCTTGTCACTCCAACTGGCCTGAGGGCGTTCTACGCTACGGTATCCGTTCTACAAGAAGTACAAGTCGTTAACCCCAATGGTTGTCGGCGGGCACTCCAGCTTGCTAATCCGATGAGCTATGTCGATAAATGACTCTTAATTTCGCTTCTTCCAGGCTGCCGCTCAACAAGCTCAAGCGAACGCAGCAGCGGCGGCTGCCAAGGCCGCAGCTGCCGGCCTCGGCCAGAAGGACGCCGCCCACGAAGGTACGACATACCAGGAGTACAAAGCGGCCCCCGCGCGGGAGCAGACCAGCCAGGAATATTACCAGTCGGACTACCAACACTAGTAACATTAAGGTTTTAGGTGCATTATATTGTTCGCGGGCATTTTTTTCAGTTCGTTAGGTGAAAAACGACAAATCCGACGCCATTTTGTCAAAAATCAAAATGGCTGACTCCATTTTGTTTTTGAACAAGATGGCCGCATTCTTTCCGCTAAATCTTCTATGTATAATGGTTAAAAGGTGTTTCCTTTAAGACATAGTCGTTTTCTGAATGAAATGAACTGAAAAAAATAACCCAAGAACCAGGTGATAGGTTATCATTAAAATAGGATTATGCATTAGTTAAACTACAGTATTTATTTGAATAACTCGAGTCCTATTATAATCATAACCGCAGTAGTTTTTACAAATGTAAATAAAATTTGTGTTAACGTAGATATTCACAACTGAATTGTTGTTAGTCTTTGTTACTTTTTTATCTTTTTATACTTGCGATTTATGTTTTATTTATTCGGTTGTTAATTACAAAATATGCTTTTAGTTTTGTTTGAACGTAATTTAATAGTGCAGAAATGAAAGCATGGTTTAATTCTATTAACAAATAACATAACTAACAATAGTGCGATCAAAATTAAGTGCGATGTCTCATAGAGCCATAGTTTGTCGACAAACCATATGTGTGTAAGAAAAATAAAAATGTTTTGTTTAAATGTGCTTATTTTAATGTGATCTTGACGATTTTGACACTCTGACTTTACGACTTATTGAACTTCCGTCTTAGGACAAATTCTACCATAAATGGATACTGTTGATGGAAAATTATGGAATATCTTTGTGACCTGGAAATCATTTCATATTTTCCATGGGTATTTCGACATATCTGGAAAACAGCAACTACCCTAAGAAATTAGAAAATGGTATACCAAGTCTTAAAGATAATCCTTAACACGACTCTACATTTTTCAATGTATTTTCTTCCAATGAATGACTGTGACTTATTCTCGACATCTCACTTGATTAGGTACTACTATGACTTGACTAACCACTACCCCTAACAACCCCCTAGCTTATAAGATTAACCCTACATACTCATAACCCACTACCACCCATAACCAACCCATAGTACTTACTGATAACACCACATAGTTACACATAATACATACCTACCTACACATTGCTTCATTGTAATTTGAATCGTCATTTTCTTTTTCATCGTTGGGTATGATTTTTTTCTTTCATCGGAGAAGATTGTAGGAAGGAGGATTGTAGGAATAAATTGGTGAAGGAATATTACTTTCCGGTATCTCCCGAACTTTAGTCGTAATTCGAGACCTAAGTTCGGTTCAGTAGTTAGGCTTTACGTATTAATTTATTCAGTTTTATTTTCCATTGTGGACGTTTGACTCAAGTCATAGAGATTTAAAAAAGCCTTTTGAAGACTGTCGTCACTAGAGATTTCTTCTTCCATTATTTGCCTGCCAACCTATTTCCGTACAGAATTAGAGAAAATTAATGCGCATTGCTATGCCTAGGTTTTTTTAACACCGGAATATTTTTAGGCCTTACTTTTTATATTCCGATAGAATTATGGTAACATAGGTAGGTACTTAACTACTTGGAAAGAGATTAGATGCAGAACCAATTAATTAACTTACTTCTGAGTTAAGCCAAAGTAAGTTACCTACATAGGTAGATAGATTATCGTGTGCAAATATAAACACGTTATTTACAGATCAATCAATTGCGTAAAACTTTCATGAAACTCTAGTAGCGTACCTACTTCGTATAATTTAGGCCCATTTAACCATGAAAAGCAATTTGGATCACAAACTTCCGAGTTGCGTTTTCAACTGGTTTGGAGTAGCTAAAGTAACTTGCAATTTTTTTTATGTTATGTCAGATTTATGCTGATAGTAAGTAATAAGAATAAAAATACACTAATTGTCTGTAGGCAGTAGGAACTGGCCATAAATCAATCGTCGAGACCATAAAAGTACCTTATATCATATTTTAATTACTTACCTATGTATTTATGTAACGTACGACCGTGCGTACGACTATGGTAGTAATAAGGAATATGTAGGACTTATTAGGGGTTTATTAAAATCCATTCTAAAAACACAAAATCAAAAAATCTTTCGAATTTTCAATTACCCGGGTATTATAGCTTAAATGTTATTGATTGTCTAATCTAGAGATCCTATGAGAAATTATGTCAGTAGGCCAAACTTCAAATATTTAGCTCAATAAGTAGGTTACCTACTCGTAGGCAAGTATGCAACTACTCGTAGAATACAGACTAGTAGGTAAAGTAGTTATAACATGATATCCAAGTAGGTACATACGTAGTGTGGTCAGAGGCGTACATATTGTAACTAGGTATATAGAATCGTTAAGATTTCTCTATGACCTATGAACATCGTGTTTCCATTATAATACATGTCTAGCCTCCAACCCCATCCCTCTTTTAGAAATTAGCCTCAACTCTCGTAGATACTGACTTGTAAATACCAGACGCATTAGACTAGCAGCTTCTAACGTCCCCTCGCATACGAATCAACGAGATTCGTTACAGCGAGCTCTTTCCATTTCAGGGACGTCCACCGATGCCTATGAAGCAAAGCACACATTCACACAACAGGACACCAATCACGATTCTGCACTCGATAAAACAGCACTAGCGCCGATCGTTCTAGAACTCGACCACATTTTCAAACCGGCCGTTGTAAAACCGGCAACGCCCAACTTCGAAATTCAAATATTACCGGAGGCCGAGGCTTCTAACAAGCATGACAGCGTTCAGAGAAACCAAAACGCTTACGAATTAGACTTTTTTAACAAAGTGCAGAAGTTTCATGACTCTGTAAACAGGCCCGTAAGACTTGTAGATGCGGGATCCTTGGACGAAATATTTCCCGGCGATTACGTTGATCTGAACGGGTTTTTCAAGAGCAAAGGGAAGGCTTTGTGGAACCAAGGAACTAGATGGTGGTAGGTATCGGTCGAGCAAATATCGTAACAGGGGAAAATGCCTATAAAAAAATAATCAGAAAATTATGTAGGTGTCTCGGGAAATGATGAAAAGAAATGATGCAAATTCAATAAAATATTCAATTTGGGAACCTGTCGTATACTATATCGACTGCGAATTTGGTATTAAGACTCATAAAAGACGCGGAGCTCTCTCTTGCTTACGTATGTTTACTCGACTCTTTTTTCATTAAGTTTATGTTAAAAACTAACGTTCGCACGAGACTAACAAAAACAAGAACAGCTTTAAGTACATTTTATTTACCTTTACTTAAATGACCGAGGCTTATTTAACAGTTTGAAGCGCAGCTTCATAAAGTTTCATAAAGCTTCATTCAGATTAATCAGGCTAGAATTATTAGGGCTTGTACGTACACCCCCAAATTGTTTAATATTTTTTTTTAGTTTAGTTCCCACCTACCTCACGTGAGGACCTCAGAGCCCCCATTTGTGCACTAATAGACATGAAGCTAATATAATAAAAAATACCGTGCATAGAACCTACTGACAAAAAGAAACATTCGTATACCTACCTACCTACGAGGCCATTGTCTGTTTAAGGCCGTAACACAGGCGGTGTTATGGCGTAGTGTTGCGATTTGTCGGCAAAAACGCTGCTCCATGCGCCACGTCTCCTTATACGTAGTACCGGTCAGCAGTGCATTGCGAAAGTTCCAATTTGTCAGTACGGGAGCCCCCGTGTCCGGTAGTTTTTCTAGACCCATGCTTTCATGTAATTTTTTACAGAAGTAGTCAAAGACGAGCCCGCTGAGGAGCCTGAGGGAGAGGAAGAAGAGGACTGTGAAGAAGACGAAGAGGAGAAATGAATAGAAATGCCATTGTTTTAAACTTTTTTGTTATAGTTTATACATTTGTTAAGTTTGTAATAAAATGTTTATAAAGTCATAATGCTTGTATTTTTCTTGTTACCCACTTTGAGCTGCCTTTGTAAATGTACAATGAACGTCAATGTCAATACTAACCGTTCCATTTGAAGCATAAAGCGATCATAGATTGGTTTCCTAAAAACGTAAATAAAAATATTTTTGTGTTTGAAAATTTTGAAATCTTAACATTTTGAAGTATTTTTTGGCTTATTTATCTAAATAAATGTTTTACATGTCCAATCAAGTCACTTTTACCCGATTCTGTCAGAATAATATTACCACACTACGTAAATTGAAACGAAGCTTTCTTCAAAACGTGAGGTTGAAGAATCGTGTTCACACGTTCAACTTACATTTATTTATTTACAAAAATGTCTGTAGTAAAGAAAAAGAAACATGTCTCCAAAAAGAACAAGAAAGCTTGGAGAAAATATTGTGATATTCGTGATGTTGAGGATTTCTTGGAAGACCAGCGTTTAGAGGAAAGATTGGGGTGAGGTTATGTTGTCATACTTAAACATTAAAAAATATTTCATTTAACCATTTACATTACCTTTTTTTAGCCAGATTTTTAGTTTGTCATCATGAAACTTAGTTACCTTTGAATTTTCCTGAATAGTTTTAATTAAAATTAACATAAAACTACCTTTTAAGATCGGTCGTCTTACCATGTGATAATAACATTTTTTTCTATCAAGAAACATTATGAAATTTTCGTAAACATCATTTATTACAAACACTGACCCAAATTATTTTTCAATGACCAAGATAAAGTAACATAATAATGGTATGCCTGCCAAAATTAAATTAGTAGGTATAGGTACATTGATTCAAATGAAATTAAAAATAATTAATTTAAAATTAATTAAAAAACTTTTGATTTTTAGCAAATTCGACACCAAACCAGACAGCGAGTTGTTTGTGTTTGACACACAGGGTGATGAAGCAAAAGATCCATTACCTGAAGTCAAAGTAGAGGGGGCTGTGAAACCACGATCGGCAAAGGAGAGGAAACGACAGCAGCTTGCAGTAACACCTAAATGTTTCGAAGTTTTACTTCCTACATCTAAGGTTTGTGGAAAATTTTGATATCCATGTCTGCACAAGGTGCAAGAATATTATCTGTAATGAATATTAAAATATGACCAGTCTTAAAAACAAATTAAACTCATAATCACAATATTCACTCTCTTTACTTTAATTTTTTTTCTTGTATACTATTTTAAGCTTGTACTATGGGGTACTAAATAACTGATAATCTCACTTTGTTTTCAAATGTTCTATCACTGAACAAAACTGGCTGTCAAATCATCACTTAACCCAGATAATAAATATGTATTAAAACAATATGTCTAGGCTGATCATTCATATATTCAAAACAATGGTTTTCAGGTACAAGATCCGAATGCAAAACGAAACTACGTAAATCCAATCGGTTTCAAACCAACAGCGCTGAGCAAGATTACAGAGAAGAAGCGCACAGAGAAGGGAAAGTTTGAGAAGAAGGTGGAAGTGGCGAGGAAGAACAGGAAGATAGCCATTGACAAGAAAAGGAAAGCAAAGACAATTAGGAACACCTTTGATTTAGATTTATGGGGGCAAGATTGTAAGTACCTACTAAGTATAAGAAAATAAATAAATAATTACATATCATACATATTACACATGCAGACCAATACAAACAGACATGTTTATGAACACAAATGTTTGTACTGTGCGGGAATCGAACTCACGACCCTCGGCTCAGAAGGCAGAGGTCACTACCAAATGAGCCACCGAGCCAGTCGCTCCAGACAATTGACCTACATCAAATATTCAATCTCAAACTAATGTTTTCTCTTGGGCTATGAGTATGTGTACAAAGATAAAAATGTCTAATGTTGCCATCAACTTTTTTAACAGCCAACGGTCTGCAGTATAATAAGTGTCCTGTATTAGGTTAATATTTACATAGCTTGTGGTATTCATAAATATCAGACAACATCACATACATTCTCCCGATCCCAAAGTAAGTAGCTTAAGCACTTGTGTTATGGGTATCAGAACAACGAAGGTACCACAAATAAATACTTAAATACAAATATAAACACCCAGACACGGAACAAACACAAGTGTTCATCACACGAATGTTTGTCCTGGGTGGGAATCGAACACACGACCCTTGGATCAGAAGGCAGGGGTCACTACCAATTGAGCCACCGAGCCAGTCGGTTCATGCTTATCAATTGTGATTTCTGAACATACTGTGAAGTTTTTGGTAGTAATAACATATTAAAAGTACCTATTTGATCAAAGAATCAATTAGATTGAAGGAGTTTTCACAACCAAATTGAGTTGTGACTGACATAAAGATGTCTATATCAGCATAACCTTGTTTTAATTCATTTTTTTTCAGTGCCAGAAGCCAAAGGCATTCCATCGACACTGTGCGATGACTTCATTCCACCTGAAGCACAGTTGCACAATGTGCTGCCTGACAAACGTCTCCGAGCGAAGCCGCCGCCCCCTAAAACGATGGTCACCAGATCAGCTGTGGACACACCCCATCCTGGCACCAGTTACAACCCTAGTTTTAAGGTAATTGGCATGGTGCCGAAAAAAGTAATTAGTCCATCTTCGAGATTGTTAAAAAATAAAAGACACGTATTTTTTCATTTGTAAATTAGACCAAAAATGACAAAGATATAGCCCATTAAAATTACGTGTGACGTCAGATTTTTACGTCGCTAGTAAAAAAGAAATCGAAGTAAGGTGTATACCTGGTTGTTTTCAGGAACATCAAGAACTACTTCAGGATGTGGTCCAACATGAACAGAAGATGATGAAGAGGGAAGCTCACTTGCTAAGAGTTACCACTGGCATGTTCCGCAAAGTCACCCCGCAGGAGAAGGAGGTAAGATCTGATTGTTTATGGGTATCTTTTATAGATCGTCATCATCAGCTTGCAATCGTCCACTGCTGGATTAAGGCCTCCTCCAATGATTTTAGAGATGTATGGGCATAGCGAATCTTCGCTTGCATTGGGCTGCCTGTCCGGGGAAGAATTTCCATCATATAGAATACCACATGTATGTAAGGGATGTAAGGGAGCGACCTATCACCTTTTCGATCCAAGCCATCCTCACCTGCCCGTAGTGCATCCTGGCGAACAACAAACGAGGCTCTGGCAAACCGACTGGGGGTGGTAAAACCGTCACGATAGAAGGCGTAGTTAAATACCACAGGCCGATGACGGGCAACAGCGTCACCGGAGCAAGAAGCTACGTCCTGCGATCGCCAACCCGCCTGCCCAGCGTGGCGATTATGGGTATATCCTCCAGGAGTTTGCCCTGAGTGGCGAGCAGCTGGAGAGGCCTATGTCCAGCAGTGGACTGCAATAGGGTGGTGATGATGATGGACTAAGGCCTACTCCAATGATTTTAGAGAGGTAGGGCATAGCGAATCTTCGCTTGCATTGAGCTGCCACCACAGCCAAATGACCTCAGGTCATGTTTCTGCCTGTGAGTAGGGTGAGTGCTGCATCAGCATCCGGGGGCAAGGGGTAACCCTTGCCGTTGTGTAAACCAGCATGGCTGTGGCAACTGACAGGTAATTGACTAGTTACTTGCCCATTGTCACAGCGGCTTGGGCTTCTCTTTCGTTTTCCATCAGGCGTAGGAAAGGAATTATGTCATGATACTATAAAAATTAATTTGTTATTAGGGGGATTGCCCTTAGATTATTTTGACTTTCTCTTGTTCAAGAAACCTTTCTCAAACCTTTTGTATGATTATGGAACATGTTCTACTTTCAGAACCAATGGCGTGAAGAGATGAGCGCCGGTCTCCCTCAGCCGCATAACCCGGCGAAGGACCCTGTGGAGTCGGAGACGGACGACGAGTATAAATCAGTCAACCCGCCCGTCAAGAACAAGAAGAAGGACCACAAGACCAGAAGGAAGCAGAAGGAGAGGCTGGCGGAGAAGGAGCGGCTGAAACGGCAGAAGATTGATAAGAAGAAGATTACCGATTTGTACAAGTAAGTTTTGAAGGGCATAAGGGTTTCCACAGGGTTACATGAAGCTGTGCGAAATTGAAAAATGTTGGCCAATGATGTTGTTCTACTGATTTAGGGTGGGAAAAAGGTTTCAATAAAATCCGTCCAGTAGTTTTAATTTATTAGTGTGTACAAACAGATAAACAGACTGTATAGGCTTTTTGTTAAAAATAAGAGACACATATTTTTTTATTTCTAAACGAGACCAAATATTACAAAGATATAGCTCGCTAAAGTTACGTGTGACGTCACTTCTCATGGCATTTTTTCGCAAGGGGTGACGTCAAAGACTCCCTACTCTTAATGTTGATGCCTTGTATCTTGTTGTCAGACTTAACAACTTATAATAATGTATGGGTGTCGCTTACAGGCTCCGTCAGCTCCAATCGTCGATATCGCGTAAAGAGCAGCAGGATGCCTCGGATCGCAGCAAACGCGCAGAGAAGCGCGCAGAAGTCGCCGCCACTGCGCTGCCCGCGCTCAACGCGCACAAGACGCCCAAGAAGGAACCAGAGTTCGTCGACCCGCAGACCCTTACCGGCGACTTGAGGCAGTTCACAGCTTCTGGTAAGTTTAGTTTGTCTGGTATGGAGAGTTTTGGACAGGTAGTTTCACCGAGTAAAGGAAAGGAAAAAATTATGTTTTATGGATTTATTGAACTTTTATCATCCAGATACATAAATATCGAACAATTTTTAAAGTATCTTTCCTATTATACGACTTATAAACTTTAAAATTATTAATTAGACAGAGAGATCCGATACAGATGTCGCTACTACATAGAATAATCTGGTTTTGTGAAAGGGATGGAATGCTTTAAACGACTGTAGCTAGTACGTTTTTAACCAATTTTGATTTTGTTTTCACTGTTCATAGTTTCTATAGTTATATTTTTATTTATTTTACGATAAATTAGTAAATCATCAGTTTCAGTCAAATGAAATTTTGGACATTGGCAAAGCATTTGATCAAGTGAACCTCACACTATACACAACTGCTAAAATTATAAAGACATAAGAATATTTCCTTTGTAAAATTGTACCCGATCATGTCGGGGGAAAACTAAAATTGCGTACCTAACAGAAAGAAACCTTTCAAATATAATTATATAGTCAGGAGTCTGCAAGGAAGTATTTTAGGCCAGAATTTCGTGAATGTTTTTACAAATGAAAATTTCTTTTATCATTTCCAGCGAACCTTCTCCGAGACCGCTACGAGTCGCTCCAACGTCGTGGTGCGGTCGCCGCGTCTAAACTGATGATGAAGAAGAAGCGCCGCGTCAAGAGCTACTTCAAGGCAGGCCATAAGGTCACCGACCAGGAGATAGAGAAGTACGTCGCCAAGAACAAGGAAATGAAGGAACAGACGCTTCGGAAGAGAAAGTGAGCCTTATTTCTATACCGATAAGGTGTATTGGTACTAATAAAGATGTAAGTAATTAACCTTTGTTTCAATTCTCAAGTTCTTTGTTAAAAGCGTTTTGAAATGGAACTTTATAGTCTAATTGCTACCTGAAAACATATTACTAAAGAATAAAATTTTATTAGATTTCCGTAATGAAACAAAAATATTTTATAAAAAAATTTACTGTAAAAAAATCTTAACATATTTTACAAATACACTTAACATAGTCTACTTACAAATATATTACAGCAAATTCTGGCAGTTTAACAGTACATAAGTCTAGAATAAAATTAATGTAGGTAACTCAGTAGTTTCAGGGTAATTATTTCCTTAAAAATAGGAAAATAATAGTACATATAAAATCTCTTTAACCTACTTCCAATATAAGTCTAATACTTTTTCATAACAAAACATAATAAGTTAGCTACATGATATACTAAGACCAAATGTACACGTCCCAACAAATTCTACATTTATGTTGATTTTTTACATTTTTACTATTTATCACTTTAAATGTAACTACCAAATGAACACATAAATGACAAATTGATCCATGTAAAAAAGGTCCGGAATGATCATCAATGTTCCCAATGATAATAACTAGGCATTGAAAATTGTGATGACCCTGTAATTTGTCCATAATACCAAATAAAAACAGCTATCTACAAAGATCACATTTTTAGTCATACTCGCATCCAGGAATTATTCAGTATGATATATTTTGTTTTCCTTGTCTAAACTGAACAATTCCTAAATACTCGTATTAAAAAACCAATTAGGTACTAAAGGCATTCTTGTTGAGTTTCAACCCCACCTCGCCGCAATAGTGTATAGCGATCTTAAGAGTTCTAACGCTCTTGTGTCAGACGCTCCCTTCAGTTCAGGCTGAGCGGCAGACCTCGCTTCTGCTCTCGGAACATCCACAAATGGCGTGCTTGTCACCTTAGTTTCGCTTAACGTAGTTCTCGAGAACTTCTTCGCCCCTCTTCGGCTAGTCAGCGTCGTTCTAGCGGGAGTAGTTGTCGTAACAGCTTCTGTGGTAGTCTTCACGAATTCAGTCGTCGTTGTAGGGCTAGACAATGAGTTAACAGCGCTTGGATTGAAATCTAAGCTCTTACCTCTTCTTTCACTATGCTGGAAATTATTACCTTGGTTATCTACAAACCTGTCCGTCCGTTTGTAATCCAAAGGTTTCTCTTCGTAATCGGACGCAGTCGTTTGAATTTGGCTCTGCTCTTCTTCCTTCGCAATTTCTTCCATGTCTTTCTGTGAAACAGCCATCAATGCTTCAAGCAGCGCTTTCTTGGAAGCCTCGGCTGTCGTGTTATGATCGTCATCGCAAGTCTGCACTAAAAGAAGAATCAGTCTCCTTACAGTCTTAGATTTCGTCTTCTTCATAACATTCATTAGCTTCTGAGTTGTAGTCGCGTTCATGCCTTCCATTATCTCTTTGGCTTTTTCAACAACAGTATCAGTGATTGCACTTATGTCTTGAGCTGGTTCTGTAGACGTAGGGCCTCTAAGAAGTCTTCCAAACCTGTCTTCCGTATGATCGCTGGGTGTTGTCAATTCCACATTGATGGACGGTGAAACGGTCTGCTCGCTTGGTCCAGTATAGTCCGTTGAAGGGGCAGTTGTGGTGCTTAGAGCCCAAGCATTTGTTTGTTGTCCTACTTGGGAACCTTGATCGGCCCCTGAAAGACTGAGACCCTCGTTTAAGGTAATGGGATCGTAGACAGTACTGTGCCAGACTTCGAAGGTGCTGGGCCATTGGAACTGATTGGTGGTCTTCTCGCTATCGGGAGAGGTGAAAACCTCAGTCAATATAGGTGATGCCGTAGTGCTAGCTTCGGCTTCATCGATTCTAACCGTCGTAGTTGGCTGTGGCTGAGTTGTGGGCTGCACGGTGGTGGTAGTGACCCTTTCAGAAATCGTAGGAGCTTCCAGATCTTCTGAAGGTTTCTTTACCGTTGTGCTAGTTGTCTCAAATTGGATTTGTTTACCTTGTCGCAGACTATTGCCTTGGGGTGCGATGAACGATTGGCTGTGAGCTCTCTGTAATTCCTCTTCGTTTTCCAATTCAACGCTGTCAGTTTCTGTGAAGTATACGGGTGTGGTTTCTGGTATGATAGTGCTTATTCTAATTTTCTTGCTTTCGAAGGTTGTGGCGGGACTACCGGTAGGCGAAGCAGTCGATCCCACAGATGTGTCTATTCCCCATGCAGTAGGTAGGTTCGTTACTTCAATGTATTCGTTCAGAGGTTGAGATTGTGTTGGGCTCACGCCTGCACCGTACGGCGAGTTTTGAGTAGATGTATTATTTTGGAATCCTGCATACCTGGGCACTTCATAACTACTCTCCGTAGTCACCACCAGCTTTTCATTTAAGTAATTATTTGCAAGAGTATTAACTTTGACTGCATCTGTGTTGGTATATGGGGCTGGTGTTGTGGCTATCGAAATGGGAGTGGAAGCAGTAGTGTATGATGCAGATATTCTTCCACAGCATCTGAAGGGATTCCTTAGAGTGGACGAGTATGCAGTGGAAACGACTTCTGTGGTAGTTGTATACGGTCTCTGTGTCGTGATAGGCTGGTCAGAAATTGTTGGATAAATGGTAGCTATGTTCAATGCTTTGGGATCCCTGAGTGAAGTCAACGCAGGTCTAGATTTGATGTCGTCTGAAAAGCCTAGAATTTCTTCGTCGTCTTCATTGACGGTAGTTGTCGGTTCGGTGCTGTACTCTTCGGTGGTGCCTATATCAGCGAAGGATGGGTGAGTGGGTCTAATATCCGAAAGCACTTTTCTGAACTGCACTGGGTCTTGCAGATACGCGGAAAGGGCGTGAGTGAAGACTTGGGCCAGTTCTCTGATTTGTGGAGATGTGGCAAGAGGGTTTTGGCTCTGCTGAACTGTTAAGTCTTCAGCAAGGTCGTTGTAGGTTCCATTAGGATCTAGTTTGATGTCTTCCAGTAACTCGGAATTATCCTGTCCATGTCCGAAAAGACTACTGTACTTATTAAGTGTATGTCGGCTGAAAAGTCCAGGTAATTCTTCTTCCAGCGGTTCGTATTCATCAAAGGATGGTGTGGAAATATCGCTGTCATCAGGAGTTGCTGTGGTGGACAGATTGTCTAACGCAGTAGCGTAGTAAATAGCTAGACTGTGCAGGGTTTTAGGAGTCAATGATGGCGGTACAATCAAACCAGGGCGATTGGGCAAGTCCCCGTAGAATTTTTCGGTGGTCGGTTCAGTGGTTGAAGGCGTAGACTCTCCCAGTGTTCCTAGGTTCAATTTGCGAATCAGTCTTTCCCTTCTTTCTTGGTACGGTTCCGTGGTAACTTGGATATCAGGCGTCGTGTGTGTTTCAAACCTTATGGACGATGCTGTTTCCGAAGCGTAGTTAAGACTCCTCGTTGTGGATGGTATTTTAGTGGCAGACTCGTACGTGTCTTTAGTCTCGATTGTCACTTTGTTCTGTGCAATACGGTCACTTCTGTCGGTGGCTGTAGCGCGTGCAACATTTTCCGTTGACGTTTCTAAAGTATTATTCTTTTCTTTCTCCAGGAAGTCCTTTAAGAGGGAAATACCGGGTCTTGTGTAGGGATCTCTCCTGTCATGGTTAGGTGTGCTGTACGATCTGGTGTAAGGCACTAATGTAGAACGCTTGGTCGTCCATTCCTGAGGTTTCTCGGTGGTCTGTTCCAAATGTCTGTCACGGAAGTTGTAGAGGGTAGTCAAATGTGAGTTCTGTTTAGGCTTGCTGGCAGGCTTAGGCACATTCGGCGTGTACACTGGGTAAGGTCTGTAGTTCTTATTGTTATAGTCCTGCAAGAACTGCCTGTTATTATTGTTGGCTGCGAAGGACGCTGTTTCAGCTGCGACCTGCATTTCTCTGATGCTGTTATGGTCGTAAGCTGGTGCGGCGGTTGTTGGTCTGTAAACTGGTCCTTCGTTGTAGGTGGGAGAGGTAGCCTTCGCTGGAAGGTTGCCGAAGTTGTTCGCAATCAGTTGGACTAAATTCTTCCTCCTCTTTTCGAAGGCAGTCGTCGCCTGGGTTCTTTGAGTGGGGCTGAATGGCGTTTCGAACAGAGCTTGGAAGCTCCTAGCGGTTGCTTTGGATTGCGGTAACGGATCGTTTTGCAGTCTCTGTCTGTGCCTGAGCAGTCGCTCAGTGGTGCTAGGGATGCTGGGCACGTTGACCGAAGTCCTCCTGGACTCGGCGCGGACGTTGGTGTCCGTTCCAATCTGCTGCAGGTCGTGGTTCTTGCTCAGGCTCTGGGTGACCTTCTGGGTCTTCTTCTGCTCGTTGGAGTAGTACTCGGCGCTGGACTCGTAGAGCGCGGGCGCGGACGCGCAGTCCACCTTGAACCACCAGTCACAGATCAGGTGGGACTGGCTGAAGATGGTGCCGTTGGGACACAGGAACGAGATTTTGCGGGATGTGTCGCAGATGTGGAACACCTGGAATTGTAAATTATTAATTAACAGGACTTCATTTGACAAAGTAGATAATGTTTCAGCTACGAATATGTTAATTGTTATCACTAAGGTGAAAATCATCTTAACTAATATTATAAAGAGGAAAGATTTGATTGTTTGTTTGTTTGTTTGTTTGTTTGTTTGTTTGTTTGTTTGATACGAATAGGCTCCGAAACTACTGGACCGATTTGAATAATTCTTTCACCGTCGGATAGCTACAGTATCTGCGCTGAACATAGGCTATATTATATTTTAAAAAAAGTTAGGGATCCGTGCTAAAACTCCAATAATGTAACCCAAATTTACCAAAAAGATTTTAATCTACAAAAAAAGAAAAGATCTTACATACTGACGTCTCATGACAACGTTCCCATAGCAACCGAAACTGTTATGACATCTAAATAAATAAAGTCTAATATGAAATCGTACTTTCACGTAAAAACTACTGAAAGGATTTTGATGAAACTTTACAGGAATGTTATTTATGCATCAGATTTACACACAGGCTATAGATTACAAGGGTATCATACATTTTAGAATTTACAATTTCGGCAAAATGTTACATACTTTTTGAAATGACCATAGATACTGTCATTTCTTGAATTTGTCAAAGAAATTGTCATTTTGACATTACAGGTACTGACATCGAAGTAAATACGGAATTATCGAAAATTCACATAAACAAACAGTGAAATAAATATTTGTGAACCGTCGGCTTACTTTCAGGATAAAATTCTTCGGAAAATACTATAAGCAAATTGCTATAGCTAAAAATACGACCAACTTGAAAACATACCACCGGTGTTTCTTGCATCAATGCTGCTATCAGCTTGGAGGCTCCTCATTTAGCAACAAATCGGAACAACATTTAGGAATAGTGCACAGTCGAACAGATCTAGCATAATCCGTGAACAAGGAATCCTGAACCATAGCATGAAGCTCTAAGAACCCAAAAAATATGAATGCATTCTTTCAAGGTTTAGGAAGGTTCACATAATGAAAACTGCGATCTGTGCATGCATAATAAATATTTTTCTTTTCTAATCCGATGTTATAATTTCTGTACCCTATACTATGTACCTATCTAATAGTATGTATGTATTTTAGCCTAATAAAATAGTTTTAATTACGCATGGGGTAGGGGATGTGAATTTGTGTCCGAACCGTGGTTCGATGTGAGGGATCGGCCTTTCATCTTTTCGCTCCAAGTCAACCTCACCTGCCCGTGGTGCATCCTGCCGAATAACAAACAAAGCGCTGGCAGCCGAATCTGGGCGGTATAACCGTCACAGATGAAGGTGTAGCTAAATATCACAGACCGATGACGGGCAGCAGCGTCACCGGAGCGTGAAGTTACGCCCTGCGATCGCCAACCCGCCTGCCCAACGTGGTGATTATAGAGATCTATGTCCAGTAGTGGACTATAATAGGCTGATGATGATGAATTACGCATGTCGGAAGAAAATAGCGCTATTAAAGTAGGTATTGCTTTTTGGTCGACATCATTATCGCTAAATCATTTTCAAGGTAATTTCATGTAGGTACTAAGATGAAAAATGCCCTAGGTTTTGAGTTTACGGCAAGTAACTGGTCAGTTACCTGTTCAGTTGCCACTGCCATGCTTTTTTTTTACGTGTGGATATGTGGAATCCCTTCGGACCTTCGGTGTCTGCAACGGGGATGCAGACACCGGTGTGCGGTGCCAAGTTATCCCGCTAAACCCCACGGTGACCCACCATCGCCGCCAAGCCCAGGGGAGTCTGGATCCTCAGTAAGAGACTCTACCGCGGCTCCCCCGGTAAGACGGTGTGCCTCACAACGGCTCGCCCTCTGTGCGCGTGAGCGCGCACCGGGAGCATGCTCGGTCACGAAGCACGCCCCCTCCCAGCGTGCCCGACGCCCAGGTCCCAGCGGCGGAAAAAGATGTTCATTCCGCCGCTGCCTTCTACGGCCACGACCGCTCTCGCACTGTGCCCTCTACTGCCTGCCCTAAGTTAGAGGGACACGCGGAGCACGGCGCGGCCACCTACCTACCTGGCCCCACGGCCACCACTACACAGGGCCACAGCCCTACATTCACACACGGCCCTAAGGCCGTTGGGTCGGAGAGGATAGGGAGGACGGCAACGGAACCCCGCGAGATCCCCCGAAGGGCACTCTTCTTCCTCTGCGACCCTCGCCAAACAACCCAGCGCTTAGCGCTGGTGCCGCCAAGCGGCCCACCTCTGCCGGCGGGAGCGGGACGAGCGAGGCTCAGTCCCGCTGCCGGCGCCGCCCACCTGCGGCCCACTGGGGTCCCTCTTTGTTCCCTAAGCCCCCCCGGCACGACAAGCCGAGGACCCCATCGGGGGGGCTCCCCCACGAGCTCCGTAAAACCCTACTCACTGGCAGAAACACGAACCGGAGGTCATTTGGCTGCGGTATTCTATAGGGTGGAGGTCCTTCCCCGGACAGGCAGCTCAATTCGAGCGAAGATTCGCTATGCCCTACCTCTCTTAAAGTCATCAGTGTTTAAAAGACGTCGCTAGATATTATATTATTCATCTGAACTAACAGTTAAGTTAAGAACCTTAGCTAAGATAGCATTGAATTTCGCTTTTTGTACCATTTTGTGCAATATAATCAAACGTATTGCGTTTACGTTAACTGCATCACGTATTGCGTTTGTCATTTGTGTCAAACCATGTTCAGATTTCTCAGCCTTCGAATCGAATATATCTTCATTTTGTTTCTAGCATCCATTAATTTTAGCATTGTAAGCGTGTGTATAGGTTATATTAATTGATAGAAAATATGAGAGGTCCTTCCTTAAACACCAACAATGTATGAAATGTTTAGCTGAAATAATTGATTTATCCGAAGCGAAGCGAGGAGCGGGCTGCTAGTTATTAATATTGAAGCATGTTATTTATTTAGTTTGAATTAGGTTAACATGGATAATTTCTTAGAGTTCTGAATAGGTGAAGATAACTATTGGATTTAGAATAGGACCCCCAACTTATCCCGTGGGTATTTTATTGTAAGTACGACTAAGGAAATATCAGGAAACTGGCAGTAGCGTTTACCTGGGTACAAGTAAAGCCTACTGGGGTCACCCACCCGCCAAGAGTGGAGGGCAAATCTTCCCAAATGACAATAGGCTATTATGGCTAAAAATTTTAATTAGTCCGTCTATTAACTTATTAAAAAATAAAAGACACGTATTTTTCCTTTTTTCATTCAAATAAACAATAACAAAGATACAAGGCATCAAGAGTTATGAGTGGGAGTCTTTGACGTCACTCGCTCCCGTAAAAATGCCTCACCGAGTGACGTCACGCACAATTTCAACATGCTATAACTTTTTAATTTTTAGTCTAATTTACAAATAAAAAAAATACGTGTCTTTTATTTTTGAATAAGCTAAAAGACGGACTAATTACAAATTTTAGCCATAATAGCCTATTGCAGGCTGATCTATTGGAGTTGTCTTTTAGAACAGCAACAAACATATCAAACAAAGATGTACCTGGCAGTCTGTTTCCAAGTCGGCGTAGTAGCCTGTCGGCACATTCTTGCAACTGAAGCCTGTGTTCGGGATGTTCGGGTACGCAGGGAAGTCCACGCCGGCTTTGCCGATTACGCCTGGAAATTATATACAAACGGTAAAGCTTTTAGTTACACTCAAAAAACTACCTGGAGTCGGATTAATAACGCTTGCCACATCAGCCGCAGAACCAATAACCAATAAGGAGTTCTAAGAGTGGATATCGCGTTTCTGCAAATGTAATGCTCTCAAGCCAGGTGTAGCGAGGATTTACTCAAGATGGCTGCTAGAACCCCAGGACCGAGCAAGCGGCAAAAAAAATAAATGTTCATTGGGTGAGGCCAATATCCAGCAGAGTGGATTGCAAAAAGATGATGATGATGGGGTTCGATCACGGTTTACGTCGCATGACTTCCGATGCACGGGCGTGTCCGCCCGCCAACTTCCTGAATCCGGAGTTGACACCGAGTAATTTTTTTTTACAGAAAAATCCAGTAACATTTTTTAGTCCGATCCGGGATTCGGTCATAATATTCATCATCACCAAACTTTTGCAGTCGCACTTTAGTCATCTGGAGACTTTATCCATACTTAATCGCCACATTGGGCAGGCGGGTTGGATTAGCAGGGCGTAGCTTTTCGCTCCTGTGACACTTCTACCCGTCATCAGCGTGTGGTATTAGCTTAAATCGTGATGGTTATACGGCCACTTGCTAATTGGAAAGGTACCTTGATGTTCTACCACGTCCAGATCGGGCTGGCTGCCGGCAGGTATGGCCTGGGCAATAGCCTGCAGGCTCTCTGAGCGACCTTCAACTTGTGGACTAGCCGTACCGTCAGTGTCTACGTTTCGGCTTCGTATGTCATAACCGGTAGAACGCACTGATCGAAGACTTTCGTCTTTAGACACTGTGGGATCGACGATGTGAAGACTCGACGAAGTTTCCCAAACGCTGCCCAGCGTAGCTGATTTCACCTATTTACCTCGTCCTCAAAGTTGTTTCCACCCAACTGCAATGTCTATCTATCTAATGATCATTGAATAAGCGTACCTTGATGTTCGACCACGTCCAGATCGGGCTGGCTGTCGGCAGGTATAAGCCTCTTCACCAGCGGTCTGCCTTCAGTGTAGTGCTCGAAGCCCGCCGCCCCCATGGCCTGGGCAATAGCTTGCAGGCTCTCGGCGCTGGGCGCTGGCTCGTACAACTCGGCTGAACGGGAGGAGCTCCGGCGCTGAGCTGGTCTGCGGGCGCCATCGCACGAGCCTGGAAATAGAGAAGAATGTCTTGAGATCCAGAGGATTTAATTCAATTGAATCGTTTATTTCAAATTTTGAAACATATTGGGTCCATCCTTTATCATCATCATCATTATCAGCCTATTGCAGTCCACTGCTGGACATAGGCCTCTCCAGTTGTTCGCCACTTAGGGCAAACATTTGGAGGATATCCTCCAAATCCAAGATCCAGGATCTATCCTTGGGTATATACCCATAATCGCCACTCTGCGCAAGCGGGTTGGCGATCGCAGGGCGTAGCTTCTCGCCCCGGTGACGCTGCTGCCTGTCATCGGCTTGTGGTATTTAGCTACGCCTTCAATCGTTTGTTATTCGGCAGGATGCACCACGGGCAGGTGAGGTTGGCCTAAAGCGAAAAGATGATGGGTCGCTCCCTTACATCCCATCCTTTTATGTCATCATGATAACATAATATGATATATGTACCTATAATGTAGATCAGCCTTTGGACACAAAATTTCACTAATATCAGTTAACCACGCTGCCCAAATGCAGGTTGATCGACTTCACACAACTTTAGAATTTCTTCATTCTATCTTCATGTATAGGTGTCCTTACGATATTTTCCTCCATTGGAAGAACTCTAATTATCTAGGTGAAAACTGGCTCCAAATGGTTCGAATCCTCTTCTGTAGCTTCCCGACGACATCATTACGAATCGAATACACGACGTCAATTAAAATCCTTCCACGTGAAAGTTATCTATTAAATCAAAAGGCCGCCATTATTCAAAATGGCGTCTCACGTCAACTGAACCGGCTTCTAACAAAAGATCTATCGTCAAAGCAAACAGTATCAGATATAATCGAACAAATGGACGGTGTATGATTATTTAATTCATTCAACAATGGTATTATACCTGTCCTTACTTTCTAGTCGATACTGATAATAGCGCATAATGAAGCTGGGTGATGTAAGATGAATTGAATGAGCTGATGGGTTTCAGGAAGTGGAGGAAATTGACTTGGCATTGTGTGGATTTAAATTGTACCATTAAGGTATAGTTTATTTGATTTTCCGGCCAATTTCATTTGATCATAGGCATTTTTTCTTGTTAATAACAATACAAAGGTATTAGGTACTTGGTTGTCTAAAGCTTGTTTCTTGGTCTAGATTCCTTGGAAACCTACTACGCCAGCCGTAGACAGATTACAAGTCGATTTGAAGCCCCTGCCCTGCGGGTTTGAAGGTATCGGATTCAATTCACGGCAGGCCTATATATGAAACGAGCTTTTCTTCGAGGAGACGGTCAAAGGTATCATATACTTGTACACCTTGTAATAAAAGGAAAACCTAGTTTGATACCAGGTAGTTTGTGTATATTATCCGTGACGCGTGCGTGAGACGAGTCACTCGATACTCAATGTCATCATCAGTCCACTGTTGGACATAGGCCTCTCCAGTTATTCGCCACTTCGGGCAAACACCCATAATCGCTACGCTAGATACATAGATGGGTTGGCGATCGCAGGGCGTAGCTTCTGGCTAAGGTTGCCCGTCATCGGCCTGTGGTATTTCGCTACAACTTCAATAATGATGGTTATACCGTCACCAGTCGGTTACCTAATTCTAGAGCCTCATTTATTATTCGTCAGGATGCACCACGGGCAGTGCCGGATCTACCTAATGGCTATTTGAAAGAAAGAAAGAAACTTTGTTTATTTGGTAACAAAATTACACTTAAATCTAAACACTAAATTATAATAACATTAAAATACAAACATGTAAAGTGTGTTACCAAATAGGACACAAAAATGCTCAGCATGTGTCGCGGCGTTGCATAGACGCCGTGACGCTGGTCTTCCGCACGTGTCCTCAGGCAGACGCGACTGTGCGCAGCGGCATTGTAATGAGAAATTACTACAAGCATCAAAAGATGTTTTTGTGTCGGTAACATATTAGACTTACTCGTATGTAAGAAGTAGACAGCGAATAACTTTATTGAAAAGTACAGGTATTAGAATAGGGCTGCACCCCAAGGCCCCGAGGTTATTAGAGGCACTTCTGAAGCCTTTTCTACAACTAAAACAGTAAAAATTTTTTGACATGGCTATTAGTTAAGTACTTAGGTAGACCCTAAGTAGTTTCAGGCCAGGGCCCCACAAATTCACGATCCGCCCCTGACCACGGGCAGGTAAGGCAGGCTTGGAGCGAACACATGATAGGTCGCACCCTTACATCCCCGTTTGTCTAGCTTTTATTTCATGTTATCCATGCATTTTAATTAGTTCACTCATTCAAATTCGTGCAGCTATCTTCCTACATAGCTATCATTCGCCAATGATTCATCGATCACGGTACTTTCACTCGGTACAAAGACTGCATTGTTCCTCGGATACATCTTGCCATCGGCTCTTTGTGGTGATGTTCCCACAGTAAGATGAGTAGGTTACCAGTACTTACCTACTGCACGATATATAATATTGCTTTCTACACTTCCTGCATCATTATCCTTTGGATATCTTAACTGTGATCTAAACTTCGGAGCAATATTAAATACTTGTATAATAAAAACATTTTAATGCTAATGCACGGCTGGCAAGTGCTGGATGCGAGAGGCCCGGGACCGATCGAAGTGGCGAGCATTGGGAGAGGCCTATGTCCAGCAGTGGACTGATGTGGGCTGATGATGATGAATGCTAATTTTGATAATAGAATCGAGTGAAGTCCTGTGGAATGTCTAGGGCTACTTATTGTTCATCATCATCATCAGCCTATAGCAGTCCACTGCTGGACAAAGGCCTCTCCAGTTGTTCGTCACCTAGGGCAAACTTCTGGAGGATATACCCATAATCGCCACGCTGGGCAGGCGGGTTGGCGATCGCAGGGCGTAGCTTCTTGCTCCGGTGGCGCTGCTGCCCGTCATCCTGTGGTATTTAGCTACGCCTTCTATCGTGATGGTTTTACCGCCACCAGTCGGTTTGCCAGAGCCTCTTTTGTTGTTCGATAGGATGTACCACAGGCAGGTGTGGATGGCTTAGAGCGAAAAGGTGATAGGTCGCTCCTTTCCACCCCATTTTCCCTTATTTATTGTTATTATTAATTATTAGATGCGAGAATCTCAAGATCAAGCAAGGTGCACCTAGCACACCCTTGCATACAGCACCTTGCACGGCAATAGCACTCCAATTGTACAGAGACATAAATTATTTATTTAGCAAATATGAATTCAACAATACATACAATATGTGATGTTAAACTGGGCCAGTGGACTGCGAAATATCGATGATGATGAAAGATAATTTTGGACTCAATCGCTAATATGGCTACTTAAACGGCTCATCTTCTTTTACGGTCTCAAATTGAACTTTTTTCTTGTTCTACAATTGACCCGACATGGTCGGATCGAACCCGGAACGTTCGGACTAACCTCTAACCATTGCGCCACAAAGGGCGTCAAAATTAATTAATTATACCTTATATACCTTGATAGATATAATTGAGTCAAAAAGAAAGCTGTCAAAGTGTTCTTTGACAACTTTCCTAGAGTTGACGATGACTTGTCGATGCATATACAATGTTGAAACGAAAGTTAATTTACAAAACAACCATAGTATAATTGAGATAAAAACTATTCAGATTCAAATGACCATTCAATGCAAATTAATGTCTAATGATCTATTTTACTTGCTATTCATAGTCAAGTGGTCTGTTCTTAACAATGTGTATTCTTTCTTTATATAAGATCTATAATGGAAATCAGATCAGCAGGTGGTAGTACCAGTTTTTATGTTGGTATTACAATGGACATTGGGTGGTACCGGTATCTATGGGTAGGTTAGATGAAGATATTATTGGAAATCGATTTATGTAATGCGTTATTCATTAGATACTGAAAGTGTAGCGTGGGATATCTATTTGAATAGGTACAGGCAGCATCCGATTTATCAGTTATGATATACCTATTATCAGATAGGTACCTATCGTCTGACTGTACAAACAAGTAAACAGACAGTTTTTTTGGATTCTTGCTCTATCATAAATTTATGATTTCTTGTTATATGTACAGACGAACGTTTTTGCTGTTTTATTACACGTAAACAAGTAATCATAACATTGTAAGCGTCAATTTTATGTTAAGAGACTTTATCAGCAATTAGATAAAAGGGCCCTGCCTCCTATCTTAAATCTGAACCTGAGACCTTGCGTGCTTTAGGCGGTTCCCTAACACAATGCTCGACCATACTCATCAAAGACTATAAACGATTATATCTATGAGTTAGTAGCTAATAATTTTACCTTAGAACCAATTGTTCTGACATAATATCCCACTTTACTTAACAATAAACGTTGTATAAATACTTTAGCACAATACTGATACAACATTTAGTATTGTAACGGCTAAGTCGAGGCGATAAGGCCCACAAGTTTCAAACACATTTTTACCTTTGACCTTCCACTATTGTGTTAACTGAACATTTAATAATACACACTTATTCTCAACTATAATCGCTTGTTTAACCTCAAAATCGCTAGAGATCGCTAGAGGATCTAAATTTTAAACATCGGAGCTCCCCCAAGGCGTTAATTTAGTTCCTCTATTGTTTCAGGGTTCAGCATTTCAACTGGAAATTTTTAAACCTGACACAATTTTTTGCCCTTTTATCATCGTTTTTGTCTTCAATAATGCATCAATAATTAAGTGTATAATTCTCTGGAGCTATAATATAAAATGGAGTTTTAAACTCAAAGAACCAAAGAAGAACTATATTTTCGCAGAGGTAAAGGAACATTTATCAAGTGCAAAGTAAGGCCTGACACTTAACTACAAAATCACCGCGTAGTTAACTTATATGCTTGAACAAGTAGGATTTATTAATCTTTGCGTGGTCTGAAAGAATATTTCATTCATTTATAATTATCATCTCATCATCATCAGCATAGGCTGCCTATGTCCAGCAGTGGACTGCAATAGTGCAGTCCACTGCTGGACATAGGCCCCTCCAGTTCATCGCCACTAAGGGCAAACATCTGGAGGATATACCCATAATCCCAACCATAATGGGATGTAAGGGAGCGTCAACTTATCATCTTTTCGCTCCAAGCCAACCTCACCTGCCCGCGGTGCATCCTGCCGAATAACAAACGAGGCGCTGGCAACCGACTGGTGGCGGTATAACCATCACTATTAAAGGCGTAGCTAAATACCACAGACCGATGACGGGCAGCAGCGTCACTGGAGCGAGAAGCTACGCCCTGCCATCGCTAACCCACCTGCCCAGCGTGGCGATTATGGGTATATCCTCCATTTATATCAATACAAGTATAACGAAGTCTCGACTTGTTGTCAAAAATGTCGCAATAAAAATGATATGTACATAATACTACAGAACCATCGCTTCAATTTCCCACATGCTCTCGATTCGTCTTTTATCAGATGGTGTCTTCTCACGGCGAAGCGAAAGCTCTTTACACAAACGGAGCCATTAATTTTGTTATCTCTGCCGGTGTCGGCGGGTAGCTAACGACCTATCCCAATGTGCGATGAGTCGATTTCTCACAATAGATCTTTATCTGTGACTGTTCGTTCATCAATAGAGCGTAATGGCATAATACAATTGTAGCTTTGAGCCATACAACTTCACTAGGCAGTAGTACTGTACTGTAGATATTATTATCTAGGTAGTCGCCAATGCTATTTCTCCATTAAATAGACGTGTAGGTAAGCATTTATATCTTTTTCGCTTTTAGAGCCAATCATTTCTAGGATTTGGACTAAGTAGTCTAGCTTAGTGTAAGAAGATCCACTTGGGCTGGGCCGTATTTGGAAAATTCCTTCTCATCTTTACGTGTTCTTTGCCACTGTGGCAAACTAAGTGGCGTAGGATGATGGATGGATGACCCTTGAAGAACTTCGGGGATGTTAGGGAGCGGCCTATTATCTTTTCCCTCCAAGCCAACCTCACCTGCCCGTGGTGCATCCTGCCGAATAACAAACGAGGCGCTGGCAACCAACTGAAGGCGGTATAACCACCAAAATGGAAAGCGTAGCTAAATAACACAGACCGGTGACGGGTAGCAGCATCACCGGAGCGAGAAGCTACGCCCTGCGATCGCCAACCCGCCTGCCCAGCGTGGCGATTATGAGTATATCCTCCACATGTATGCCCTAAGTGGCCAACAACTGGAGAGGCCTATTTCCCGCAGTGGCCTGCAATAGGATGATGATAATGATGAAGAACTTCAGGCTGTGGCTGGATAGGGGAAGCCCCTGATAGAGAAATATTGCGTTAAAAGAAGCCTACGGGCAGGACTGGAAGGAGGAGTTTTGTAGATCGATTTATTGATATGCCCTCATGTGCAGCTGTTGTGGGATGGCATGACGTCATCAGTACAACTATTTTCTTGTCCCATAACATACTATCGCGTGTAAAATATCTGTATCTAGATTTGTAGATATCTTATCCAACGTGTAAACTAAATCTCGGCCGTTAATATCACCTTATTATTAGTTCCTCATGGTCGTGAAGTGATAACCGCCATCGCTTCCCACTATTTCGTCAATAAAGTGCGGTTTACAATCAACGATTACAGTCGCGTTGCTTAAGAATTATAAGTACTAAGTTCGAGTCAGTACCTACTCTGGGATCCTTATTTTTATAGCTTATTCCATCTTTTATTCTACGATTTCTTTGCCTTTTGTCCTCTTCAAGAAAATATTTTAGTAATAAATAAAACTAATAGCCTATGTTCCCATGGATCTATGGTATCAGTCCCGGGGAAGAATAAAGGATTGTTTTTATCACAAATACAGCCCCTTTAATGGGGTAAAATAGTAGTGTGAGTACATTTGACACATCGACCGAGTAGATATAGGATACTTTTCTAGGTATCCTATAAAATATGTAGGTATATTTATAACGTCTTTATTTGGGCAGATGCATGACATTTTATGGATTCATTATTCGGATATATTTTTATCATTACTTAAAATTAGCTATTAATATACCTACTTAGACAGACAGATTCGTCGTGTCCATCGGACATCAAATACGCGCCATACAACTCCATAGAAAAATCTGTTTTTATGACAGGTAAATTTTTCAGCCAATTTTCAAGTGCTCATAGTATTTTATCATCTTTTTTCACGATAAATCAGAAAATACAAGAAAAAATTTTAATAAGAATACTCGATATATTTGAATCCAACCACGATTTAACGTTTCCAAAAACCCGTACCGTGTAAACCCAATCTATTTGCCCAAACCGCAACCGCATATAGTCGTCATTTGTCAGTCTGTCTGTCACCACTCCGGTTACATAACCGGTTGCATTGTTGTCTACGCTATTAACGCGGCTCGATACCCGAATAACCGTTCGGTTCTCAACACTATAGTTCATGAATGGTACCTGTTGTACAGATAGGTGTATGTATCGGAAAAGGGGGCAGCTTCATACATTTGTGTATGGGGTACATTTTTATTTTTTTATTTTCTTTCTTAGAGAAACATACAGCATCTTATAACAATTATGCACTTAATAAAAATATGTTTGACACATTAGCCTAATTAGTTTCTACAAATTCTAGTAGTACACATCAGTTGACTGCCCGAAAACATCCGGAGTGCCCCGAGTAAAGCAGCTTTTAAGTTTAGAGTCCAGAAACATTTTCGTATCCAACAGTAACGAAGTCGTCTCACTACTCTGTCGTCGTCCTTACTATTATTTATATATATGTATATTATTTTATATGTATATTATATTATATTAATATGAGCTATATTGTATTATATTTACTTTATAATATGTATGTACTTATTTTAGTATTTTTTGTTTAATTTTTATCGAACTCTGCAGCACACTACCTACATTTATTTCTGCTTAGCCCAATGGTTGACTGGTAGAGAATGCCTATGCGGCATTAAGTCCGCCTTTTGTACACTCTTTTTATTGTGCAATAAAGTTTAAATAAATAAATAAATAAATCAGTTGAATAAGAGACGCGCTAACAATGAAAAAAAAGGTAAACAAAGAAATGAAGAAGCCAAACAAACTAAATCACGTAGGTTTCGTGTTTGTGCCTTCAAAAGGCAACGGAAACGATCATTCATAGAATGTCAATATTTCAAGGTTTCAAGTATAATTTTTTTTTGATAGCGCCGTGCTTTACTTTAATTAATAATAATTGAAATGATAATTCAATTCCAATTCGAAATCAACAGATTTTTTAGCCATTAAATTCCCACCTAATCTTTTATTTAATAACTAGCGGTGCTCGCGACTTCGTCCGCGTGGAATAGTTATTTTTCCCCGTTTTTTTTTTTACATTTTCCATTATTTCTTCGCTCCTATTAGTTGCAGCGTGATGTTATATAGCCTTTAGGCTAAATTCTTAAAAGCTAAATTCTCTCTAAAGGCCTTCCTCGATAAATGGTCTATTCAACACAAAAAGAATTTTTCAATTCGGACCAGAGATTAGCGCGTTCAAACAAACAAACAAACTCTTCAGCTTTATAATATTAGAAGATATGATTTTGAAGCCACAAATACACGTCGAGTACAATTTATTTAACTTATCATAAGTGATAACAGATGGACAGCCATTCATACTGACGTGTGATTCTAATTACAAAGTAATTTGCATCATATTTTAATTTAAGTTAATTATTAGTTGTCACACCGAAGAAGATGCACTTGGATATAACACTGACATCAAGGTTTTAACTAATTAGTAACGTCACGTTTGTTCAATTACTATCAATCAAAATTAAGAGAGGTAGGGCATAGCGAATCTTCGCTCGAATTGTGCCGCTCGTCCGGGGAAGGACCTCTACCCTATAGAATACCGCAGTCAAATGACCTCTGGGTCGTGTTTCTGCCGGTGAGTAGGGTTTCCGGAGCTCGTGGGGGGTTAGGGTTGGGCCGGCATGGCGGTGGCAACTGACAGGGACCAGTTACTTGCCCGTTGTCACAGCGACTTGGGCTTCTCTTTCGCTTTCCATCAGGCGTAGGGAAGCCATTATGTCGAGCCACTATGAAAAAAAAAATGTTCTTTTCTAGCGACCCGCCCTGGCTTAGCATGGGTGCAATGCTTATTGTAGGCTATCCCCACGACTATCCCTAATGACCAATTATCACTGCATATTTGTATGTATTGTGTTCTTCATCTTTGAAATTTGTTTATGTGCGTAAAAGCGGTGGAGGGGCTCATTATCTCTACCTCTGTTGATTCCGAGTTCCATAACACAAGTGCTCCTTAGTTGGAAATCTTAAAAAATCCTGACTAATCAGTCAAATTAATGTCAAACCCATGTCTCCATCTAAATACACCACACGGTGTGTCATTTAAGCCCATTCCGTTCGAAACGTGGAGTTATCGTTGCCCAATCACAGCCATTTCTGATTATGCATTGTTTGTGCAGATGCACGGTTTGTAAAAGTGCACATTTCATCACCGACTGTTGCCGATTGCACTTTTCTTCGATGGAGTTCTTTGACGAAGACGGTCATTTTCTATTAAAAAGTTTTTTTAACTATAGTGAACACCAATAGGCTTTTTTTATCTTGTCAACATTTGCCTGCCCTGTTCCCATTATCTGGGGTCGGTGGAATATGTTTTCTTCTTCCTTTCAAACCTATCAGCCGTCATGGTCACATTCACTCCTTTTTCAGCCATATCATCATTCACGCAGTCCATCCATCTATTTGTTTTCCTTAAGTTTAGAAAACAAATTAAAACAAAAATAGCAAAACAATTGTTTTCTTCTGTATTGATGTGATGTGATAGCTGAACTTGATTCCCTGGACAGCACCACTCAACTACATATTAGGTAATAAGTTACGAAACTCGGATACATGATCATCGGAAACGAATAGAAAAGTTTCTAGATGGTTTAAAAATTAAGTTTTTAGATAGACCAAAAAACTAACAAAAAACAAAAGTCCCCTTAAATCAATTTCAATTTCTTTATTTGCTCACTAAGTGTAGGTACAGTGTGGATGTTATACAATGAAGGAACAATCTTATGCCATTGCTATTAAACTACTCGTATAAAAAACTATAAAGAGTCCTTTTAGTGTGTTTAATTTCCTAATTTCAAATTTACAATTCTTTATCGCTTGTCAATTGTTTAGTGTCTAGATCTATAGAAGCCTTAAAGGTCGGCAGAAGAACAGATTAAAGTCATTGATAGCTTGTTTATGGAGGCATCAGATAGTTAGATACCGGACATCACCATTATTTGCTTTAAGAAATCTTTAATGCCACACTGTACATACTAACATTATCCAAGTCGTATTTTTTTACAATAGTGAATCGTGAACGTGGCTGTTAGATAAAATCGGCAAAATTAAACGATCGCATATTTACGTACGCTTTATCGTTTCAAAAATGACATTTAAACTTTGTTGCATAGTTATTTTTACGAGTTAGAAGTGTTCATAACCATTACCTATTTAACTTTACCTTTTATTTTAAGACTTGATTTTGATATGGCCGATTGTAGGTTTATTATTATTTCATGCAGATTTGAGAACAATGGTCACATCAAAAAGTATTTAAATGATGATAAGAGAATTGAATTTCACTTTCGCACATCAAGATTTATGTAATTCAAGATCCTACTTAGTTGAAAATAACTTAATTCACTCAATGAAATAATTTTGCTAAAAGGTATTTTAATATTCTTTTTGAAAAATCTATTAGTATTTTAACACGTTGACTGTCCTATGCACAACATGTTTATGTCTGCTTTGTGGATAGCTAATGGGTTAAGGCACACTCTAATTATAAAGCTAAAAATGTGTAGGTACTATATAGGCTGTATGTAAGTAGCACCTATAGTAAGTAGTCTACATGAATTGTCATTTGTTGGAATCTTCCTTTTTTATATTTTGTCTATGTAAACTCAACTCCATGGCTGAAGCACAAATCGTGTAGAGCCAAAAACATTTAACTCGACGTTTAGATTGTGTTACAACGGCCGGAGACAAGTGGAAGACTCACACCCCAAAGTTTAAAAATGTATTAAAATAAGGTGAAATAAGAAACGAACAGAAACCATAAGAGGCAGCGCAGACGATAGACTATTCGTGACGCACTTTTTTGCAATTCTATGCAGTAACGCACACGACTCGCTAAAATCTGTCGCGGATATCACAGACTCAATGCACACGACGCACATCATCACATCGAATATTCTGTCGGCAGACCTAGACGCTCTTTTTAAATGACTCAGACGCAGACTCTATCGAACTAAAAGTGTGCCGTCTGTGCTGCACCTAATGTTCAAAGAAAAACTCTTTAAGCAAAGGTATAAACTGCGACATAATCACTTTATTACACAAAACCTTATCTCCGAAGCATCTTTTCGTCGCTTTTCGTCGGCTCCCAGAGCAACACCATCATCTCGTGACGAAATTATAATTCAAACGTAAAATATTCCATTACCAATTGCCCAACGTTTAAGAGGAACTTGCAAAATTGACGACAGCATTCGCCGTCGAGATGGGGCCTGGTCTAGACCATATTTATGAAACTGGACCGAAACTGGCTAAATTATGATTAGGTGTGGCTAGAGTAGGTGGTAAACTAATTTTAGAAGCGCTTATTTGCTCGATTTGTTTTAAGGGCGATAACAAATTCTGGGGTTATAATGAATGGTTAATGATAGCTTACGCCAGCGATATCGTTCGTTTTAATTCTTGTTAAGGAGTTCTGAAATAATGAATTTTCATAGTATTCAGTCAGTCATGCTGATTAGTTTCGGGTTGATCGACTTCACACATCCTACTTATAATTTCTTCACAGGTTTTCTCATGGTAATTTCCTTCACCATAGGAGCGTCGGATAAAATCAACACTATATTCAATGGTAGACTGGATACCTTTGCATGGCATTTCTACTGTTTTTAGTGAACTTTATTAACACACAGACACACAAATATCTGTTTTCTATTATCCGAGCTAAAATATTCAAACGTTATTGATTGATTAGACAGAGAGATCAGTTGAGTAATAGGTCGTAGGTACTTAAACGTCATACAACTTGCATAGAAAACTCTGTAAGAGGTGGTATATATTTGCTAGTATCTCGTCCAATTTTGGTTTGATATTCAATAGTCATAGTATATTTTTGTCTTTTCTAGAAAGTAAGTATACGAAAATATTTTGATGCATATTTCCTATTCTAATTGTTTTGGGTGGAACACAATTTTTTCTACTCAGAATAAAAGTAGCTTAAGTTAGTAACTCTAGTAACTGTCTCCTATAAGCTGTTACCATAATACCCACGCAGTTTGGTATATTCCTTGTGCAATACCTATAAAATATTCCTGCGTAAATACGCAGTTTTTAATTAGCTCGTGTTGATTGGCTTAAGCCCAAGTTAAGTATGATTGAGTACTTACATATTGCGAGTATCACGACGAGGAAGGCAGCTCTCGTAACCATGTTGACTCCTAAACTTCTCGTCTTCCACCGCATCACAGATCTGGAACAAACAATAATAAGTATTTTTATTTATTTATCCAAAACCGTTCTTGCCGTAAATATTTATAGGGCATCTACTGAATGTGCTATCCCAATGGGTTATTATTGTATTTTAAAACGTGGGCGTTGAAGACAACTAATTAAAATAAGGAGCCCTACTACAAAAAACGAAAACGATCGTTCGTTGAACGGATCGCGTATTTTTGCCCCATAAATCCTTCTCATTTGTCCCTACCGTGTTCGAATATACGAACTAAAATTCGTCAACGTCGATTTTCCACAATTTAATGGATATATTAGAACACGGGACACGTATTTGTCCTTTTTTCATTTAAACAAAAGATATCAAAGATGCAAGGCATCAAATTTAGGAATGGAGGTCTTTGACGTTACTCCGTGCGATGAAATACCACACGGCGTGACGTCACGCGTAACTTTAACGGGCTAATCTTTGTAATTTTTGGTCTGATTGATGAAAAAAATGCGTATCTTTTATTTTTGGATAATCTAGAAGACTGACTGATTACATTGTTTACGGCAACAAGTCTATTGTCATTGGGGAAGGCCTGCGTCCAGCAGTGGACGTGGACAGTGGACGTTTACAGGCTGATCTTCTTCTTCTTGATGAGTGAGTGAGAAGAGTGAAGATTGTGTCTCACATGCTAAGTATACCTATTATATGCAGTGCAAACGGATTTCAATAAAAGCATTCGCTGAGTCGTGCACCCCCGATACGATCTCCGCAATAAATCGCGACCGTTCGCGATGCGATAGAGGCGTCCACATTTTACACTCTGCACGACACTTATACAACTTAGGTTAGGGCTGTTTTGTATCCGAGATTTCTAATTCTATGTGAACTAGTTGGAAATATAAATATACTAAATGGAAAGAGCCTTGAAGATGTATATAGATATACGGTTGAGGTAAAAATAGGCGGTGCAAAATTAATCACTCAATTTCCTATAACTATTAAAAGAGAAAAATCTTTCAAATAGACATGTTTTCTTGGTTAGGTCGCCAGGCAAAATAGAACAAACCTACGCCGCCTGCCATCCTCACCCTGAAGGCCTAGTGAGATGCCGTTTCACGCCCCGCCTGAAAGACGCAAGATTCTAAGAGAAAGGAAACACATGAACTTCATGTCTTAATGGCACGGGGCAGGAACGAGCAACTAAGCCACTTGGAGCGCTATTATTGTCTGAATGGTATGCGGATGACAACGCTGTCCAACACGTGTTGGAAAGGATGGTACTCATAGAACATCATCATCATCAGCCTATTGCACACATTGTTGTGTTGTTGTTTGCCACATAAGGCAAACATCTGGAGGATACCCTCTATATACCTCACTCATAATCACCACGCTGGGCAGGCGAGTTGGCGATCGCAGGGCGTAACTTCTTGTTCCGGTGACGCTGCAGCCCGTAATCGGCCTGTAATATTTAAGCTAAGCCTTCAATTGTGATGGTTATACCGCCACCAGTCGGTTGTCAGCGCCTCGTTTGTTATTTCTTGGCTTGGAGCGAGAAGATGATAGGCCGCTCCCTTACATCCCCTACTCATAGCACAAGTTCGTGTGAATTGTCTGCGGCATATTCATTTGTCTATTTATTTCAAATGTTGTACAAACAAGCGAAAGTTTCAGCTCGAGCCCGTTACGTGCGCATAATCGGGCGCGTCTCGAGCGCACCAACCAGTGCGAGGCGTGCGCTCTCGACGACATTTGAACTTGCGAAAAGTCCCGCATCGTGACGGCGAAAGTCGCAAATTACTCATATCTATAATCTGTTTAATTTTCGGCGTGCCGTTTCAGGGTTCTGCAGACGACTGTGGTTCTATTTTAAATCCGAAAACCACACAGAAAATTCTTGTATATGTGTTTCCATATTCCACATTCACAATAGGACCGCGCCATCACATCCCTTGGGTGTCGTAGAAGACGATTAAGGGAATATCAGGAAACGGGCAGCAGCGTTTACCAGGGTAGGGGAGACCGGGTACGCGGTAAAAGTAACGCGGGTCGAAAGTAACAAATGCCCTCTAGATTTATCCAATGGGCGAAAGGTCGCTTTATTTATACCCAGGAAAACGCTACTGTTCGTTCAGGATGAGATACGGTCCTAATTTAAATCCGGAAACCACACGATATATCGCACCCTCCACAGAATAAAGCCTGTACTGTATTTTTTTTATGACGGTCTTTCGTTCTACAGCCTTAATATTAGTTTTGGTCGTCTGTGTTTTTTTTGAAGTCGGTTTAATTTTTTTTTCAAAAATAATTTTATTTCTCTATTTTTAGTGGCGTTAATGTGAACCTTGAATAAAGGCTAATAAATGTCCTTAAGAGTTTTACTTAAGAATGAAAAATTTTGCTTTAAGTCAAGTGAAGACTTTGCGATCTAGAATCAAGCATATCACTTACCAAATCTCCTGCCCTATTAGCCCTGCATAAGTACATACTACAACCTAGTTTAATATCGACCAACGTCAGTACTGTCCCTTAACTCCTAACCGTTAAGGAGTTCTGTGGCTTCATCATCAGCACCAGATGTTGACGCCCGGAAGCATATACCTGAGTAAAATATGATTACGTAATAAAAACACCATATGAGCATACAATTTTCGATTGTTGCCTCAATTTCTCCAGGATCCCATCATCAGATCCTGACTTGGTGATAATGGGAACACCTCGGAGGTGTCCTCTGTCGAACTGTCGAAAAAATTTTGAAATCCATCCATAATTGACGGAAATATCGGTGAACATACATAAAAAAAAATATATTATACATACAGACGAATTAAGAACCTCCTCCTTTTTTCGAAGTTGGTTAAAAATAAAATTAAACAGTGATAAAAATACTTACACTTGGGGATGTAAGGGAGCGACCTATCACCTTATCGTTCCAAGCCATCCTCACCTGCCCGTGGTGCATCCTGCCGAACAACAAACGAGGCTCTGGCAAACCGACTGGTGGCGGTTAAACCATCACGATAGAAGACGTAGCTAAAAACTACAGGCCGATGACGGGCAGCAGCGTCACCGGAGCAAGAAGCTACGCCCTGCGATCGCCAACCCGCCTGCCCAGCGTGGCGATTACGGGTATGTCCTCCAGAAGTTTGCTTTAGATGGCGAACAACTGGAGAGGCCTATGTCCAGCAGTGGACTGCACAGCAATAGGCTGATGATGATGATGAAAAATACTTAAATAGATATATAGATATTATAAAGTACATATAATAAAAATAGATCACATAAAATACACATATACATAATAAATAATATATTATATACTAGCTGTGCTCGTGACTTCGTCCGCGTGGAATAGTTATATTTTCCCCCGTTTTTTTTTTACATTTTCCATTATTTCTTCGCTCCTAATAGTTGCAGCGTGATGTTATATAGCCTAAAGCCTTCCTCGATAAATGGTCTATTCAACACAAAAAGAATTTTTCAATTCGGACCAGTAGTTCCTGAGATTAGCGCGTTCAAACAAACAAACAAACAAACAAACTCTTCAGCTTTATAATATTAGTTAAGATATAAAGGACGACGACAGAGTTGTGAGACGACTTCTCTAATGTTGGAGACGAAAATATTTCTGGACTCTTAAACTTGAAAGCTGCTTTACTCGGGGCGTTCCGGATGTTTTCGAGCAGTCAGAATATTATATTTCAGTCATTAATTAAAGCATACGGAACCCTCAACGCGAACTGAACGCTATTTATCGTTTTTTTCTTGTCGCTACAAATTGCATCACGCCATTTCGTATAATTCCGGTGCGACTTTAAGTGTTCGAAAGCAGCTAGCGACCGATCGTCAGAACGAGAAATGATTATGTGATTAGAACAATTGCCTCATTATTCCGATATATCTTTATTGGTGGCAATAACTGTTACGAGAAGGCCGCGAGGTATATCTTTGTTACTATTGTTTTTTGTCAGGGCAGAGTCGAAGGTAACAGACCACGGGGTCGATCGCCTACCCGCTGGACAGGCACCATCAAGTCCGTCACCGGGACACCTAGGCTTGCCAACTTTTTTTACAAGAAATAAAGTATATTGAGGCCTAAGAAAACAAATTAAACAGTATTTTAGAAAATTGAACAGTATTTTATTTATTTAATAATATTAATTTTATTTACGGGGGATGTAAGGGAGCGACCTATCAACTTTTCGCTCCAAGCCAACCTTCACCTGCCCGTGGTGCGTCCTGCCGAATAGCGAACGAGGCGACCGAAGGCGGTATAACCACCACAATTGAAGGCGCAGCTAAGTACCACAGACCGATGACGGGCAGCAGCGTCACTGGAGCGAGAGGCTACGCCCTGCGATCGCCAACCCGCCTGCCCAGCGTGGCGATTATGGGCAACTCCACCAAATGGTCTCACATAAGCCACGACCCCCAGTTCCCGGCGGCCCCGCTATCCCTGGTCACGGTGGCGACCACGGTACGGGCGGGGCGGGGGGTGCCAAGAATCACCGGGCTACGCCAAACTTACCATGGCATCGTACGACGGACGCACACTAAGGCTTGACTCGCATCTGGCGCAGTTGGGGGTGGAACTTGGGAAAATTAGGTGGCACATACTGAGGCTATGCGAAGTCCGAAGAGAGGGGGAGGCTACCGTAACCCTAGAGTCAGGCCACCTTATGTACTTCCGCGAGGGAAACCAAAAATGCCAAGGTGGCGTCGGGTTTCTGGTCAATAAGTCCCTCTCCAACAACGTGGTGGAAATGTCCAGTGTGTCGAACAGGGTAGCGTACCTTATTATCAAGCTCACCGAGAGGTATAGCCTCAAGGTGGTGCAAGTGTACGCACCGACCTCACTGAGAACAAGTGCGGAGAACGCACTTGTTCTCAGTGCGCGCTCACACATTTTTTTAATTTAGTTAGAGGGTTCTCCCTCTAAATAAAAAAAATGTGTGAGCGTGCGTCTAAGTCTCACACGTATTAGTGTAACATCTTTGATGCTGAAAACAGTATATTTTATACTTTTTTTTTGTTCAACAGTAAAAAGTATTTTGTAGTGAAAAACAGTATAATACTGTTTTTAACAGTATAGTTGGCAACCCTAGGGACACCTGTGGTGGAATGTTCTCGCCATGCCACCTGCAGAAACCGGTGGAGACGGATCGCGAAAGCGGCAACCACAGTAGCAGACGACTCCCCATGACCACGACCACTCAGTCAAGAGTGAACGACTAGGAAGAAGAAGAGATTAAATGTTTTAATACTCCGGCTTTACATTTTTTTAACAGAGGGTAAGATGGCTATCATTATAATAAACAAACTGATCCGGCGTATTTAGTCTTGTCGTGTTTTTTTGTGATTTGGATGTTACACAAACCTTGTCCTAAGAATGATGAGTAGGTAGGTACACAAAACCAAGAATCATCCAATTTGGTGCAGTCCGAAAGTTACGAGCGTACATACATTTCAATGATCCATTTGTTTTTATATAGAAGAAGATATATTTATGTACTCAATACATGCAACACTAAATGATCGTTGTCTGACAAAGACACCTTTTCACCTTAGGCTTGAAGCTGGCAACTGCTTCCATGCTATGTTTAGGCCGGCATATAAGAGAAATGCTAAAATGACTAGGAAGCTACCTAACCAAATACTAGGGTTCAATGAGGCCCTGGCGTTATCTAGGGCCTACCACTTACACAACCACAGTACTGGCATCAGATACTAGGAGATCACGATATCGATAGAGATAGCTGACCAGTTATCGGCCCTGTGATTGGCTAATTGGGGCTCATCGCGGAGATCAAGCGATAGCAGACCACGAGTTTCCTTGTTCTTAAGGTGAGGTCTACATATGTACATAGTATGCATGAATTATTTAGTAAAAGTAAGTACTTATTGAGAATTGAACCTAGAACATTCGGAGCATCTTGACGAATAACAAATAAGGCTCTGGTAACCGACTGGCGGCAGTATGAAGGCATAGCTAAATACCACAGACCGATGATGGGCAGCAGCGTCACAGGAGCGACGTGGTACATCCTGCGATCGCCAACCCGCCTGCCCAGCGTCCAGATGTTTGCCCAAAGTGGCGAACAACTCGAAAACTCTATATTCAGCAGAGGACTGCGACAGGCTGGTGATGATAAAAATTTTTGGTTATAAAATATATTTATTAAATTTTGGGTTAGTGCTTAGGGCGTGTCTTGGCTTCTCTTTCACTTACCATGAGTATGCTGTAAGAAAAAATATGTGATGTTGTCTGATATTTTACAAAAACTTAGCAAACACAGCGTACCCTTAACAAAGTTAAGCAAACAACGCTCGTTGTACCCGGTAGGAGCGTTACCTCACCGCAGGGTCGTGTGTTCGACTCTCGGCGGTCTGTTCTTATCTAAATAGTGACTTGCACTCCTACTTGGTTGGGGTGAAAAGTCAAGACGATTTGTTACCCTCTTGTCTGATTGAAACTTCGAATTATAATTGGTTTTTCAAATTGGCTTCTTCAGTTACCTATACGTGAAAAAGTGGTGATGGAAAGGATACATATCACCGTCACATTTCTACCCGTACGTGTTGTATCATCATCAGCCTATTGCAGTCCACTGCTGGACATAGGCCTCTCCAGTTGTTCGCCATCTAAAGCAAACTTCTGAAGGACATACCCATAATCGCCACGCTGGGCAGGCGGGTTGGCGATCGCAGGGCGTAGCTTCTTGCTCCGGTGACGCTGCTGCCCGTCATCGGCCTGTGGTTTTTAGCTACGCCTTCTATCGTGATGGTTTAACCGCCACCAGTCGATTTGCCAGAGCCTCGTTTGTTGTTCGGCAGGATGCACCACGGGCAGGTGAGGATGGCTTGGAACGATAAGGTGATAGGTCGCTCCCTTACATCCCCTACGTGTTGTAAGAGTCGAGTAAAGAACTTTTTGAGCCGACGACTGGTTGCCAGCGCCTCGTTTGTTGTTCAGCAGGATGCACCACGGGCAGGTGAGGTTGGCTTGGAGCGAGAAGATGAGATAGGCCGCTCCTTTACATCCCCATGTGAGGAGTGTTGTCTGATAATTTATCTGATGATGATTGTGGTCTTCCACGGCCTGATGGAAAAACAAAGAGAAGTCGTAATCGCTGCGATAATGAACAAGTAATCAATCAATCAATTTCTTCTATGTACTGTGAAGAAAGAACATTAGATGTTTTATTTTTGAAATCATGTTATTTTATTGTCACGTCATATCACGACTCAGCACATTTTTAACTGACCCACGCGACCTTGGCACCTTCATCTTTCATTTATCGTTAACCTTTTAGTTAATAGCCGGTCTCGCTGGCATCTTTATTGCAAGAGATAAAAGGAAAATCAGCGAATTGCGTTACTGAGAGGGCTCTAGGTAATTTATTACATGTCATATTTGAGACTGTTGGAAAAGTTATTAAATAAATAACCCAAGACATGCCACGCTGGGGCACACAGCGCCGTCTAGCCCCAGACTAAGCCGAAGCTTGTACTATGGGTACTAGACAACTGATAAACTTACTTAAATACTTTTTTTTTGTAAAATAATACATATTATACATAGTAAACACCCAGACCAATACAGACATGTTCATGCACACAAATGTTTGTAATGTGTGGGGATCGAACCCACGACTCTTGGCTCAGAAGGCAGAGGTCACTACCAATTGAGCCACCAAGCCAGTCTTTCGTCATATATATTCTTATCTTCTTGTATACAAACACTTTTAGGTATATGCGATCTTAGAGCTAGTGATCTCAACCAACCAAACCACCTTTAGACAAAAGAATGTGTAACAAGCAGCAATAAGTCTAAGTCCGCTTTGTGTCAGTCACACAAAACTCAAGTTTCGTACGACCAGTTGTTCTGTTAACTATACTCAGTACCAGTATTAACCATTTGTTTAGGATACCAAAACAGGTATTATCAATCACTCCGCGAGTCCTACACCTTGCCCCAATCGCGAGCACGTCCGTCCGTCTGTTCCACCATAAATCTGCAATTTTGCAAGTGCAGCATTGATTCACAAAGAATATTATCAGATGTACACCGGTACATTGCGAAACGGCCTGCATTGTATTTTTAACTGCACAATATGAACCAACATTAGCCACAGTGCAATTAGCGGTCAGTGACTGCATTTCGGTACGCAGAATTGAGATGTAACGATTGGGACACCGTTGAGGGGATTAGCGGTATCACTTTCGTTGGATGATGCGAAACATGTTTTTTCGCACTTCGGGCTAGACACAATGCATTCTTGTACGGTCGTTTGGGTAACGTGCATAAATTACACAGTATTAGACGGTAGAAAACAGTGTGTTCTTCGAGCTGGCTACTGTATTATACTATCTGTTGGTACGGAATTTCCTTTATTTTCAACTGGTGAAAAAACGGGAGAATGTGGGAATCTCCTGCCTCAAAATAGATTGGAATATCTATTAAAAATCTCGGTCCCTTCGTCAAGCGTCTTATGGGGTGGTGTTATGGGGTGGTGCTATGGGGGGCTGCTCTTCTAAGCAAACTCAACTCGCGTAAAACTTTTTTTATAATCAAAATCTAAATCAAAATATGAATCTTTATACCTTCGATCCAAATTCCCATCCCATCAAAACCCCCATAGTTATGGGAATTCTATCCAAGATTTTGCTACAAGTTGATTCTATAAACTTCGATAAAAATAATAATCAGAGGGCCTACTAAAGTTGATTTGATAAATTAATAAATATCACACAACATCACATACATTGCTTCGATCCCAAAGTAAGTAGCTTGACCATTTGTATTATGGGTATCGGAACAACGAAAGTACCTCAAATCTATACTTAAATATTAATACAAATATCCACACTCTGAACAAGCACAAATGTTCAACACACAAATGCTTGTCCCCGGCGGGAATCGAACCCACGACTCATGGTTAAGAAGAGCCATGAGCTCTAAAGGCACACGGTTCATGGTTCACTACCAAATGATCCATGATGCCACCTTGGCAGTCACCTTACTGATTACATATATACTGTGCGCTTGCATGAAAGAATGAATACAATCTTTTAATCGCATTCTAATGAATTTAGATTTAAAACATCATGTAGCTTGTTCGTTTTATTGGCTGTTTAACCTTATGTGGTATCATAGATTAACTGATTTAAAAGTTTTGTTTTATGAACATATCTTAACTAATAACTAATATAACTAACATTATAAAGCTGAAGAGTTTGTTTGTTTGAACGCGCTAATCTCAGGAACTACTGGTCCGAATTGAAAAATTCTTTTTGTGTTGAATAGACCATTTATCGATGAAGGCTTTAGGCTATATAAAATCACGTTTTAAGAAATAATGGAAAATGTAAAAAAAAAACGGGGAAAAAATAACTATTCCACGCGGACGAAGTCGCGAGCACAGCTAGTATAATATAAGGAACGACTAAGGAACAATATGCTGCACAAATGGCGTACATAAGTTATTTTATTTATTCCTCGTCTGTTAATAAAATGGTTTCTATTTAACTCAATTTATATCACAAACGAGGCGCTGGCAACCGACTGGCAGCGATATAACCATCACAATTGAAGGCGTAGCTAAATACTACAGACCGATGACGGGCAGCAGCGTCACTGGAGCGAGAAGCTACGCTCTGGGATCGCCAACCCGCCTGCCCAGCGTGGCGATTATAGGTATATCCTCTAGATGTTTGCCCTAACGCTTGGACAGGCCTATGTCCAGCAGTGGACTGCATTAGGCTGATGATGATGTGTCATCATCATCATCATAGACTCATGTCCATAGGCATTGCTGAGACGAGTTGAAGTGTTAGGGGCAGCGCAGACGACAGGCTATCCGTGACGCACTTTTTTGCAATTATATGCAGTAACGCACGCGACACGCAAAAATCTGTCGCGGATATTTCACAGACTCAACGCACGCGACGCACATCTTCGATTCTGTCGGCAGACCTAGACGCTCTTTTTAAATGTCTCAGACGCGGACTCTATCACATAAAAAGTGTGCCGTCTGCGCTGCACCTTAATGACAGATCACGTTGATGTCTTTTGTATGACGTTACGAGTTAGTCGACATAAACATACCTAGTGTCTACGCTAATACACAAGGATAAAAGACATAGGTTTTTTTTGGTACCATTGGTGCCATTTAAATGACTTGAATTAAGTTTTCTGTCCGTGTGGGTTCCGTATTTAGAATAGGATCGCCCCATCTCATTTCGTGGGTGTCGTTAAAGACGACTAAGGGAATATAACTAAACGGGCAGAGGCGTTTACGTGGGTACGGATGAAACCTACTGCGGTCACCAACCCGCTTGCCAAGCGTGGTGACTAAGACCGATCCCCCATTTGACAATTGTCAATAGGGGAGGCTTATGTCCAACAGTGGACGTTTGCAAACTGATGATGTTTGTTTTTGACAAATTTTTCATCATCATCATCAGCCTATTTGCAGTCCACTGCTAGACATAGGCCTCTCCCGCTGCTCACCGCTCAGGGCAAACATCTGGAGGATATACCCATAATCGCCACGCTGGGCAGGCGGGTCGGCGATCGCAGGACGTAGCTTCTCGCTTTGGTCACGCTGCTGCCCATCATCGGTCTATGGTATTTAGCTACGCCTTCATTTGTGATGGTTACACCGCCAAAACAAATTTTTAATTAAAATAAATTATTCGAAAATTCAATTACAAACAACAGAATTAAAATAATACAACAATAATTACACTTAATAAGAGAGCGTCACTGTTATTAAACCCACAATCACCACAAGATAATGGATCTTAATAAGCTCTTATCGACAATTAGCGCTCGATAGCTTCACGTTGATAGACGGTTATTTAAGCGTAATGCTACGTTAAGTAAATGCCTTGAGTGTAATTAACACCTTGTTATTCAAGAAGAACAACCGCAAAATATTGTTGATCAACCTACACATAGATTTAAATATCACATTAAGTCCAGTTTAATGTCTAAAGGTTATTAAGTACTAGCTGTGCCGGCGGCGTCGCACGCGTGGATATCGGGTTTCAAACGCAACGGATTTCCATAAATTAGTTCCTCCTAAATTTTAAGTTAGACCTCTAGCAATACATTAGTGAAAACCGCATTCAATTCCATGCAGTAGTTTTCGTGTGATGCGCAAAATGGGAGAAATTGTTAACATACAGGTAAAAATTTCTCCCATTTTCCCAACACTTCCCTTCACTGCTCTGGTCCTATTGATTGTAGCGTGATGAAAAGTATACCATAAACTGCCCAGGAGGATAAAGAATAATTGTGCCAGGTTCCGTAAAATCCGTCCAGTAGTTTTTGTTTCTATAACGAACATACAAACAGACAGAGAGACAGACAAATATTTTACTGATTGCATTTTTGGCATCAGTATCGAACAACAATCACCCCCTGATAGTTATTTTGAAAAATATTTCATGTACAGAATTGTTCTCTCTACAGATTATAAGTATAGATAGAAGATAAAGTACAAGATTACATAGATGACAATATCACATCCATGAAAATGATAGTCTGCTCGCTTGCGTTTATTAAAATGATTTTATATGGGTAACCATAATCACCTTTGCCTGTCAGTGGGACAATATGGGTCATTAAAGATAGTAACGACAGACCTTATTCATCAACCTAGCCTTTTTCCCGATTGTCTCAGGGTCGGCTTCCCAAACTGAGAGATTTGGCGAGGGCTAAGCTTTTACTCAGAGCGACTGCCATCAGACCTCCGCAACACTTAGGGTAAGCTATACCCATTCCCAGTTGGGCGTCAGAGTTATCATAATCTCTGATATGATGTGACGACTGCTATCTGAGTTGGTAAAGATAGCACCCGGGACCAACAGCTTAACGTGCCTTCCGAAGCACGGAGGAAATCGGTGTCAAATTTTGGTCACCCATCATCGGATTGACCGCGCCAATGGTTGCACAACGTTGCGATCATTGTTAAACGTACAAGACCGTGGCGCCACCGAGCTCCTCATAACGACAGACCTTATTGTGGTGTCGAATAGTCATTGACTCCTCTAAATCCTTTTGCTACGGCCTCACGCCGTACATTCCCCAGATTAGCGTTAGCGGCAGGTGTGCCGGCAAGCGCTAACAGCACAATTTGGCCGCACAAATCGCCGACAGATTGCCGACACACTATTATTCATTGTTCGGTCTGTCTGTACATCGCTGCTGGGTAAAGGTGGACGTTCACTATCAATATTTGATGAAGAATTCTTTGAGAAGTCACATTTAAAACACAATAGATTTTTCATTGTTGTGGTTTATCCTACTTAAAACTAAAGCATTTAGGTAAATTTTTCAAAATAAAATGGATTCTTGGGGTACATTTTTCAACATTTTAAAATCTGTTCATGTAGATATCTATGGAATGTAAGGAAGAAAACCAACACCTCTCTGGTGTGGTTGACTTGGGGTGCCAATCGAGCGGAGATTCGCTATGCCCTACCTCTCTTAAATTATGGGTAAAGCTTCCAGATGTTAACCCGAAAGTGGCTAACAACTGGAGACGCTTATGTCCAGCATTGGACTGATGATGAAAATAATAAAAATGAAAATATTTATTGCAAAATTGAAATTAAAAATGATGATGTATGAATTAAAACTTTTCACAATGGCTATTTTATTTGGATAAATTAAACAAATTTTGTCCTTTCTAATAATGCTTTGAAGCGAAGTATGAATTCCCCTCAAGTATCGCAGCATCCTAACAGTATTGCGCATGCGCTCGTTTCACGCAGCGCGGCGCCGATAGCACCTACAGACTATACATAATGACAACGCTTATTGCTATTTAATTCGATCTATTGTTTTTATGGGAATCAACGATGCTCTTCAGGTGTTTGATCTGCGCAACATGATAAATTGGTTGCGATGATTACGTTTTAAGGATAATTTAACACAATTGTTGCAAACTTCATGTTTGCTTGCCTACTTATTATGTTTTTTTTTCTCTCTCATAATAATTGTGTGGAAAAATCAAGCTTGGGCCTCTGCCCAAGCTTGATTTATTACTCTTAATATAAAAACAATCCAGTAACTTTAACGTATAATAATATATAACTAGCGGGATTTAACGCGCATACCTTTTTTAAAAACCCGACATTACTTTAACGTAGTCTCCATTTGGAGTGTTACCCCTCCTGGTATTGGTAAGGCTTGCGTGGGGGCACAGGCCCAACACTCCTCGAGATAATTTAATATGTGTATGTATGTAAGACAGGATACATCGGCCAGACATTCCTTGTTTCTGACTAACCCAATATGATTAATTTGGATTTATAAGCAAGGACTCGTATGTTAAAAATCCACTGGTTGGTATTTGCATTTAAAACTTCTAGAGGTAGTCCTCTAGTAAAGAGTGGATAAAAAAATGTGTGTATTTACGACATCACATTCCAACGTGTATTTTTTTAAAATGCTGGCTGACTCTAACGTGAATCAAAATAATATACCTACTACATTACATCTATGTTCAGTTTTAAGTCTTCGGCAAACATCATCTGTAAAACTAAACAAAATCATTAGCGCATGCAGCGATCTCCGAATAAGTGATTATTAGTTACGCATGTCCCTCTCCCTTGCTCAATTATCAAATTGTCAAGTAGCAATACAATAATGACCGGGCAATGTGATAAATAATGAAGTTTAGACAGTAATTATCATTCTTTTTCCTATAGAGCTTAGCATTATTCATAATGCCCGAGCATCATAAATAATGCCCGTATTAATCATTTGGTCCATAACCGTAAGCAGCAGTATTTAGGGCATTAGATTGTGTTCAGAGCGAAAAGATAGGTCGTTCCCTTACTCGTACACCCCACTATCGTTTACTACAACGAGAGTGCTATTATCGCCTCCATAATATTGCACCATGGAGGTCATCCTTTATAAGCCAAATTGGTCAATTTTTAATAAAACACAATAGTAATAGTGTCGATCGCTTGTTGCGATGTAAGTAATGTCCAGTTATTGTGTACCATACAAATTGCACTAGCTTCGATTCATCACTCTGTTATTGACTGTAAATGTTCAATGATCATAATGGGAAGGGACAAAATAAGCCATTACGGGCAATCCTCTATCAGTAATGATCTTGGCCAGTTGTTCTCAAAGAGTTCTTTTGTAACCACCAGGGGTCGATTGTATGTAAAGCCAAAAGTGTTTGCCCAAAGTGGCGAATCACTGGCGAGGCCTATTTTCAGCAGTGGACGACTATAGGCTTACGATGATGAGAGGTCGATTGATCCACTCAATGGGGCATAACGGTATGGTGGATGCAGCCACACCGTTTAATTAATTCTATTGCTCTCCGGACAGGGTTAAAAGTACTTGATCTCCCCACACCAGGAGTGCTGGCCAGGGCATGCAGGGACGCGGCCGCTTACTTCTGCGTAACCCGAATCACTGCCAGTTGTTGCCCACTAGCGACACAGGAGGATTTAGTGGGTATGCCCTCCATTCTGGGAGGTGTGAGTCCTACACACCACGCTGTCTCCCCCCGCATTCAAGGTAAAGGGGCCGATTGCATTCCCGTCTTTAAAAAACCTTCAAAATTTATTAAGTTTTATTAAGCAGAAGAGAGAAATCCAATTTGTTTGAGATGGGCGCACGTAAACAGCCTGTTCTGTGGCCGATACAGCAAGTTTGAGAACATCTGAACCCCACCATCCATTTAACCTTTCGACTCAACAATACCAGTTTAAAGGTCGATCATAACAATTACACACTTCGGAAGTTCACGAGCGGATATTAGCGTGTTTCGACATCTCCACGTTGGCAGTACCGTATTAATTCCGTTGGCTCATTGTTTGACCGTAACCTTCGCTAAAACATTAGCGCGAAGCTTCTCAGCCGTGAATCCCTTCTGATATCATGTGAATAGTCCCTTAACGATATGGAAACAGTTTGTTTCGCGACCTTATACAGCTAGTTTTAGATAACGGAACATCTTCCCAATTATAGAGTGTAATTTGTAAGACAATGAGAAGGGAAATGAAGAGCAATTAATAAGCTGTCTGCATATAGGTACGTTGGAATCGAATTTATTCAGGTTTTAGTACAATGATTGTTAGATAATTTATGACGTGAAAATGGTTGTACCCTGTCTGATGTAAAACAGACGATGAGGTTCATGAAATGTAGGTAGATTATCCACATCACACCGACAGAATGAAGAAGATCACATCTTAACTAATATTATAAAGCTGAAAAGTTTGTTTGTTTGAACGCGCTAATCTCAGGAACTACTGATCCGAATTGAAAAATTCTTTTTGTGTTGAATAGACCATTTATTGAGGAAGGCTTTAGGCTATATAACATCACGCTGCAACATATTAGGAGCGAAGACATAATGGAAAATGTAAAAAAAACGGGGAAATAATAACTATTCCACGCGGACGAAGTCGCGAGCACAGCTAGTCTACACTAAGACTAGTTCTAAGTCATGTCATGTCACATAGTGCTTTGGGTCATATATATAGCGACCTGTATATTGTAATCTGTTGCCAGCCAAATGACCTCGGGGTCGTCTTTAAGCCAGTAAGTAAGGTTTCCGAGCTTGTGGGTACGTCCGGGTTGGGCCGGCATGACGGTGGCAACTGACAGGTAACTGACCAGTTACTTGCCCGTTGTCACAGCGACTTGAGCTTCTCTTTCGATTTCCATCAGGCGTAGGGATCCTATTATGTCGAGCTGCTATATAAAAAATAGTCGAGAATACTGACAAGCAGCTCGTAAATTTTCATATTGAAAAGCTATCATAATAAATATCATTATCATTGCGCTGTTAAGTCAAAAGCTGAACATTCAAACATAAAATACAAAACCTCTCTATTTCGTTATCCGTTAAAGAACCCATCGAATATGATATATCGCCTGTCTAATAGCTAAGCAAACGACTTCAAGTAAACAGACTGTGATTTATAAAAGGAAATAAAATGGTTGTCTCGAGTCAAAACCTGCTAGACACGATGAAAGTCTGACCCTTAGTTCAAAAGGCTCGAGTTGTCGCTTTCTGCATTTACGTATAGGCAAATGTAGTACATACAGGGAGTATTTTCTTTAATTACTTGCAATTGGAAGAATATACCTTTAAATAAATAAATAACCCAAGACATGCCACACTGGGCCACACAGCGCCACCTAGCCCCAAACTAAGCCGAAGCTTGTACTATGGGTACTAGACAACTGATAAACTTACTTAGATACATTTTTTTTTGTAAATAAATACATAATACATAGAAAACACCCAGACCAATACAATGTTCATAAACACAAATGTTTGTACTGTGCGGGAATCGAACCCACGACCCTTGGCTCAGAGGGCAGAGGTCACTACCAAATGAGCCACCGAGCCTGTCTTTGTATATGGATGGCGATACCAAGATCGATCAAAATGGCGAACTATTGGAGAGGCTACGTCCTATGTTCGGCGCTACCTGAATCCCTGCAAGTTGCTGCCCACTGGTCATCATCATTATCAGCCTATTGCAGTCCACTGCTGGACATAGGCCCCCCCAGTGGTTCGCCAGTTAGGGCAAACATCTGGAGGATATACCTATAATCGCCACGCTAGGCAGGCGGGTTGGCGATCGCAGGGCGTAGCTTCTCGCTCCGGTGACGCTGCTGCCCGTCATCAGTCTGTGATATTTAGCTACGCCTTCAATTGTGATGGTTATGCTGCCACGCCTCGTTTGTTATTCGGCAGGATGCACCACGGGCAGGTGAGGATGGCTTGGAGGGAAAAGATGATAGGCCGTTTCTTTACATGCCCACTGGTGATAGGGACATATTTTCGCAATCCAATTCGCAGTGGGCCTACAGTGCCTCACGGATAAACGGCCCTGGTATTATCGCTATAAGCGATCGCTTCCAGAAAATCTTTGAGTAAGGAATAACCAGACAGAAAGGGTAAGTTGGTGTTCACGGTGTAGTAGATCGCGACGAGTGGAAAACGTTGAAGGAAGCCTACACCAATATGGTCGAAAAAGGCTAAAGAACAAGAAAGGTGTGGGTCATGAAGAGCTCATGCTCTAACTCTATAAATAGTATTTTTTTTTAAATGACTACGATGATGGCCAGGCCGGCCTTGTCATCATCACCGGACTGTTGGGGGAGCGGAAGGTTCTTTCCCCTAGGTAAGCTAAGCAACATAGCTAAGGGCGCCTCCTAGTGGGGCTCGGGCCTCGGCTTAGGGCGTTGCTGGGAGGGTCCCTACGGACGATATTTTGAGGAGAGGGCGACCGGTTGCGGGCCGGTTTCGCGGGCGGGACGGGGAAGCTAGGGGACGACACGGCGCAGGACCCTGCCGGCGGGGTCGGAACGACGGGCGTGAAGTGTTAGTCTGTGTCGCGAGCTATTCGGCGGCGGCCAGCATGGCGAGGGTAATAGGATCGTCATCGTCCAGGAGGACATGACGGGGGCGACGTTTCCTACCATGGGGGGCTTCGGGAGGGACGTAAAATAGTAATACACAAATAACACTAGATTTATAACATACTTTCGATTATGTTCTCTGAATCAATGAATAGAAATAGCACTAGATATATGATTCATATTCTCATGCCAATTAAACATCATGTTGACTTGTCAGATGTGATTCAGTGTGCAGATGTGCATGCGCAGACCACGGCGCGGGCCCACGCTAGGGCGTGGAGTCACGACTGAGGTTTCTCCGTTCATATGGTAACTAACTTTCGCTCCCACTAAACATGGTAACAGGAAGATTTTCCTTATGAATATCTGTGTAAAAATGTTGATACATGTAAGACCTACAACAGGCTAATTTTTGTATCGGCAATCGGCTGATTTCATGACTGCATTGAGTAGAATCAATACACGTTTGCTTAAGTATCTAGTCGTTTTTTAAAAGATAGTGAGTAAATAATATTAGTAATTTGTCCAAAATCAAATAATGAAAAACAGAATACAAATGTGCTTTATGGGCATTATTACGTGTAATAGTAATGCAAAAAGTATTAAGCCGTTTGTGGTACCTAATAAACATTTTTTCATTCTTTCTCTTTCAAAAACGGCATACCTAACTACAGTAAAATGCAACAGCATAAAAAACTTTTTTTTTAAAAGCGAACTGGAATCCCTTTTACTGCGGCCTTTCTTCTCACCGGGTCTCGCGTCGAAGAGTTAGTAGGAAAAAAATGTTCGAAAAATTATTTGCTTTTACATGGAAAGAAACTTTGAACACTGATTATTTAAATCATCTCAGCATCTTAGCACACCGCAGATCATTATGCAAAAAGCTCACTGCATCTTCGCGATAACATAGTAAGCGCATTAACGTGTTATGCAGCATTACGGCATCGCGTAGACGAAGAGTCGATTAAATGTTTTCTGAATCGATTTCTCGGTTGGCCGACTCCCGCGCATCCCGACTGCATGAGTGAAAGTGACGTTTGGTGCGTGCGATAAGCGGAAGCGATTTTTGTTAAGGAGTCTTTTTCTTAAGAGCCTTCACTTGTCTCACTTATATCAAATCGCTCTTCAGTTTACTGTAAGTCTCGTACAATGCCGGCCACTCGGAGAAACAGCCGGGAAAAGGAAGAAACCCTTCTTTGACGTCACTCGCTCCCGTAAAAATGCCTCACCGAGTGACGTCATGCGTAATTTCAACGGGCTATAACTTTGTAATTTTTGGTCTAATTTACAAATGAAAAAACACGTGTCTTTTATTTTTGAACAATCTAAAAGGCGGACTAATGAATTTTTTTTAGGCAACATGAGTCCATATATCCAGTTATTTGCCCGAAGTTGCGAGCAACTGCAGTGGCGTACGTCCAGCAGTGGACTGTAACGGGCTGATGATGATGATGCCAAGAAATTTTACAATCATGAAGTTGCTCATACCTTACGCCACACACTGAGCCTACTAAAAGTCTATGATCAGTTATCTGCGCGCACGCACCGCTCCGGGTTAGCGCTCTGCGCGGCATGCGCGTCGTCCATCGGTAATCGTTATTAATTAGCACTTGAATGTCAATCATTTCGCGGAGTGCACTCTCATTAGTTTAACGACTCGCGTAAAGCCTCGTTTTTGGGTGCTTTTCGACACAACGAGACTCTTCACGTGACGCGCTGAGAGATTGGTGTCTCCTTAAATTCAAATCTTAACTAATATTATAAAGCTGAAGAGTTTGTTTGTTTGAACGCGCTAATCTCAGGAACTACTGGTCCGAATTGAAAAATTATTTTTGTGTTGAATAGACCATTTATCGAGGAAGGCTTTAGGCTATATAACATCACGCTGCAGCTATTAGGAGCGAAGAAATAATGGAATGATGGATGTAAAAAAAAAGGGGAAAAAATAACTATTCCACGCGGACGAAGTCGCGAGCACAGCTAGTAATTTATAATTAAGATAGGAAGCGACCTATCATCTTCTACCACCAAGCCACCATCACCTGCCCGTGGTACATCCTGCTGAATAAAAACCGAGGCTCTAGCTACCGACTGGTGGCGGTGTATTTAGAATCTTCGTTTGAACGCTGATGATGATGTGACTTGATAGGCTGATCATCTGGTTCACGTACTGCATTGTCACTTTCATAATCATACAATTAACCGATTATAAAGTCATCTCCTTTGTAGAATTCCTGAATTGCAGAAACATGCCCCCCACAGCGTCTAACGTCAAAATCAAACCACAAATCGGATGGCAACCAACTATTATCTCCGATGATATCTTCTCGATTGAATTACGTAATCGATTGTACCCGTGATTTATCGATTCGGCGATGTAATGATGAATCTTGACGTATTTCGGTCAATTCCTTCTTTCTTATGTCTGATTGATGTGTTTACGAATTAAGCGGATGATTGTATTATTGGCTTTTGTAATTTGATATCGTGTATTGTTTGTGTCTGTTACTGAGAAATTGAAAAAATGTATAATGGAATAAAGAAACACTGCGTGGGACGCCCTCTAGCGATCCGATGACATAATAAAAGACGAAGGTCACAGGCGCTATGTCCCGTTTTCCCAACATTTCCCTTCTCTGCTCTTATTGGTCGTAGCGTGATGAAAAGTATACCTGCGCTGGAATATCAAGAATATTTGTATCAAGTTTCATTAAAATCCGTCAAGTAGTTTAACAAACAGACAAAAATTTTACTAATTGCATTTTTGGCATCAGTATCGATCACTTATCATACCCTGATGGTTATTTTGAAAATATATTTTTTTTTATAGTGGCTCGACATAATGGCTTCCCTACGCCTGATGGAAAGCGAAAGAGAAGCCCAAGTCGCTGAGACAACGGGCAAGTAACTGGTCAGTTACCTGTCAGTTGCCACCGCCATGCCGGCCCCACCCTAACCGGAAACCCTACTCACCGGCAGAAACACGACCCAGAGGTCATTTGACTGCGGTATTCTATAGGGTGGAGGTCCTTCCCCGGACGGGCGGCTCAATTCGAGCGGAGATTCGCTATGGCATACCTCTCTTAAATTTACAGATTTATTTTAAGTATAGATATAGATTTATCGCTTTAGACACACACCGCACAGACCCTACACAGCACGACCCTCGTGCTTCCGACCCCAGGATACTATCAAGCTTCTCTCATAACGTGAGCCAGTCTCAGGGCAAGCCTAGTTCATAGTAACATGTACTGTTAGCACTTAGGGCATTTGCAAACGTACCTACACTTTGGATACCAAACTACGTCTTAGTTATGGGATTTTTTTTTCCTAACATAGCTTAGTGCCTTGTTGTTGCCTGATGGAAAGTGGAAGAGAAGCCTAACATCACCTGCCCGTGATGCGTTCTGCCGAATAGCAAACGGGGCGCTGGCAACCAAATGGTGGCGGTATAACCATGACAATTGAAGGCGTAGTTAAATACCACAGACCGATGACGGGCAGCAACGTCACTGGAGCGAGACGCTACGCCCTGCGATCGCCAACCCGCTAGCCCAGCGTAACGATTATGAGTATAGGTATCCTCCAGATGTTTGCCATAAGTGGCGAACAACTGGAGAGGGCTATGTCCAGCCTGCAGTAGCCTGATGATGATGGGGTCCCTACGAATTTGCATTGGAAGGGAACTGAGGGCACTATGGGCACTGAGGGCACTATGGGCACTGAGGGCACTATGGGCACTGAGGGCACTATGGGCACTGAGGGCACTATGGACACTGAGGGCACTATGGGCACTGAGGGCACTATGGGCACTGAGGGCACTATGGGCACTGAGGGCACTATGGACACTGAGGGCACTATGGGCACTGAGGGCACTATGGGCACTGAGGGCACTATGGGCACTGAGGGCACTATGGACACTGAGGGCACTATGGGCACTGAGGGCACTATGGGCACTGAGGGCACTATGGGCACTGAGGGCACTATGGGCACTGAGGGCACTATGGGCACTGAGGGCACTATGGGCAAGTGCCCACTGGAAAAGAGGGGTCTGGCCAAAACCTATGATTTTCATTTGTCACGCAAAGAAGCAGAAGTGTGTATTACTAGTACCATCCATTTATATACGTTCGCGCCGAGCCTTAACGCGATGGTAAATAGATCATCTCTGTCTCAGGCCGTTACGTCACGACGGCGTAACGTCTGATACGATCAGCTGTAACTCGAAATTAATGTGGAAACGTGGCGACTTTCGGGAAAGTAATCGTGCCGCGTCACAATGCACTCGGCGACTCGTGTATGATACGGATAGTCACATAGAATGTGCTGGATGTCTATGAAAGGGTCTTTTAAGGTTCTGTTGTTCAGGTTTTTAAGCCTTATAAATTAGTCGTGTCGGTCAGCCTAAGGCTATCTTTCTAACGGTTAGCTTTAGAAAGAAAGAAAGAACAAGATGTAGGTAGGTACATCGACAAAGTGTTACATTAAAAAAAATAAAGAGGGGCTTATTTTACCCGCGTCTTCCCTATCGTTTGGGGTATGATTCTTGTCGCTTCCTTTTGATAGAAACTGCCTTATTTATTTGACGGTAGAGACATTTGTGTGTGCCTAATATGCTTGTTTCACGTCTAAATCCTATTGTTATACATTTCATAGGTGATGGTTTTCTGTTCCATTTCACCTAATTCCGATTCCAATTTTTGTCTTAAACCATAAACACACTATATAGGTATAACATTTTTATGTCGCGGCCACACATTGGATTCAACTTTGCGTCCAATCACTGTCCAAATACCAACCAATACTTCCGCGCTCAATGTCTTCATTGTGTCAGAGTACCGAGTCAGAGTGCGCCCAATGCACCAATGTATGTAACATTGGTGCATTGGGCGCAAAACGTTACGTTGGTGCAAATATCTCCAATGTGTGGCGTTGGCTTTATCAACATTTTGTAAAAAATAAATACAAGAATATTTTTCTGGATATCATATTACTATTGCTCTACCATTTCATTCCTTATGAGTTTACTAATACATGCATTGAAAAGGTACAATGCATGAATACTCAGATATGCATGCTTCCTATACATCGTACCGAGTTCTTGTCACCCGACTACCATAATTATACTCATACATAATTGCGTTTTTACACTAGTAATTTTCATGAAATTAATCGTGTATTTCGTTCCGGTATGATAAATGTCAATTTTATTGTTAAAACAGTTTACGTTTGATCGTAAAATATTGTGCTGGTTCACTTATTTATTGGCAGTTAGCATGCGACTACGATATAATATTTCATTGATATTAATGCTACGTAATATATACTTATCTACATTTTATGTCCGACATTAGGTAGATAAGTATACAAGGTGACTTTTTAATCACTATCCAATTTTTTTCTGGGCATTAGGCAAAGTTAATAGAGCCCATTTCTGCAAAAAAAAATATAGGTAAATTTTTTACAACAAATTCATTGTCCCGAACCAATTATAAATTTCACATGGTTACCATTTCGTAGTACTCGCGGTAATACCGTCTTACCTTTGACTCGTAATACTATTGATATTTATCGTTTTGCGTACTAAATATTTACGCCAGAAATGGTAACCATGCGAAATTTATAATGGATTCGGGACAATAACTTTGTTGTGAAAATATTTACTATATTCATTTTTGCAGAAATAGGCTCTAATAACGATACCTAATGTCCAGAAAAAAAATGGATAGTGATTAAAAAGTCACCTTGTACTCGTATATTTATTGACAATGTTTGACAAATGTTTCACAAATAGACCTTAGCCGTTTAACAGACGGCATTCAGCTAAAATTGCAGTATTTTCCCACTGCCTACCGTTTCGCACACTGATTGTAAACAAAATCACGCGAAACCATTTTTTTCTCAGCAAAAACAAACCGAAAATTGTAAACGCAACAGATAAACAATTCAATGGGCCTGTTTGTTAACGCTTACCGTTTTAATTATAAAAAGGATTAATTAAAATTGTTGTTTCCGTAATTTTTATTATTGTCGCTGGATTTTGTGTTGAAAGATAAAAAAACTTGATTAATTTAAATGTGTATCGGGTTTGTATTTTCTGCTTTTTTAAAACGTAGTTAATCCAATCCTGATTCTGATTTGCTAAAGAAACCTAAATTGTTTTTTTTTTTCCTTTTTTTTATGAAAAGAGTGTACAGGATGACTTCACTCCACCTGACTTCCGATGTTAGCTACTCATGTTTCTTGTATTACTAGGTTTTAGGATTATATCATCATCATCAGACTTTCACAGTCCACTGCTGGACATAGAACTCCAGTCTTTTTCCAAACATATGGAGGCTCATAATCATCACACTGAGCAGGCCGGTTGGCGATCACAGGGCGTAGCTCCTCGCTCCGGTGACGCTGCTGCCCGTAGCCCGTCCTTCATCGGCCTGTGGTTGTTATTCAACAGGTTGCACCACGGGCAGGTGAAGGTTGTTTGGAGCGCAAGGATCGTAAATAGCTCTCTTACATCTAAGAATATTATACGTATACCTACTGGCAACCCTGCGATCGTTGAACACACATCGTACTGCACTGATTCACAGTTAGGCGCGAAGGTCGGCTGTTAAGTACTTTACAAATTGGGTGTAATTCTCGGACGCCATCGCCTGTTTCCATTCACCGATAAGGCCTTTGTTTTATTTTAAACGAAAGATTAGCTCAGATATAATATTCAATACTTATTGCAAATACTTTTAATACTTTTATCTAAAGTCAAACTACAAGTAAAATCAGTCAATCAGCCTATTGCCGTACATTGCTGAACGTAGTAGCCAATGCGAGCCGAGGTAACCGAGCCCCTATGACAAGATTATGTAGCATATACAACAATCACTTCAACCATCTTGATATATTTTCATTACCAGCTTATTGCAGTCCACTGCTGGACATAGGCCTCTCCAGTTGCTCGCCACTCAGGGCAAACATCTGGAGGATATGCCCATAATCGCCACGCTGGGCAGGCGGGTTGTCGATCGCAGGACGTAGCTTCTCGCTCCGATGACGCTGCTGCCCGTCATCAGCCTGTGGTATTTAGCTACGCCTTCAATTATGATGGTTATACCACCATCAGTCGGTTGCCAGCGCCTCGTTTGTTATTCGGCAGGATGCACCACGGGCAGGTGAGGTTGGCTTGGAGCGAAAAGAAGATAGGCCGCTCCCTTACATCCCTTATTCCCTCATCCCTTATTGATATATTTTGTTTCAGTTTTATTAAATTCAAAAAACTTGCCCTGAAACTATCCAGACTACTCCAAATGAGATGATGATGATGATAAAAGAATAGTTTTTGTCTTTAAAATTACAGACGAAACGTTTGCTAGGATTTCTACTTCATGTGATTACACGTACTTCGAAAAGCTTACAAGTCAGCAGTCCCATACAGCTGTAATGCTAGTTAAGCAATGAAATCGCCTTCACATTGAAATTGAAAGGATGCTACACATGAAGGTTATGAGAAGTCTATAATTATCCGGCATTTCTCGGTCAACTCGGCTAATAACAATGATATGAAGATACGATGATAACCAAACTACTTTATTGCAGCCACCTTGCGCGTACTAGCTCCAGAACCGAGTTTTCTTTCCACCAATTTTGCTGTAATCATCAGCCTGACGTGTTGACGTTTCGGCTTCCGGATTTAGAATAGAACCACTCCCATATTATACCGTGGGTGATGTAGAAGACGACTAAGGTTTATCTGGGTACAAATACGCGTCACCAACTCACCAACTCACCTGCCAAGCGTAGTGAGGAGTGTGGGGCTAATCCCCCAAATGACAATTGTCATTGAGAGGAGCCTATGTCCAGCAGTGTACATTTGCAGGATCATGATGCAAATGGGAGTGTTAAGGCATACATTTTCAGACACTACTTCATCATCATCATCAGCCTATTGCAGTCCACTGTTGGACATATGCCTCTCCAGCTGTTCGCCACCTAGGGCAAACTACTGGAGGATATACCCATAATCGCCACGCTGGGCAGGCGGGTTGGCGATCGCAGGGCGTAGCTTCTTGCTCCGGTGACGCTGCTGCCCGTCATCGGCCTCTGGTATTTAGCTACACCTTCTATCGTGATGGTTTTACCGCCACCAGTCGGTTTGCCAGAGCCTCGTTTGTTGTTCGGCAGGATGCACCACGGGCAGGTGAGGATGGCTTGGAGCGAAAAGGTGATAGGTCGCTCCCTTACATACAGTCACTACTTAAAACAATGGGATTTGGATCGAATGAGAACATCGGGCCTCAGACCTACTGAGATTAACTAACTTCACCATTACATTAATTCATCACCTTCCATCAATTTTATTGGTCTTGGTCCGTCCACTGCTGAACGTAGGCCTCCTTCACCACTAAAAGCTAAAAAAAATTTTTTTTCAGCTAGTAAGCCCAAGACTGCCGACCAGCAATAGCCGAATCTGGCCACATTATCGAGATGCGACGACCTTCGTTTAGTTTCGATTGCATCAGTGTAATGTATATCTCGTTAACGGACTCAGATCCGGCGATAGCGCTGAGGTCGCTCCCAGATGATCGCTGGGAATGAACTGACTCCGTATTGGAAAGAACTACTTAGTCATCCGTCTGATGTGCATTCGTTGGTCATCGCAAGGTTAAAATCGTTTCACAAGTTAGCGTTTGAAACTAGGTAACACTAGGCTACAATAGAATTACTTACTTCATACTTTATTGATACAAAAGAAGGCAGGTTTTATTTATATTAAAGTTTAGGTTAGCTTTGTCATCATCATCATCAGACTATGATTGGGTATAGTGGGAAGGGTAGTGGGATCGAACCCACCTGGGGCAAACATTCAACATATGAACATTTGTATCTGTTCCCTGTAACATTGTATTTAAGTAAATCGCAAATGTATACCTATACATTTGCGATAGGAACTATCGTTAGTAAGGAATCTCATCCAGCATGGCGATTATAGGTAAAGCCTCCAGATCTTTGGCCAAAAGGGGGAACATCTGGAGAGGCCTATGTCTAGCCGTGGACTGCGAAAGGCTGATGATGATGATGATTATATGGCGCACGTTCAAAAGTTCTAAACTACTCTTAGAAGTAAAACATATGTCCGTTACCTGTAGGTTATCTGGAAGAGATCTCTACCAGCGATAAGACCGCCTATATTGCACAAAGATACGTCTGCAATTTTGTATGAACGTTTTATTTTTAAGGGCAATAAAATAGTACAATATATAATATATCTTTTTAGTATGTAATAAGCTTTAGTTAGATTACAAATAGATACCTAATTATGATAGTCCCTTAGCTCCATAAAATGGTCAATTTATAAGGAGCCTTATTAACTACACCTGATTAGATCCTTAATCAAGGACGCAATTTGTACACCTGTTCATAGATTGATATCTAGCCTATAATGAGCATTGAAAACATGTCAGACGCGGGCCCGTATATTTGTGACATTTTAATGTCAGTCACTTATGTTCGTTATGTTCCTATCTAAATAATTATCAATGTAATTGCAAATATCAAGGTTACATTTGTAGATGTTTTAAATTGGACATTTTATTGATAGGAACTATCGTTATTTTTTCATGTATTCTAGTAATTTTGTGCAATGCGGAGAAGTTTTAGGTAGACGTGGTATAGGACGCCCTTTGGGTTTGGGCCGTTGGGCTGATGACCTTAGAAGAACTGCTGGCATAGGCTGAACGGGGAAAGGCCGAAATAGAGAAATGTGGGGCGAATTAAAGGAGTCCTGCGTTCACTAGTGGATTATCTTCATCAGCCCATCGCAGTGCACTGCTAGACTCTCAAGTTAATCGCCACTTTGGTCAAACATCTGGAGGGATTGCCCATAATCGCTACGCTGGTAAGGTGGAGGTTGGGTTGGCGATCGCAGAGCTTAGCTCCTCGATTCGGTGACGCTGCGACCCGTCATCGGCTTGTGGCAAATAGCTACGCCTTCAATCGTTTGTTATACGGCAGAATGCGGACGGGCTAAGGCTGTTGATTAAAGCTAACACCGGTCAACATTCTTCACTACTCTAAAAGCGAACCTAATTTATATCACCAAAGGAACATTACACAAGCATAGATACCATTGTACCATTGCAAAATCTTAATTTATGTCATGCGTCAAAACCAATCATCCTATGAACATAACCACTTTCATTTTTAATACAATAAGTCTGAGATCGCAGCAAATCGTACACGAGTAGGTACATACTTGTAACAAAGGAGGTTAATAACAAAACAAAAATTGGATCACGTTTGGGCAGAGACGAAATCGACGTCTGTTTTGACTTGCACGTCGTGGTTATGTAAAGATGCAACTGCCACTTTCAAATAGAAAGGACTTAGTAATAGTGGATAAACTCATCGATTGTACTGGGGGCGGGCTGAGTGATGGTCTGTAAGCGTTTTCTGACGTGATATAATTTGCTATTTGTTTGTTTCCTGTACAAAAAATCTTTAAGTCATAATCATCAGCCTATCACAGTCCATTCCTAGATATAGATCTCTTCAGTTGTTCGCCACTTTGGGCAACGATCTGGAGGCTTTACCCATAATTGGGATGATGACTAAAAAATAATTTAATGTCCATCAGATAGATTAATGAAAAATATTGGATAAGTATTTTTTATTTTGCCTCTTGTTCAAAAACTTACGAAGATACATTGATTTTAAATGTCACATGACGTCACGTTAGAGTACAAAATATACTCTAACGTGACGTAGTTAGCCCCCACTCCGTAACTTTAATGCGCTATATCTAAGTATTTTCTTGTTATTTCGACAAAACAAAAAATACGGGTCTTATATTTTTTTATTATCTAAGAGACGGACTAATTATTTTCTTCATTTTCATACCTTGTCATCATCCGTATTGTCACACTGGGCTGGCGCTCTCTGCGGTGCCACTACTGCCCGTCATGTGCCTGTGGTATTTAGCTACGCCTTCAATCCTGATGATTATACCGCCACCAGTCGATTGCCAGAGCCTCATTTGTTATTCGGAAAAATGCTTTACTGGCAGGTGAGAGTGACTTGGAGCGAAATAATGATAGGTCGCTACCTCACATCTCTACGATACGGGAAGCGCCAAAGCATACGGCCTGCCTACCATGTTCAGCCGCAGATGAAAAGCGGCGGGCACTCCTGGTTTGGTACGATGCGTAGTAAACTTCCTCTGGCGGACGCCCGGGTCGGGGGCAGCATAGAGCATACACGTCTAAAGGTACGGAGCCTTTTAAGCCTTTGCAACTATGAAGTCGCTTCCGCTCATGACACAAGCCGCACCTTAACGGTATCACCGTGAATGGCCCGCGTGATCTATCTGCTTTCTTCTGTCCGAGCGGCGCGGCGCACTCCGCATAATTAGGCGCGCCGTTGTTAATGAGCGCTCGTTACTCATTACATTGACTGATTTGACGATTGTGTCGCGAAACTAATAAGTGTGAGCGTTCGTGTGACGTTAGTGCTATTGCGAATGATTTTCCACGGTTATAAATTTGTTTGTACGAAAGCTCTAAAATGTTTGGCGTTTAAACAATGCCTAAAACTTCGTACCACTTGTCTATAAATGTTTGTATTTTGTGCAATAAAGAATATATATCTATCTATCTGAAAGGAAATCGATTAATGACGTCATAGATAAATGTGATAAATGTCATAGAAATATCGTGAATTGACTAAGATTTAGATAATTTGGACTCAATGCGACATTTGAGTTGAGGACATAATTAATACTATTTTTAATCGACTCCTTACATGTACCTAATAACCACGCTAATAACAGACTTCCTACGTTGAATACACAATACACGATTTAAGGCGCAGCGATTTTACTTGTGTTAAAATCGTAAATTATTAAATGACTGTCAGGCTACCGTAAATACTACAACTAATACAACTAACTGAAATCCATTGCGTTAAATAATACATTTCAACTGTCGTTTATTATTTTCCGGAAGTTAATCAACTACCTAGGAAATTGATCAACTTACGATTCTTGCTATTTTCCGATGACATATATGTTGATGATTCCGATGACACAGATGTTTACCCAAACTGGCGAACAAAGAGGCCTTTGTCCAGCAGTGGACTGCAATAGGCTGATTATGAAGGTATTATTTCAAATATCATTATACAACTTCCGCATTGCATCTTTCAATAGACATCATCCTTGACATCGGATGCACCAGGTATGTAGGATTCACACGAATTTGACATTTGTCACAATCACTTTTTATCGCATCCTCTTCTAAATGTCAGAAAGTGTGTTACATTTTTATACGGCTCATCTTTCAAATGTCAGGCGGCATACTGAAGTTATCCTTTTGAAAGGTAACATCTTCAGAATATATCAATACTAGACCCGCTACATATGTACGGTATCACTACAGAGTATAAGACAGAGTCGCTTTTGTTTTCTATCAGTCCCTGTTAAAATTACTCAACAGATTTTGATGCGGTTTTTTCTTCACTCATCTCAATTGCCAGCAAGGTCTTACCCGACCGGAGAAAAATGGGCCATCTCTCTAGGCGTTTACTTATCACTCTTTTCTAACTCAAAGCCCAATATATCTCAAAGTTTAAGAGAGGTAGGGCATAGCGAATCTTCGCTCGAATTGAGCCGCCCGTCCGGGGAAGGACCTCCACCCTATAGAATACCGCAAATCACCTCTGGGTCGTGTTTCTGCCGGTGAGTAGGGTTTCCGGAGCTCGTGGGGGTTAGGGTTGGGCCGGCATGGCGGTGGCAACTGGCAGGTAACTGACCAGTTACTTGCCCGTTGTTTCAGCGACTAGGGCTTCTCTTTCGCTTTCCATCAGGTTTAGGGAAGCCATTATGTCGAGCCACTATAAAAAAAAAAGCAAAATCCCAAGGACATTCATCATTATTGCAGTGGACTCTTCAAATTGTAGAGTCATATTACCAAAAAGTCTAAAAGAACTCTACCCAAGCATTTGCATGTCTTAGCACCATTAAAACTAATTAAACGGTTGAAACCACAATTGTTCGCCACACAACGTGTGAAGATCTATACAAGTAGCCGGATCACTTGCAAAACCACTGTTTTGTTTTACTAATGCACGATATAATGATTTTAGAGTGTCAAGGGCACACATACTTGCGGAACGTAATATTGTGGTTTTATTTCGTCTTGCCACAATTCGATGGGAACCTTTTTTATGGGTATGAATGGTGGACGAATTATGGGAATGACGTTTAATAAATATACTTAAATAAATAAATAACCCAAGACATGCCACGTTGGGCCACACAGCGCCACCTAGCCCCAAACTAAGCCGAAGCTTGTACTATGGGTACTAGACAACTGATAAACGTACTTAGATACATTTTTTTTGTAAATAAATACATATTATTATACATAGAAAACACCCAGACCAATACAAACCGACATGTTCATGAACACAAATGTTTGTACTGTGCGGGAATCGAGCCCACGACCCTTGGCTCAGAGGGCAGAGGTCACTACCAAATGAGCCACCGAGCCTGTCTTGATGAATCATCATCATCAGCCTAGCGTAGTCCACAGCTGGGCCTCTCCAGTTGTTCGCCACTTTGGGCAGACATCAAGAGTTATTTTTTAAAATTAGACTTCAGAGGATTACTAGATCGTTTGCTGGTTTAAGTGTAAAACTGTTTAACAAAATACCAGAACATTTTGCCGAATTGCCTATAGATAAATTAAAGTTCCAAATGAAATCAATTCTCATAAAAGGGGGCTACTACAAAGTTGAGGACTTCCTGGGTGACAACATCTCCTGGACGGCTGCTTCCAAGTGAACTTTTTGCATTGTATAGCTTCTGAATTTTACTTTGCTTTATATAATTATTGAGATAATATAAATGATGCAATATGACAAATATTGTAAGGAAAATTGACATTGAAAAGAGCAACTGTCGAGTTTCTTGCCTTCTTCTCGATAGAAGCTGCATTCCGAATCCGGTGGTAGTTTACTTCCTTTTAATTTACACACTATATTCAATATTGACGATTTATAAGTGCTTGTCATAAGCTTAAAGATATGAACAATTTTTGATTTGATTTGAATGTGTAATAGTAAAATTGAATGGCATATGTGTGTATGTTTCATTATGTGTTTATCAAATAATCCCTATTTCCCGTGGACATACTAAAGTTTGCGTCCAACTGGGAATGGGCCCAAACTGGGAATGGGTAAAGCTTACCCTAAGTGTTGCGGAGGTCTGATGGCAGTCGCTCTGTGTAAAAGCTTAGCCCTCGCCAAATCTCTCAGTTTGGGAAGCCGACCCTGAGACAATCGGGAAAGAGGCTAGGATGATGATGATACTAAAGTTTGCGTCCGGCTTTATAGATTTCATTCTAAATTTCTCTCAGTAAGAATGAAGTCTCCTTACTTATTCGTGAAAAAGCTTATGTAAAAATGTATATGTTACTGTAAAAGTTCAGACTACGTAAACTAGAAAACGTAAATCCTAATATTTAAGAGTTCAACTTTTTTCTATGGAAAAGCTTATATAAATATTGCAAGCTTTTGAACTAAACTAGGATTATGTATGTATTACGTCAACGCTGATGCCCGTTTCCTGATATACCCTTAACCGTCTTCTACGGCACCCGCGTGTTAAAATGGGGTGGTCCTATTCTGAATCCGGTAACGATACAGACATTTAGCAGCTCTGTACCTACTACTAAAAATAAGTTCACCAAAGGACCTAGTTAAACTTATGTAATACTGTGAGTAACTGCTTTGGCCTAAGATACTTAAGTGATTATTATTCTGTGTTCATACATAATGTTATTGGCTGTTGTTATTCCTAATAAATAAAATAAAATAAAATCCTCTAAGTTTGAAAAAAAAAAGGAAAACCACCGACTTTAACTAAATGTCAATTTTAACAAAGCTTTATGGCCATCAAAACGCAATTCCGTAGAGATCTTTTACGTTTTATTGTTAGCTTATGTAAGTCATATTTCGTCATGACAATATAGTTTGTTCCGCTATACAATATTTGTGTTAGTCTGTCCGCATTGTTGTCTGTTTGTTTTGTAGCAAGGATCAATAACATCGCCCAAAAAGGGGCGAAAGCAAAAGATGATTTAGATTTGAAATCGATATTTCGATCGATTTTTCCTTTGTGAGATTCGTTACAAATTTGACAGTTGGTATTTGGACTTTTGTAAATGTGTAAACTTGTAATGACATTTCAATAACCTTGTTTGGATGTTAACTCTTTATAGATGTCACTGGTGGTTTCAATAGTTAACTAGTATATTATCGGCTGAATCTTCCGTTTTATCTTCGTATAAAGCGTATGAAAATCTGGAGGGAATAAAACTTCATCTTTGTAAGTTGGCATTATGCGAATATTGAATCTGATTAGTTGAATCTGATCATTTTAGTTGACTGTAGACTTTACAACTTGCCGTTTGAGATAATGCCTATACTGTTTGTTCTAGTCCTTGAAGGTTTGTACTACTTGGTATGACCTCTTTGATGCAGTTTATGTATTTTAGGCTCACTTATCATGACCTTCAAGTTTGAAGTCGCTCAGCAAGCTACGGAAAGATCGACAACCATAGGATTACAACGAGTTTTGGAGTAGATACCGCTTCTCGGCAAATGTACTTGTGAGGTAACAATTTGTGCAAGATAGCTGACCAGAAGTGGATGTGAGAAGCCCAGGATCTAGAAATTGGAGAGGCCTATGTGTTCGTGTGTGTGTATTACAAACAGCGATATTTAAGATGCAAATGACCCCTTTCAACATGGTATTCGCAAATTTCAAGTAATGTAACTGACCTACGTTACATAAACACATTTGTATAGCCACCGTCACGGTACACGGTCCTCATAAAACATGTGTCATTTTAGACGATATATCAACGACTTTCGTTGTAACTACTTTAGTTTTTATTATAAATTCGCGGATATTTTCATGTAAATCACTAGTGTAGTCCACTGTGACTACACTATTTCATGAACACAACCTATAGATGTAGCCACAGTATAGAACTGTTAAGTACAGTAGCCTAAGTTCAGTCTTTACTACTTCTAACAATTTTCCTCTTAACACGAGACTAATTCCAATTTAATTTTTACGAGTTTAGTAGGTTAATATTGAAAATTTGTTGTTTGAATTTTAGGTAACTGTACCTCCAATAATACGGTATAGTAGACCTGATTCATAAATCGAGCTATTACGCTATGGAAGATCTCTTTCATTTGTCAAAATGTTATGTAGTGTAGGTACAGCAGTTTGACGTGCAAAGTATTAAGGCTAGTGAATCTATTTACAGAAATAAACTATTTTATTTTGTTTATTTTTATAATACAATGGTTTTTTTTGTCTAATCCAAAGTCAAAGAGAAACCCAAGTCGGAAACGGAGAAATAGGTAAATGATTTCAGTTTCCACCATGCAAGCCTATAAAGTTCTAGCTTTACTCCGATTGTTCCCGAAGACATACATTGTGACAGAAGTAGCTATATATGTATAAGTATTTCAGCGGCCTTACAAGAGTCTTAGGCGATTCTCCCACTGCACCAAGGTCCGCCACAGCACGCGTTTCATCATTATCAGCCTTAAGATATGTGTTTAATCAAGCCAAACTGGTTCAGATAGAATCTGCGTGCGGGAACACTGCCAAACCGCGCGGACGCGTGGTGCAGTGGGTGAACCTCCTTACAACACTTTCCCACCTCGGAAAGAGATGTATTATATTCTTGTATCCATCACTTCACGATCTCCTACTGTTCTTTACACTATGACATGCCGCACCACTCGCTCTGCCGCCGCTGGTGTCCTAATAATTAATCATCATAACAATAGGTTCTCACGAAAGACATAATTGTGGTTATATAAGCGAAGCGTTTGTGTCGGTTTACTTCGCGAGATAAAAGCATTTTGGGACGCGGGAAAATACCTTTGAGCCGCTGTGTCTGGGGTTTGGTAACGTCGACTGCTGAATGGGAGAGATGGGTAGTTCATCATCATCATCAGCCTTTTGCAGTCCACTGCTGGACATAGGCCTCTTCAGTTGCTCGCCACCTAGGGCAAACATCTGGAGGATATACCCATAATCGCCACGCTGGGCAGGCGGGTTTGCGATTGCAGGGCGTATATAAGTTGCAATTTTGTAAGCGTACATACACCGGATGAAACTGACAATTTATTTAATTTATATAATACTAGCTGTGCCAGCGGCGTCGCTCGCGTGGATATCGGGTTTCAAAAATAACGGACTTCCATATAATACCCATCTATACCTTGTGCCTAAGTTTTAAGTTAGACCTCTAGCAATACATTGGTGAAAACCGCATTCAATTCTATGCAGTAGTTTTCGCGTAATGCGCGTTCAAACATACAGGATTAAATTTCTCGCGTTTTCCCAACACTTCCCGTCACTGCTCCGCTCCTATTGATTGTAGCGTGATGAAAAGTATCCTATAACCTGCCCAGGAGTATGAAGAATAATTGTACCAAGTTTCGTTAAAATCCGTCGAGTAGTTTTTGTTTCTATAAGGAACATACAGACAGACAGACAGACAGACAGACAGACAGACAGACAGACAGACAGACAAAAATTTTACTGATTGCATTTTTGGTATCAGTATCGATCACTTATCACCCCCTGATAGTTATTTTGAAAAAATATTTTATGTACAGAATTGACCTCTCTACAGATTTATTATAAGTATAGATCACAAAATAACCAACATAAAATGTATAACCTATATAAATAATATAAGTAGGAAACAAATATTCAGTATGGCCTTGATCTTTTTATTAAAATTAAATTATAGTAATCGTTCAATGATTTAATAGGACTAGATCTTAGCTTCCGTATAATATGTTGTACTTACTAATTCAATTAGTGCACTAGCTCTAGTTAATATTTTATATTTAAGTATTACATTCAATAATACTCATTTCTTCTACTTGAAGATCTTGTGGAAGAGATCGCTATTAGCGATAAGAACTTCTAAATTTGTACTATGTTACGTTTGTCATATGTTTTGTGCGATAAAGAATATTTATATTTTTGCTAGCTTTCTTGTTCAGATTTCTATAAGCCAAGTGTTTAAAAGAAGTTTTTGTAAAACATAATTTGAAATTAGAAATTTATTGAAGGATACTTTAGAGCTTTCTTGGTCACTACGAGGGAGAAAATACGATAGAAACAGGCGGTAGGTTGACTGTCCTTAGCACCTACCCAAAAAAACTTTAGGTTATCCTACCATCTGGCATAAGGGCGTTCTACACTACAGTTGCCGGAAAGTATCTACTCCAGAATTCGTTTACACCAACGGATGTCGGTTCATAACATACACACACCTAACACATGCTACATAATTGATAAATTACGACCACCATACTGTCACATAACCCAGCAATCACCAACAGCTTCCAAGTAAATACGATCAATCAATATTTAAGTAACTGCCCTGTCATAATACGATTACGTTGCGCAAGTGTCGATTCCGCTGCTCTGCAAAAAATTAATTATGTCTCGTAAAATACTCAAACGCATCGTTAAATAATGTCTTGTAAACAAATCGGAGATCACTGCACTGTAAGGCTTGGCGCAAACTGAACGGTTTATTAACGGCGACCGCCGGGGAACCGTGCAGTAAAAAACAATAAGTTTAGCTTAAAAAACTGAGGGATACCTACTATTCGTCGAGGTTTGTGGTTTTATCATCAGCGTAACGTCCAGCCAAGACGTAGGCTTCTCCAGTTGTTGGCCACTTTGAGTAAAAAAACTATATCATTATTTCGTAATTTTACTATTCTAAGTAACAAAGTAAGTACGAGTACCTAAGTCACAAGCAATTAAGAATGATACAAAGATAATAACACAAATATTACAATCTTAATAATACCTTTATACGTATTAACACCCAAACACTGATGTTAATCCCTTCTCGAGGTGGGGATCGAACTCGCAATCGAAGGCTTAGAAGGCAGATAACCTGTGAGCCAGTCAGCCACCAGGCCAGTCAGTCATATATTATGTTTAGAAATTAAGATGAAAATTACGTATATAGATACATAGAATGTGGCTCTAACAGTCCGTTACAGTCCCACTAGCGCTTTTTATTAGTGTCTAAAATTACCTACGTTTTAACAGATCACACCGAAAATGCGCCCAGTAGTGTGGCCAGGTCTAACGAGCAAAAACCGCTAAGTGTGAATTCTCAGCCGCACGCATGACTCTCCACTACGGACCGGTTTAAGACCGGTAGTGAACCGGTTTGAATGCCAAGGTCGCCGGTTTTACCGGTAGATTAAGAACAAGGACAATGTACTGTAAATGGGGAATTCGTCTTTTCCTTGTATAAAGTGAAAGTGGATTTGAGCTGCATAAATAAACAAAGGCTTGATATGTGACATTTTAAGTACTATGCAAAATGATAATATTTTTAACAAATAAAAGTCTCGCCAGAGCCTCGTTTGTTATTCAGCAGGATGCACCAAGGGCAGCTTGGAGCGAAAAGATGATTTAGGTCACTCCCTTACATTCCCAATACAGGACTTAAGCGCGACATTTATTATGTAGTAGAGTAGGTACGTTATGTGCTTACAGTTTGATGATGTTTGAAATTTCATTTGTTTATTTATGCAGCTCATGTGTTTCCTTCTTCTTACAATCCTGGGTTCTTTAGGCGGGGCGTGAAACGGCATCTCAGTGGGCCTTCAGGGTGAGGGCGACAGGCGCAATGGGCTCTATTGTGCCTGTCGACCTAACTTTTGGACCTCACGACCGCTTACCATCAGGTGGAGTGAGGTCATCCTGAAAGCTCTTCTTATAAAAAAAAAAAAAAAAAATTAATTAAGTTTTAATTGTGATGGAACGTAAAGGACTCTTTTACAGACATTTTTTCGCTTCAAGCCACCCTCACCTGCCCGTGAAACATCCTGCCGAATGACCAACAATGCCCTGACAACCAACTGGTGGCGGTATTACAAACATCACAAATGAAGGTAAATGCTAGCTAAATGCCACAGGCCGATGATGGACAGCAGGGTCGAGCAAAGACGCCCTGCGATCGCCAACCCGCCTGCCCAGCTGGTAATTATGGGTAAAACCTTCAGATGTTTGTCCAAAGTGGCGAACAACTGGAAAAGCCTATGCCAAGAACTACTCCGATAGGCTGATGATGATATATATTGTTTCCTCCTTTCTCCATCTGCATCCCCCATTCAAAGTCAATTAGTCACTGCAACATTTACAAGCAAAATATGACTCAGTACCAGATTCCATCTAACATGTTGGTATGTAACTCCAATCATTATCTCGGTTTCTTTTGTTCATTAATAGGTGGGTGCTTAAGTTTAGATGTACTAATGCATCCAGCATCATTAGTACACCTCTCGCTCATTTAAATTAATAGCGAAAGAGATGCAACATTGTACTAGTTCACGTAACGACATGGGAAGGTGGCCTTTACAACATCTACTTAGATTTGTAGCGTTGGCATGTAAACTGTAACGGACACAAGACGCAGAGTTTGAATCCCGGGTCAAGCAATAACTCTTTTAAGGGTTCCGTACCACACGCAAAATAGGCGCTCAGTCGTTGAGCCAGACGGGAGTTGTAGGGTCCCGTGGCCAAATAAAATAAATAAATAACCCACATGCCACGCTGAGCCAAACATTAGCCTGAAACTAAGCCGAAGCTTGTACTATGGGTACTGGACAACTGATAAAATTACTTAGATACTTCTTTTGAAAATAAATGCTACAATATGTGTATGTACAAGACCACATACAAGAAATGGCAAAAAATGAAACCCATATAGATTCATCATCTCAGTCTGTTCGTATGTCACACCCACTTCTTCCGAAACTTTAAGACCTTCTTCATCATCATCATCATCAGCAGCCCGTGTCAGTCCACTGCTGGACATAGGCCAAGAACTACTCACGTTGTTCAAACTTGGTTAGTAAATATTTTTTGTAAACCGCATTAAGATTTTCAGGTAAAAATAGAAAAGAGCAATAAATTTTAGAGGTACCAGCAGGTCCAACTGTAATGTAATTGGTTCATTTTGTCATGGTACTGACATTTACATGTCAACTGACTAATCACATAATAGCTGGACCGCACGCTTAGCTACCGCCATCTATCGGATATTTCATTTTGAAACACCCTCATTGATAGATAGTCACACCCTCAAGTGCTTCGATCGACGCTTACGACAACAAAAGGGGGAGATGACGAGGTAATTCATTTTATTATCCGTCACAGATTGTTTCGGTGGAAAAATGCCCACTATGCATCCGCTTAACCAACGGAGGAACATGAGAAGTTGGCATTTAGACCATTTGTGTACCGACCAATTGCAACTTACCGAGGTACAGTCGGCAAGCAAACACGTCACTATCTTAATATTTGACGTGATAAGATTTATTTCAAATGTCAATTGTACACACTCGACTAATGGCATTGACTTTTAAACATATGTAAAGGGAAATGTCGAACCTTTCAACTATGTAGTTAGTAATTGCGGCAATCAATATAGGTTATACTAAAGTCACTGTTAGTGTTTTGACGTAACGAAATGGCTTCACATGGCTACTGATGAAAGAGTTTTGGTTTTGAGTACCTTGGACATGTTAAATTCCAGACGAAAAATGTACCAGAATCTGGTGCAGTTGTGGTTATCCGTGGGGTGACAAAAGAAAAACAAAGCTCCGCCCTATATCTTGCCAAGGGCGTCGTAAGATTCGATCTAAGGCAGTCCTTAAGATTTCAACTTCTCAGTTGTGCTCTCGCCATACATCGTATGTACTCTCTATTAGTCGTTATAGCCAGAGTTACCTTACAGATCTGGACATGACGGTGGTAACTGACAAGTGATTGTTTTGGTTACTTGTCAGTTGCCGCGGCCACTTGGGCTGCGGGTTTTCGTCAGGCGAGGGGAAATGATTATGTTTAATTGCATATTTAAAATTTTTATTAAAAAAATTTAATATTTTACAATATTACTTAGTAACAGTTTGGGAGTCAGTAATTTGGGAAAATGCAATATAAAACACTGGTTCTGCGTGCGCTTGAATAAAGGTATAGAAACTACACTTACGTTTGCGATTGTACTATAAAATTTCAAGAGTATGAGACTAGTCTCCTTAGAGAGTGATTGCTATGGCCGAAATTCGTTCAAGAGAGTACAATAATTTATCAAATTATAGATAATTGGAGTAATTGGTTTGTTATTTATGTAAACACAATTATTTTAATTGAAATAAATGGATAAAGACTTATTTGATATCATTTCTTTAAGGTTGCGTAATTGTTTAAGATATTTTATTAAATGTGTAGTGCATTATTTCAGCTACTATCATTTGAGCAATATGAGATCACTTATGTGAACCGACTGGTGGCGGTATAAACATCACAATTGAAGGCGAAGCTAAATACCACTGGCCGATGACGGGAGCAGCGTCACCGGAGCGAGAAGCTACGCCCTGCGATCGCCAACCCACCTGCCCAGCGCGGCGGCGTGGCGATTATAGGTATATTCTCCAGATTTTTGCCTTGAGTGGCGAACAACGGGAGATGCCTATGTCCAGCAGTGGACTGCAATAGGCTGAAAATGATGATGATAAAATACCTGTATTATGCGTAGCCACACAAGTTTCTTTTTATAGTAGCGCGGCATACATAATGGCTTCCCTATGCCTGATGGATAGTGAATGATGAGCCCAAGTCGCTGTGACAACGGGTAAATAACTGGTCAGTTACCTGTCAGTTGCCGCCGCCATGCTGCCGGCCCAACCCTAACCCCTCACGAGCTCCGCAAACCCTACTCACCGACAGAAACACGACTCGGAGGTGATTTGGCTGCGGTATTCTATAGGGTGGAGGTCCTTCCCCGGATGGGCAGCTCAATTCGAGCTAAGACTCGCTATGCCCTACCTTTCTCAAAAAGTGGGTGGATTGAATGTACAGCCGTTAGATCAATTACTTACAGAAATTCCAATAGTTGTTTTATATTGATTTGACTAATGCATACAAATAGACATCTTCTAATGATGTTCTATAACCATCAAGAGATTGCTTAACAGCAAAGATGAGTGTGATACTTTCAAATACGATTTAGTTATTGGAGATATAGAAAGGAACAAATTACTTTTGCATTAGTTACATATTGAGTTATATATTGAGAACAGCTGTGGGTATATTGTGAAGCCATTATAAATGATTACAATTAATGTTATCATTGTTACTGATATTCGACATGGGAAATAATCACACAGCATCACCTAATCCCAAAGCCGAAGCTTGTACTATGGGTACTAGACAATTGATAAACTTACTTAGATAGATAGATAAATAGATATTCTTTATTTCTACACCAAACAGATTACTTAAAGCTAGGTACAATGAGAACTCGACGTACAACAAGGCCTTATCGCTTTCAGCGATCTCTTCCAGACAACCTTTGGGGAGAGGATAGTTGGAAGAAGGGGTAAGGTGTCAATTGACAAATAGAACCTAATAAATTACTGATATACTTTGGAAAGAAATACCTTATCTATACTATATACTATATATACTATATACTATACTATACTATAATATAATATTATAATACTATATTACTATATATATAATATTATAAAGCTGAAGAGTTTGTTTGTTTGAACGCGCTAATCTCAGGAACTACTGGTCCGAATTGAAAAATTCTTTTTGTGTTGAATAGACCATTTATCGAGGAAGGCTTTAGGCTATACATATAACATCACGCTGAAACTATTAGGAGCGAAGAAATAATGGAAAATGTAAAAAAAGGGGGAAAAATAACTATTCCACGCGGACGAAGTCGCGAGCACAGCTAGTAATATTATACAAAGCCAATACCCAGACTGATACAAAATCTTCCCTAGCTAATAAGACTATTTCCAACTAAATACGTTTTCCCCAAAAGTTAATAATTACTTATCTGTAGCAAATTCAGCATAGTGGACCTGTTTATTGTTGATTTTATATTCTACTTCAATATGTAGTTTTTTTCAATCAATCAAAAGCCCTGGTCCGTTCATTGCTGAATGTAAGCGTCCTTAAATTCGCTCCCAATTTCTCTACCCCGGGCTTCTCCCATCCAACCACTGTCACGAGTTATTCTAAACTCATTAGGTAGCGGAGCATTTTACTACACAGTATTTTTTTCCAACAATTAATCTTGTAATCTTTTTGCTACCACTACTTAAGTCCAAATCAGCGTCCTTGAACTTTCGCATGGCGACACACTCGGCACATCGGTACTCAAGCTACGATCGTATTACAACTGCCTATCACGTTCCCATATCGGACTTATACAAACGTTGAACAGCCGCTAACTGACGTCGGACAATGCACACCAAACAGCTGGTCTTTAACTAAATTTCCACTTGTGTTATGAGTGAATGACTTATGTGTAATCCATATGGTGACGGATACGGTATTCCGTGTGCTTTCCGGATTTAGAATAAGGCCATCCCATCTCACCCACGGGAAATGGGCAGCAGCGTTTACCTGTACAAATAAAACCTTCTGCGGTCTGACCCGCCTGCCAAGTTGGTGGCTAAGGCAAACTTTTTTCTAGAGGCGGCAGACGAGCAAGTGTGATGCCTGATGATAACAGTCGACACCGCAATGGACACCAAATCGAGATTTGAGTCGTTGCTGGTCTTTTAAATATGAATACTCTCGTTTCTTGAAAGTTCCCAAATCGTAGCTGTACGGAAAGACTGTCGCTGTCGCGGGAAGTTGGTTCCACAAAACGGAATATTCACTAAAAACTTTGACAGTGCCATAGAGTATTTGTGTGTAATGTTTCCGAGAGAATTCTAACCAACCGCATTTGTTTTTTTTATGCAAGAGGCGGCAGACCAGCAAATGTGATGCCTGATGGTAAGTGCTACTAATAAGTAAGTAGTTGACACCGCCCATGGACACCCGCAACTCAAATCGAAGCTAGCTCTGCATAGTAACTTACCTATGGTATATCATACAGGTATCATCCATGTACGTATAGGCACATCTATCATTACCCCATCGATGCTTATCAATAGACCTTGGCGGAAATTTATAGGAATTACTAAATTGCTACGTGTAAAGTTAAGTTATGCTCACTTATCTCTTACAATGTAGTATTCAAAGTGATGATAAGATCGCGTGATGAGCCTGTGAAATGTTAAAGATGATAGTTGGCCATTAATTATATGGTCACTTTGTGTTGGTAGGAACGGCTATATTATGTTTAAAGCCTTTTTTAAGCCGCCGTGGCATAAATAAAACACCTTCATTAAATAAACAGGCAGCGATTTATTGCTTTTCACACTTCTTCACTAGACATAAGTTAACACTTCGACAACTGTCGAGCGACTGACTTCGAGATGCGTCAAACATCGTGCTTTTACAGCAATCATTTGACAGGTGACGTTTTCTAATACAATAGAGCGGCCAGGTCTAAAACTAGTCTTAATAAATGCCTATTTACACATTTCACATTCACAGGCACAAACCGGGACAACGCTAAGAGGATGAATGATGAAATGCCTAAATAGGCATTTTACAAATAATGTGAAAATTCACATTATTTGTGGTTATGAGTATACATTTAAAATAATATGAACGTTTTATTACTATACTAGCTGTGCTCGAGACTTCGTCCGCGTGGAATAGTTATTTTTTCCCCGTTTTTTTTTACATTTTCCATTATTTCTTCGCTCCTAATAGTTGCAACGTGATGTTATATAGCCTAAAGCCTTCCTCGATAAATAGTCTATTCAACACACAAAGAATTTTTCAATTCGGACCAGTAGTTCCTGAGATTAGCGCGTTCAAACAAACAAACTCTTCAGCTTTATAATATTAGTTAAGATTTGGCAAAACTACACCACTCAACCGCCAGAATGATTTTCGAAATTACAATAAAGCTAAACAAGTTTAATAAACTTTTATATTACATCTTGCGATAAGTAACCATCAATAGGTATCTAAATGCTAACTACATTTGTTATCTGATTACAAATTAGTTTAATTACAACCAGTGTTTAGCGCTAAACTTGAAAAGTGTTATACTCTAGATGACATTTTGATTGACACAGTTCTGACAGTGAGCACGCCTCTTGGTAAAATTATATAGTACAGGAGGTTACATTTATTTAAAACTTTATTGCACAAAATGGTACAAAAGGCGAATTGAATGCTAAGAGCAGTCTCTACCAGTCAACCTTTGGATGATGCAGAGAGCAAATGTCTGTGCGGTGAGTGTAAAAAGAAACACTGTGAAAGATAATATCTAATTTATAATCAATCAACTAATAAAACTAATATGCTAAATATCCTACATATTATGTACTATAATATGTAGTACATAGTTACAAGAAATTTGGTAACGATAAAAATATTAGAAAATGTTTGTTTGAAATTACTTTATTCATTTGTCAGGTTTGGATTAAAATCTTATTATGTTATCATATTACACAAATATTAACTAGATAGTGCCAATTGTTTTTCTAAAATTTCTATTTTAACGATGAAGTAACATGCAATTATGTACTATGGAGAAAGGTGTTACGAGTATAGCATGTACCTACATACAATAAAAAAAATTTAGAATTCTCTAAACTAGACACGGAACAAACACAAATGTTCATCCCGAACATGAATGTTTGTCCCGAGTGAGAATCGAAGCCACGATCCTTGATTCAAAAGGCGGAGGTTACTTCGAAATAAGCCCCGAGCCAGTCAAAAGTCATTTGTTATCAATTTCCTTTTTCCGTTAGATTATTCACGTATTTATTTATTAGGACAACCAACAAGATTAACACCATTACATTATAAAAACGAGTATTAAATTGAACAAATTTATTACTAGCGTCCTCCCGGACTATAGGTCCTAAGGCAAACACTAATTTGACTTTTAAAATGCCTGCGTAATATGTGGACTGGTTGGTATTTCTGAACCTAACGTGTGTTACGTAACGGCTTTTCCTTTAGGCTACCAGTTTTACTGACAGCTTTGAACTGGTTTGCATACGTACTAGCTATATTTCTATATCTTAATGTCCCTGGTTAAATGATAGTAATTAGCCATCTGTTGGGATGCTAGAGCTCTTACGTAGACTTCCGTGAGGTGTTCCATAACGTGATGAGAAGAGATAACGAGACATACCATGCCCTGGATCTAGGAGAGAGCTAGGGCCCATACCTTGGACGGCAGATTCGCGGGTAATTCATCTAGACGAATACACAATTCTTAATCATCACCAATTTTGGGATGCAAGGGAGCAGCCTATCATCTTATCGCTCCAAGCCAGCCTAACCTGCCCGTGGTGCTTGCTGAATAACAAACGAGGCTCTAGCAACCGACTGGTGGCGGTATAACCATATGATTGAAGGCGCAGCTAAATACCACAGACCGATGACGGGCAGCAGCGTCACCGGAGCGAGGTGCAGGCGGCACGGCAGTAGGCGGCAGTGGCAGGCGTTCTGTTATTACCTTTTCAATGTCTCCCACGGGATAAGATGGGGTAGTCCTATTCTAAATCCAGAAATTCATAATTTTTTTCATTCATCATCATCAGCCTATTGCAGTCCACTGCTGGACATAGGCCTCTCCAGTTGTTCGCCACTTGGGCAAACATCTGGAAGATATACCCATAAACACCACGCTGGGCAGGCGGGTTGGCGATCGCAGAGCGTAGCTTCTCGCTCCGGTGACGCTGCTGCCCCTCACTGGTCTGTGGTATTTAGCTACGCCTTCAGTTGTGATGGTTATACCGCCACCAGTCGTCTGCCAGCGCCTCATTTGTAATCCAGAAATCACATGGACAATTTTAGTCTAATACATTTAGAAAGCGCTTCGTCTATGTCAGACAACAGTTTTAACAAACTTTATCGTTTTCAAATCTTTCGGCTTTCAGTCTGCACGCTTGTAGATTACCCGTGCATTGCACAATAGCATTGGGCTTCATTAATCGTGGTTATTTACATAAGACACGCGACCCAACAATGGGGCCTGGGAACAAAAGTTGAAGCGAAAAAGTTAATTTACTACATTATTATTTTATTTTAATTGTGTGATGACACTTTGAGGAGACCGTAGCGGAAAACGTTTGGACTTGGGTTGTAAAAGGTTTGATTTTATTGGACAGATTGTGGTTTAGAATTTGTTTTCTCTTATTTAGTAGCAAGATGAACATCTAACATTTACAGATGTTTTAATGAGGCTTTTATCGGCGTGGTCACGGATAAAGAATACCGCCCCATATCTTCCCTTAGGTAGGTTAAAGTCGACTGGGGGATTCTTGAGATTCCGGCTTCTCAGCCGGTGCATGGTACGGTTTACCGTTCTCTAGGCAGGTGCTGCCAACCACGCAAATGACAATTTGTGGCAAAAAAGTATTTTTAGTATGTTACCTTTTGTTAGAGCCGTTAGAGGAGGATACCGCACTATTCGTGTCATAGATAGTTAGTCGTACATAGATAATACAACACTAGCTCTGTCTGACAACTGACAGTTACGTTGAAATCCCGCCGATGATAATTTTGACATCCTCTCCGCTTACAGTTGGGATGCAGCCACCAGACGCAACAAATTCCTAAATATCATTCTAGTGAAAGAGGACCATTGTAATGAAATAATCATGTTTCAAATAATCATGTTACCTGAAAGTATATCAATTAACTTGACAGTAGGTACATATCCCCATTATTTGTTTTATATGAATGTTAATGCCAATATGTCAGATACTAAATCAAGTTTTATATCACTCACCGTTTCGAACCACAGATTCCTTCTGCGACAAATGTATCCAATACCTGAAACAATGAATAAGAACAGACAATAGGGAAATATTATTCAAAATAACATATTCGAAATCTTGCATAGGTTATTTTAACCATATATAAAGCAAAATATAGAAATATAAAGTAAAATTAATAAAACTCTACGTAGGTTACTGTCAATATGAAAATGTGTCTATTTTAGGTTAGTTTTTTACGTAATATGGATATTAGGATATATTGTTATTTTTTATTGTACGTTTAAGTTGTGCTGAAATCAGTTTAAATAAACAACTACCTATTCTATAACTATGCTAACTACATACTTAAATTAAAACTTAAGTAGAATGTAGATAACATAAAAAAGTTACTGTTTTTATGTAATTTTCCACTAAATAACGATTAAGTTTTTAAACACTGACTAATCGTGTACGTTTTATGATTGTATTACGATGTTATTGTTTCATAAATGGAATAGGTCAATGATCTCATAGAGATTATACATGTCGTTAGAAAATGATTTACATTGCATATTAAATGTAATGATTGAAGAACATCTGTGGGTGGAACTTATACGAATGTTTTCGTGACTTATTGTTCTTAGGTTAAAGGTCAAAAGAGCAACCATTGAGGGTCGGCGACGCGACAGAGGAAGGCACAGAACTGTCACACTTATCTATATGCATAACAAGTGGACTATGATATTAAGTAGACACATTCGCAACCAAACGGATTCTCAGGTGGACGAATTAGCAACTAACTGGACTGAAGACAGTCGTGAACAATTTAACTGTTGCCACAAGAAGAAGAGATTATAATTTATTATGTAATATATTCAATCCTTGCGTATTTATTATTGACTAGCTGTGCTCGCGACTTCGTCCGCGTGGAATAGTTATTTTTCCCCGTTTTTTTTTTACATTTTCCATTATTTCTTCGCTCCTAATAGTTGCAGCGTGATGTTATATAGCCTAAAGCCTTCCTCGATAAATGGTCTATTCAACACAAAAAGAATTTTTCAATTCGGACCAGTACTTAGTTCCTGAGATTAGCGCGTTCAAACAAACAAACTCTTCAGCTTTATAATATTAGTTAAGATTAGGTAAGATTTTAAAATACGTGCTATTTTTTTTGTATTTATTGAATCTTAATTAGTAGCGGAAGCAGAATCACTACAAAGTAAGCCAATACACCAAATTAATGGTTTAATACTTCGATTAGATAAAATGTCGTACTTAATTACGTCTGGCGAATATTTAACATTTATTTCATCTCAATGGGAAGATCTGTATGTAGCGAGATGACCTGGCAAAGATCGCCTTTGAAATGGCGACTATTACATTTTAATTAAATTAAATGAACATTTGCTTAGTTACATGACTAAACTTTACTTATTTCAGATCTCTGGGGACTTTGCGTAACCCAACGAGCGAATGCACTTTCGTTATGCAAAAATGATTCCGGGATTTTAATCACTCTGTTTTTAGGGATAACATTAATATTTATTCCAACCTTCCTGCGTACACCTACATATTCCAATAAGGCTAATTTTGCCAGTACCTAAATTAGAAAATTCCAATTCGAAACAAACTGGAAAATTCTAATTTTAAATAAATTATAATTATTATGTATCGATGACTCATTTGGTAGTGACCTCTGCCTTCTGAGCCAAGGGTCGTGGGTTCGATCCCGACACATTACAAACATTTGTGTGCATGAACATGTCTGTTTGTATTGGTCTGGGTGTTTTCTATATATAATTATGTACCTATATATTTACAAAAAAAAATATCTAAGTAAGTTTATCAGTTGTCTAGTACCCATAGTAAAAGATTCGGCTTAGTTTGGGCTAAATGGCGCTGTGTAGCCCAGCGTGGCATGTCTTGGATCTTTTATTTATTATTATTATTTAATGATGCTATAGATAGACCTACATTAAAGGGACTGTGGCGAATACTTGTGTTAACGCGATGAGCGTCGACGGTTAGATCATTGCTACACGTAGTCTTCGGCCGAAAACGACGTATGATCGAGGCATTGTGACTTTTTTCGTGCTTATTGCAGGAAAAAGTGAACACAGCAGTTTCTTTTCGTAGAGCACAATGAAGGACAGAATATAACACTATACCACACGCTATAACACTAGGTAACATTCTTCAACTTTTGAGATTGTTTGTAAGTAACTCTTTGTTAAATGTTGCTCACCCCATCCATATCACTAGTAATATAAATTAAAAAAAATAAAGGTAGGTACAACGTATCGTACAGTAGTCACTTCCATTTTCAATTTGCAACAGTCTATGACAATAATAAAACACCTCGTCATAGACAAAATGTCAATCACTCTTTAATCTTTGTCCGACCGTAAATGGCGGGTAAAAATAGGGCATCGTTGCGATCGGAATTTCCCAGACGGATTGCGGTTGCAAAATTGTGGCAAAGATCAACCGTTGCCCAACTCATCCTGAGAGAACTGTCAATAGGGATGCCTGTTGGTCGGTTGCCGTGGAAAATGGCAACTTGTTTTTTTTGATGCCTGATGGTAAGCAGTCGACATCGCCCATAGACACCCGGAACTCAAATCGAGTTCTGGGGTGGCTGCTGGCTTTTTAAATAGGGGTACGCTCGTTTCTTGGAGAAGAATAAAATATATTATTTATAACAGTGAACTTAATCTAGTAATATAAGTATATCAATAAACTTGGACCGTTTTTAACCTATATTCCTTGTGAGATAGTAATGAATTGCTTTCGTATAACTTTGTTACGGTATGTACGGTACGCTAAAGCCGTAATATAGTTATATCCCTAGGGATCCCTAGGTATATAACTATATTATGGCTTTAGCTATCTTCCTGCGACATAACCATAGCACACCACCAATCGATGACATCGATCAGTAATTAAAAAACGAATTAAATAACATGACAAGAATTTGTTGATCTACTTTATTGCTTTCCTTGACTTTTACATGTTTTGAGGTCATTTTGTGTGTAAAATTCAATGTAAATCGGGTGTGGTGACGAGTGTACAATTTAAAGATATAAGTAAGTCAATAGCTTACAAAAAGAAAATTTGTATACTCGGCTTGGGACGCATAATATTGCTGTTGTATCTACAGATTAAATAAATCTAATGTTCAAGAGATATAAAAATAATCTAAAAGTTTTGCAACACTTTGTTACTCCGGACTACCTTCTGCTGATTTGCGCTTGAATTCGAATACTTTAACCGAACTAGGAGTAATGTCATATGTCATTCAAAGTTTCCGAATCCGAACTGAAATGCTTAAAGGCATTAAGTAAGAATAGACCGGCCGGAAGCATAAAATTTTGCAGATATATCTGTCTAGTAGCTATTAACAGAAAGAGCTTCAATTATCAACAAAAATATAAGTTACTTGTACCAGTGCTACTTCGGTAGTCTGAAATAGTCACTATTCGAACACAGTAAGGTCTAAACAGCCAAAATATTGAACTTGTCCTAGCTGCATTATGGTAACTCCAAACGGAAATCGGTAACCGCCCATTTGTCACTATTTGTAGTCATTACAATAAATCACATTATGTCATACATATGTTGTATGACCAGTAAGTATTTTAGCAAAGTCGGCGATTGTGCTAAGCTGTCGGTTCCGGCTTGTGGCGTAATGGATGAGTGTCGTTTTTTCTAGCAAAGACTCTGATTTGAGATGTGATGTTGACAACTAGTAGGTCATCATCATCATCATCATCAGCCTATTGCGGTCCACTGCTGGACTCAGGCTTTTACTAGATACTTTTTTTTGTCAATAAATACATATTAAATACACAAACAAATTGTTCTAAATATTCAAGTCATAAAATAATTATGATTTAGCTTCGGTGGCGCAATGGCTGAAACGTTAAGTAAAAAGCGCAATCTATATTAAAGGTCCGGGTTTGTTTCCCGGTCGGTTTAATTTAGGTCTCGGGACTTCTTCATTGATCAACTGTATTATAGTAAAACCTTAGTTTAAGACCAGGTGGTAAAATATGAACTGATTGATTGATTGATTGACTGTACGTGTAGAGTCCAATACAATATGTTAGATACTAGTAAGTATATATAGCTCTCTTATACTTAGCTAAATGCATAAATTTCTTAAGTGTTTTCATTGTACTTCTGGTTAGTTGCGAATCTGGTAAGCTGAGAATCGCATGCAATATAGAAAACTGTGTCTACTAGCAATAAACTAACTTTTCCAACATACCTACTACTATAAATGTGTTTCCAACAAATGTCTCTTTATTAGAGGCAGTTCAATCTTGAGATATTGCCTTTTGTTGTACAAACTGTTTATTGGCAGTTTATTATGTAAGCTGTTTGTGTTCACAGGTCACGGGGTTACAAAACTATAGCCCTATGACTTGCAACTTATTTCTTATCTAGCAAAGAATTTGTAATTATTTCTTTAAAAAACTATCAACAGAGTTTCGCAATCACGGCATTCAGCAGGTAGGGACAGTCAAGAAATATATATTTTTAATTCTTTATGGGTTTTATTTGGTCACAATTTACCTGATGTTAAGTGATATTGAAGCCAATATAGGCAATAATTTATAAGGATATTTCACATAATAATATCACCAATATTCTCCCAGGCAAAACCGCGGGCCCCAGTTACTACTTTCATACTTAGCTGTCTATAATTGTTAAACGTTTCGTCATCAAGAAACCGGAGAATTGAAAAGTCCCTTTTTATAGTGGCTATTATATCTAAGCACTCATAATCGGTTACTAGATGGGCCGCCATATTGCGACATAATTCTAACCTCCCATATACAGGCAAAATTCATGTTTTAACAATTTTAATTATGATTACCCACACCTATGAAGATCTGTCATGTCCAAGAAGCCACAAGATCCTTTGAAATTGTCTTTATTATGCAATTTGTGGTAATTAAGAGTAGTTTTCAACATTAGACAGTTTACTTGTGTATGTGGGCTGTTAAGCGAGTGAGCGATGTAGAGGCATATTTTGATTATGGCGTTTAGCGTAATTATGGTTAGGACGTAAACTAGGTGTGAATTAACTCGTGTTATAAGTGAAGTGTTGCTGTGAGTCATGAGCATTATGTCTTTTATCCTTTTTTATAATATTGAGTCATGAACATATCTTGTAAAGGTACTTATAATAAATCTGTAGAGAGGTCAATTCTGTACATTAATTATATTTTCAAAATAACTATCAGGGGGTGGTTAGTGATCGATACTGATGCCAAAAATGCAATTAGTCCGTCTTTTAGCTTAGCCAAAAATAAAATTTTTATCTGTCTGTCTGTCGTGTCTTTTATTTTTGAATAAGCTAAAAGACGGACTAATTACAATTTTAGCCATAATAGCCTATTGACTAAATCGGGAACCAAACCTGCTCGATCTATCGCGTTTAATCTTAGACTTTACGTAATCAAGATATTTACCTAAAAAATTTTTAACATAATGTTATTCATAACCATCGCGATGTATTGGTAAAAACACCATACTTACATACAACAAATATCAATTATCATTGCTTCATTGGCTCCTACCATACATTTGCCAATACCTAAGCCTTTCTATTTCCCAAAACCTTAGAACAATTATAAGCACGCACAATATTTTGGCGAACAGGTCACAGTTCGTAGTAACAGGAAGAATTGCGACAGAAACATTGCAACCGTTTATAACGAATGGAGTTATTTAAAATCGATTAGTGGTCTTGCGGTTTTCCATTGCGATTTTGGACCCTATCTCTAAAGAAATAAGGCTGAGGTCTTTGGGATATTTCAGCGCAATATGAGGTCTAAAGACCCAGTTTTGGGAAATAACACGACAGGTCTTGACCGTGTGTTATCTCATTTCTGACATACATACTAAGGTTATGTCTTCAATTGCAGCACGTTACAGGTGCCTGCAGTATTAAGCCACGCCTCCCAACGTAATGGTTATACCGCCAGTTTAATCCAGCCAGCGCTTCGTTTGGTATTTGACAGGAAGTTCCACCACGAGCGGGTGAGGGTGGCTTGGAGCAAAAAGATGATGATAGGCGACTCCCTTACATATAAGAAATATAAATAAATAACCCAAGACTGGGCCACACAGCGCAACCTAGCCCCAAACTAAGCCGGAACTTGTACTATGGGAACTAGACAACTGATAAACTTACATAACCACAATTTTTTTTGTAAATAAATACAATATTATACATAGAAAACACCGAGACCAATACAAACAGACATATTCATGAACACAAATGTTTGTACTGTGCGGGAATTAAACCCACGACCCTTGGCTCAGAGGGCAGAAGTCACTACCAAATGAACCATCGAGCCAGTCATCCCATCGAATTATTGAATGCCAGCTCATTGCTAAAGCTAAAGCTCCCATTCTCTCTTTTCCATCAAATGTCATGACAACATGCTCTCCTACAATAAAAAAAGTCGTAGACCGTACCTATGAAGAAGTGTCAGTAGGTATACTTCGCCACAATAAAAAAGAACATCGTCTGAGAACGCCAAGCTTATGAAATAAGAACAGACGGACAAACGTAACTAACTATTGTCACAAAAGTAACCTTCACACATCCATCACTTCAGCGGTTACGTCACAATCAATTACTATCGTGGCTAGTTACTTTAATTACAAAAATAATTAGCGCGTAGAATTTGAGACTAAAATAGACCCTATTACAAAGCGAGGTAGAAACGTTTTTAGCTTGCGCCGATTTAGGGCAATTTTCTTTGACCTTTTACATTAGCGCCCTGAAGCTTTCATTGCAACAAATTGTGTCTAAGTGAGACATTTTTTACTAATGTTGTAACAAACATTATTATAATACTTAGTATTATGTTAGGGGATCACGCAATTTTACATAAAAAACTTTCAAAATTGAAGGAAATATGTTGTATGTAGAATCTTACTTAACTAATAACATGATATTTCTATGTGTTCTTTCGTGACTTTCGAACGAGAGTTCATAGGGTTAATATATGGACTGTGAATTTAGAGCCCGGGGTCTTAAGTTTGGATGTCAGCCAAGTTAAACACTTAAGTTTGTTTTCAAAAAAAAAAACAAAATCAAATCTTTATTTCGGATAACTTTCATCCATGGGTTTGTAACAATGCTTATAAATCTAAGGGATGCTTATAAATCTAAGGGTTAGTATTACAATACAAGTAATTTATAAAATACATTTACCTACTCTATGTTTTGTGTCAGGATATTAATATAGTACCTACTTATGTAGCTTTTCCAATGTTAGTACGAGTAGCTCTATTATTTATTGTCTACGTAATGTTCAGTAGTGAGGAAACGACTGAAGACTTTTTTTTTATAGAATATACTATGAAAAGAAAGATATATTATAAACAGACTAAACAAACAACGAAATATCGACAAGGTTCAGTTATTTCCGATACGGAGTCCTAAAAAAGAAGTCATGAAATTCAATTCCCACCGAGCCTGTCGGAAACACTTTTGCAAGTATCATCTTCAGGGTCAGAATTGTCAGAAACCAGTGTTCTCCAGAATCGTGATGCTCCGCTTTGCATTGCATAAATAATTATAATTAATGGCCAACAATCAGTGGAGGTCAGGAGAAGCTCCTCTTACTACGATTATACAACTTACCGGTTGCCTTATGTGAATTAAAACTTAGATATTTGCCGGCATATTATGTGCAATTAACCGTTTTTAATTTGCTGCCACATTTCTGCGAGGTTTCGCAATTTCATAATTCTGTATCACTTCTACGAAAGGATTAGAGTAGTGTAATTTTTCAAGAAATGTTGTTTTATTTATCCTATCTTAAAACTGGACTGCTCACCAACCCGTTAGGTCCCGTGCATTGGTCCCTTTATGCCCTAAATGCCCTTTTTAATTGAGACCCTAAATCTTTCAATTCAGAGAAAATCTTACTGTCTGTGGTATCTTTCTTTAACATTTCTAGCATCTATCATCTGAAACGACGTGAATATGTGGTTTTCTGTCTGTAGTTAAAATAAAAGAATAGTAATAAATTACTACTTTGTCACCTTTTTAGAACCTGTTCATTATTTACTTGATATGTTCCGTATTGTTATACAAAACTATTATGTCAACCCGCCTGCCCAGCGTGGCGATTATGGGTATATCCTCCAGATATTTGCCCTAAGTGGCGAACAACTGTAGATGCCTATGTCCAGCAGTGAACTGCAATAGGCTGATGATGTTGATGACTTTGACAGCCTTTTAAATATATTTAGTTCTAAATCGAATTGAATTTAATGCTTCGTTACTAAGTTACAATTATCAAATTACAATCGTTAAACATTTGACGAGTGACGCTTGGCCACAATAAATAATTCGAACAATCGTGACCGCTACACCAATTTAATCTGTATCAATCATTGCTCTGCTCATACACGCATTCTGAAGGCCAATAATATAACCCGACTGAATTCAAATGACCCTTAAAAACAGCACTTTGGTCTGCCATGTGTACTTTTTGATTTACCAAGTTTTTATTTAGTCTAAATGCGATGTTCATTATCGGAAGTCTAGAGACAGTTACCCGTGTGAACGGCAATCTTCCTCCAAAGATAGAATCTGTTTTTTTTTTGTTTGTGACCTTGCCTTGGGACTTTTAAATTGTCGGATGAGAGGGTTATTTAGGTCGCGTGGGCTTATTTAGTTTAAGTGAGCAAGATTCTTCACAGGTTTCTGCTGTAAGTAAGCAGTTTGCCATCAAAGAGTAGATGTAGTATGCCTAGTAAGTGTAGTAAACCTATCGCTGAGATTCTGTAATTAAATTAACGTAAATAATAAATTTTATCATTACCGCGACACACTTACATTACTAGGATGTAAGGGAGCGGCTTATCATCTTTTTGCTCCAAGCCAACCTCACCTGCCCGTGGTACATCCTGCCGAATAACAAACGAGGCGCTGGCAACCGACTGGTGGCGGTATAACCATCACAATTGAAGGCGTAGCTAAATACCACAGGCCGATGACGGGCAGCAGCGTTACCGGGGCTAGAAGCTACGCCCTGCGATCGCCAACCCGCCTGCCCAGCGCGGCGATTATGGGTATATCCTCCAGATGTTTACCCTAAGTGGCGAACAGCTGGAGAGGCGTCTGGCAGTGGACTACGATAGGCTGATGATGATGATGTTCGTGTGGTAAAAGAATAGGATCAGATGTTGATATGTCCCTACAGACAACACATATCAAACTATGATCTGTGATTGTCTGTACATACAGACCCATAATACAGTTACTTTAACAAGAAACTGGTCAATATATCACTTTAATTAGACTAAGCGGTTTCCAATTTCGATGTTCATAGATGTCAGTACAGATTTATTATGTTTGTTGTAAGTTCGCCGTTCGTTCCCATCGTCTTCCTTTCTAAAAGCATTAGTATATTTCAACTTCTGCATAAACTTCAAGAATCTAAGGCGGCCTTCTAGTACGTTATTTGATATTCTGCGTTATTTTTAGTACACTAACTAATCCTTGAAGTAGAACTAATAAATCAGCGAAACATATTTATTTCACATGTTTTAAAAGTACCAAGTTGGTGACCGCGAACGATAACGCGATCTTCGTTTCGGAGACTCAGACTCCCTAACTAATTTTGCGGTTGTTTTATAATTAACCACCTTCAAAAAATGAGGAGGTTCTCAATTCGTATGAATGTATAATTTTTTTTATGTATGTATGTTCACCGTAGATGATTAGTCATTAAGCAAGTCATAAGCAAAAAAATGTTTAAGAAAATATTCCTGGCTTTTTTGTATTTGTTGCAAAATAAAAAGTCTATGGTAATGCAAAACTATAATGATAATAGAATTAAGTAATATTATTCAGTTAAAATATGACCCTTAGTCTTTATTAGTTAACGATCGAAGTTGTAGCTAAAATACCACAGGCCGATGACTGGCAGCAGCGTCACCGGAGTGAGGAGCTACCCCCTGCCACCATAAAGCCTCCAGGTGTTAATTCAAAGTGGCAAATAACTTGAGTGGTCTATGTACAGCAGTCTGCGATAGCCTGATGAAATAGAATAATCCACGACATGCCACGCTGGGCCACCTAGCCCCAAACTAAATCGAAGCTTGTACTATGGTTACTACACAATTGATAAACTTGCTTATAAAGGTACTTTATTTTTGTAAATAAATACATATTATACACAGAAAACACCCATACAAACAGATCTATTAATACACACAAATGTTTGTGGGGATCGAACCCAAAAACCTCGGTTCAGTCTGTACTTCGATCATAACAAACATTAAGTATAATGATGATTAAATGCAAAGTGCACGTAGTAACTTGTTCTTTTTTTAAAGTAAAATTGTTTATTTTTAAGAAAAATTTACAACTTGCAGTATTGCCAATGAAAGCCTATTTTAATTGCATTCATTTACGGTCAATGCTATTAGGTTCTCATAGGCTTAATTGATTCGGCACTCATCCCTCACCGTCGCCGGAGGGGACGAGTCGCCTCACTGGTGCGCTCTTATTAAGCAAATGCCACGGCCGCTGTTGCGAAACTGTATCACCTTAGTGGACTTATAAGTAAGTTGAGACTCTATAGAGTCTTAACTAAGTAAGCACCTACGGGCAATTGCTTTAGCTCTTAACATTTTATCTGTGAGGGATAAACAGTGCCAGTGGTTGAAGACCAAACGTAAAGTGAAACTGGTCAAAAAGTTACATTTGGTACTAAAATTCATCATTCATCATCATCATCATCAGCCTATCACAGTCCACTGCTTTACATAGGCCTCTCCAGTTGTTCGCCACTTTGGGGGAACATCTGGAGGCTTTATCCATAATCGCCATTATGGGCAGTCGGGTTGGCGATCGCAGAGCGTAGCTTCTCGCTCCGGTGTCGCTGCTGCCCGTCGTCAGCCTGTAGTAATACCGCCACCAGTCGGTTACCAGAGCCTCGTTTGTTCTCCGGCCGGATGCACCACGGGCAGGTGAGTGTGGTTTGGAGCGAAAAGGTGGAAAGGTCACTCCCTTACATTCCTAGATTTTTTAAAATAAAACGTCTAATTAGTTCAAACTAATCTATAAATAAAAGTTCATCGATCTAGACTAACCAAACAAATAAGCGTCGCATCGTTACGGCGGATTACAAAATAATCCGTACGGCAACACTTTCATCGGTGCGCGCGCGCAGCGTGACCGCACGCGAGGCTTTCCCTCGCCGCTATGTGACATATGGCGATGTGCTTGATGCAGTGGACTAGAGAAGGGTATTAGTAGTTGTAGTAGACTGGCTCGGTGGCTCAATTGGTAGTGACCCCTGCCTTCTGGTCGTGGGTTCGATCCCCACCCGGGACAAACATTCGTGTGATGAACACTTGCGTTTGTTCCGTGTCTGGGTGTTTATATTTGTATTTAAGTATGTATTTTTGGTACCTTCGTTGTTCTGATCTGAAGGTGATAGGTCGTTCCCTTACATTCTAGCAGGCTGATGATAATACCTAATAAATAAATATAAATATATCAACATCACATACATTGCTCTGATCCCAAAGTAGATAGCTTAAGCACTTGTGTTATGGGTATCAGAACAACGAATAAAATAAATGTTGCCTTTCAATAAAAAAATGCCTTACCTACTTTATTAATACAATTCTTAATTGTATTCTAAAAGCATCGAAACCCCGGACATTCCGGGATTTGATCATGGACGGTCACGAGGCCCGTGTCTGAAAATGTCGAGACTTCCCAAACCTTATATGCGATCTACTAACAGACACAGTCTAAGATAAATGACAAAAGCTAGTACATAATCATAGTAAACAGACATGATTTAAGGACATTAGCATGCGACGAAGACTCGGCCGGGGCCCCACAAAGAATCCGTTCCACCCTAATGATCATTGCTCAGAAGGAATGGACAATTTCACAAAGGTCACGCTACTGCATCATGTCTCTAAATAAACATAATTATTGCAAAACGTGTGGAGATGGCGCGAGTGACTGGTGTGAGCGAGTAAAGGCTAATGTATTTTTAGGGCTTCACACATAAAATGAATATTAACAGCATTTTTACCAAAACAAAAACCGACTTCAATTTGGTGATAATGGGACCAAACTAAGAAGTATCTACCTACACACTTTCGAACAAAAGGGAGCATGAGGGTAACAAACTTAAAACAACAAAAAACAGTCTAATAGGGAATATGCACGACTTTTTTTATGGATTTATTGAGATCTTTTATCTTCCATAACATAAATATCGAAGAATTTTTAAACTATCTTTTCTATTAAGCGAGTTATAAAGCGTTAAAGTTATTGATTAGACAGAGAGATCCGACGCGGCGGATGACGTCACGTACCGTGAGCGCCTTACTAACTCCATAGAAAAATCTGTTTCGCGAGAGAGAGACGGATATATTTGCTTTCAACGACTGTATCTCGCCCATTTTTCAACCAATTTTGATTTTGTTTTCACTGTTCGTAGTAAATTTTTATCTATTTTACGATAAATACGTAAATACATGAAACTATTTTTCATGCATATTCCCTATTGAGAACCTCCTCCTTTTTTCGAGGTTGGTTAAAAAATAGAACCTTTGTAAGATCGAGTACATTTGTATATCTGTTTATTTATCATTACCATTCTTTTAATTATCCTTAACCAAAGGTTACTTGAAAAAGATCGCATAAAGCGATAAGACCGCTTAAATTGTACTTGGATATAATATCTTTGTGTCTAGCTTTAAGTCAGCTGTTTGGTGTGAATAAAGAATAGCTATCTATTTATCTATCAACCTATCTTTTCTGTTAGTGTAGATATACACCAAATGGAATCAACCATTTATTTCAGTCGACTTCAGAAAAATAAAGAAGATCTATTAATTATTAGAAGTAATTAATAGGTACTAGGTTTTATTTTGTTGTTGACAATCTCTTGTGGCATAGACAGTCATAATTGCAGGCAGTACCCAGGCTCTCGCAATTTCCGTAGCGAATCCTTTTCAATACAACATGTTGCATTCATCAGGCCTCATATGTCACACGACCTATTAGAAAACTTATTTAATAGGCCCACTAGTGGCTACAAAGGGTCAATATGCTATGAACGTTGTAGCGTTGGGCAATTGTAATTATTAGCTTATCAATTTAATTAGGCAATCAAACTTGTAATGCTTACATTATGCATTAATAAGATTTTACCTTATTACAAGACTTAGAAATTTTTTACTTAATCAGTTATATGTTATTTAAATTTTACAACTTAGTGATAACCAAACCATACAATGCATGGGGGGAATGAAAGGAAAAAAATGTTATGATAAAGTTACTTATTGTGAAAAACTATACTATGTAGTTTATTCTATGCAAGTAAGACCGCGAGTAAAAGTTAATAGATCCGAGTGAATACATAAATCTTTTTACAAGGTTTGATTCCAATGCATTGTTTATAACATCATCATCATAATTTTGACGACCATTAATATGGGTTAGGGTTAAGAGTAGGGTTGCAATTCGATCCTCATCATCTCGATGGCTGGCGATCCTCCACTGTACGCTTTATGAGGAACTTCTTGCCTCGCGCATTGGTTTTGTGGAACCAACTCTCTGTGTCAGTCTTTCCGAACAGCTACGACTTGGGAGCCTTCAAGAAATGAGCGTACTCCTAATTAAAAGGCCGGCAGCGACCCCAGAACTCGATCTGAGTTGCCATGGGGTGATCATGGGCGGTGTCGACTGCTTACCATCAGGCATCACACTTGCTCGTCTGCCGCCTTTTGCATAAAAAAGGTATGAGTAGATATATGAATAAAGATATTTCCTATTTCATAAAAAAAAAGCCCGAAACGCAAAGATTCTGAAAGATCGATAGTCGTTAAGCTCACGAGGTTTTAGAGCGGCTAATATTTGTGAAGTTAGAATAGGCTTACAAGCCAGACGCTGCTGTACTCGCCGCAGTTTATCTGTGGCGAGCCGAGCAGCGGTCGCGGGGCCTCCGGCCAGCGCCCGTCGAGGTCGAGGCACAAAGAGTGGCCGTTGAGGCAGAGGCGCTCACAGTATGGCGTGAGCGCCTCGAGGCCGCCCCCTGGGGGCGCCGCACCACTCAGGCCATTGGCCCCATCTTGGAAGAGTGGATGCGGCGCCCTCACGGGGTGGTGACGTACCGGCTGACCCAGGTCCTTACAGGGCATGGGTGCTTCGGCCGGTACCTATGGAGGATCGGGAGAGAGCCCGACCCTCTTTGCCGTCATTGTGACAGTGGCTCGGAGGACACGGCAGAGCATACGCTTCAGCATTGCTCTGCCTGGGCCAGTGAGCGCTCCGTCCTCGTCACTGTCGCACAGGACCTCGATCTGCCGCAACTCTTGCGGCAGATGACGGCGTCGGAGGAGACCTGGCGAGCGATGCTCGCATTCTGCGAGACAGTGATCTCGCAGAAGGAGGCGGCGGAAAGAGAGCGTGAGGCCGCAGCAGACGCGCCCGCTCTACGCCGCCCCCGGCCTGGGCGTCGCCGGAGGGCATACAACGCATCGTATGCCCTCTGAGCCTCTCCTCCGTGCTCCGAGTGGTAAGCGCGGGGGCGCGAACCACTCAATGGGGCGTAATGGTGTGGTGGGTGCAGCCACACCGTTGCACGAGGTCCGCCCGGGGCGCACTCAAACGCTCCCCGGAAGCCGGGGGTAGGGGTATTTGCCCTCCCCGGACCAGAAGTGCCGGCCGCTTGTCATCTGCGGCTGGCTGGGGCAGGCGGGGATGTGGCCGTATGCTTCGGCGCTACCCGTATCCCTGCCATTTGCTGCCCACTGGCGACACAGCGACACAGGGGGGTTTAGTGGGTATGCCCTCTCATTTTGGGAGGTGTGAGTCCCACACACCATGCCGACTCCCCCCGGAGGCGGCATGAAGGTGCGTAATGCATTCCCCTCTAAAAAAAAAAAAAAAAGGCTTACAAGCCACTGAACATGATGTTCAAGTGTGCTATTAATAATTTAAAGTTCACAATCATAGGTACCTGTACAAGACAAACAAACGAACAAGACCTTATTTGTATAGACTGTAAACAATACCGAGTTTCTTGCCGTTTTTTCTCGGTAGAAATCTACTTTCCGAACACGGCGGTAGCTTCTTTTACATTGATAAAATAATTTATTTATATAGGAATACAAGGAAGTAAATCTACAAAGTAACTTTCTACTTAGTCTTTTACATTACTTTTATTCACATTTTCACATTACTGTTGCTAACTTGACGATTCATAAGTACTTATTCTAAGTCTATGTGAATAAAGGTATTTTCATTTTCAAAACCGAAATCCAATTTGAGTTGCTAAGCTAAGAAATGTATTGAAGTATGTTTAAGTATTTATATTTATCATCGTCCATTATCATCGTATTAAATGTCTCAGACGCAGACTTTATCGCACAAAAAGTGTGCCGTCTGCGCTGCACCTAACTTGCTTATATTTTCAGAAATTAGCCACTGTATCCGGATTTAGTCCACAGTGGATCTTTGCAGGTTGATCATGAAGATGATAATTAAGTAACAATATCGATTGTTACCGTAATGGTAGGTAAATGGTCAGGATATCACACGACGTCCACTAAAAGGCCAAAAAAGAACATAAACATTTCGCAACAAACCGAATCCCGCCTATTGTTAATCATATAATACGATAAACAAAAGAATGCCGGCGGCCATTAAAATAATTAGTCATTTAATTTAATAACCTCTACGGGTTATCTTTGCCGAAAAGAATTCATGTGTACGTGGTTATGTCAACATGGCCTGTTCAAGCGAACTATTTTAACAAAGACCGAGATTGCATCTGGAGATGACGGTAGCAACAATAGCTCTTATATAAGCATTATAGCACCAATAACGGACAGTAAATTATGTAGATAGCATTGTCGTGCGCACTTGCGCAGTCGGGTAAAGGGGTATGTGTGTTTACGAGTTATGTTAAATGTTATTGTTGGGAGGCTACTGTTTTTGAAGAATGTAATTTGCCGATTCGTACGTTCGTTCGTATTCGTACGCACTAAGTATAGCAAGTATGTCATAGTAGAAAAAGAATAAATAAATAAATATAAATATCAGACAACATCACATACATTGTCTGATATTTATATTTATCTATATTAATCTCTAATCCTAAAGTAAGTAGCTTAAGCAGTTGTGTTATGGGTATCAGAACAACGAAGGTACCACAAATACAAATTATAAACACCCAGACACGGAACAAACACAAGTATTCATCACACGAATGTTTGTCCCGGGTGGGAATCAACCCACGACCCTTGGTTCAGAAGGCAGGGGTCACTACCAATTGAGCCACTGAGCCAGCCAATGCTAAGACCAAAAAGAATGCTAAGACTGAACTAATAGAAACTGTAATATTATGGTTAGCCTCGGGGCTCATTTAGTAGTGAACCATATTTGTGATTATGTATTTACCAAAGCATACATTGATTTGATTAACGTTCTGTGTAGACGTTAATATTGATTTTTTTATGTAATTTTTGAGGAATGAAAAGTTTAAAACTTTAAGGCAATAATCTGAAATTTTTGAAAAAAAAAAATAAAAACCGTCAGCCACAATAAATACCATATTTTTTTTGGTTTTTGTTGTTTTTTTCTCAAAAACCACTCAGTCAATTTTGGATAAAATTTATATGGAACCAATAAAAAAAAGAATCACTAAAATCTATTCATAATAAGCGGAGAAATCGAGTAACATACATACAAAAAAAAATACGGGTCGAATTGAGAACCTCTTCCTTTTCGTTTCCACCTACAATAGCACTTATAATATCGGTAAAAATGACGGAAAGAAATGCGTACAGAATTGTTTAAATAAATTAAGTATGACAATAGACAGCTCACGACACGCAAGATAATAGCTTATAGCTTATGCCATGTTCAAATGAAATCTATCATGTTGATAACCGCATTCATGAAATAGGAAAACTGAAGAACATTCCTATAACGTAAATTGACTGCTTCCAGTCTCACATAATGAAAGGCCGGTTCAAATCTCGGTTCGCGTTCAAAATTGTTTTTTAGTTGTACAGGTACGATTTTATCGTACACTCATTTTAAAAAGCTTATTAATTAAAAGACCACAATCCCCGCTACCCTCCCAAGAGGGCAGGGAAGCATATTCGCATTTTCCTCGGTAAAAAAGTTAGGATAAATATGATATGATTAAATCGTATTCAGATGTAAATCTGTAACGCGTTGATGTTTTTTGTATCAGCTTTAGCAGACGCTACGAAATCACCCGACGATGTTGCTTAAATGAATTCAAGGGTTTTGAATACGCCTGAACCTACAGACCAGCATGACAGTGGCAACTGACAATCGATTGATTTGCTTACTAGGCCGTTGCCGTAGCGACATTAGTCTTTTCTTCGCTTACTATCAGGAAAACCACTGTCTTACAATAATCAAAGTGACAATCTCTAACAAATCTAGAGAGATAGGGCATAGCGAATCTTCGCTCGAATTGTGCTGCCCGTCCGGACCTCCACCTATAGAATACCGCAGCCAAATGACCCCCCGGTCGTATTCCTGCCGGTGAGTAAGGTTTCCGGAGCTCGTGGGGGGTTGGTATTGGGCCGGCATGGCGGTGGCAACTGACAGGTAACTGACCAGTTACTTGTCCGTTGTCACAGCGACTTGGGCTTCTCTTTCGATTTGCAACAGGAGAAGTTATTTAGTTATTTAATTGATTTTGATTCATACTCAAAAATCTAAAAATTCTTATTGTTGTGATTGTGGTGTTGCCGGCGGTTTGTGAATATAGGTATCTACCTATAGGTATTGGCGAATTAATAAGATGAAAGATAATTATTTTTTACTGTACTCGTAAATGTAATGTAATGCATGCACGCTTCCCTCTGCAAGGGAAGCAATACTTCCTGTTTATCAAAAATCAATGCAGGAAACATAAATACATATGGCCAATTACAAACAATAACAGGCCACATCAGTCCGCAGTGATAGTACCTACGCATAAAGTCAAGGGAACACACAAAAGGCGAGAGGACCGGAGACCGTGCGCGCGCGCAGACAAACATCTTCAAGGATAGCGATTACGAACTAAAGCCGTAGATAGGTATTTTTTATAAGAACAACCCTGTAGCAGATAAAAATTAACCAGTTGAATTAATAATAGCAATACATGCGTCAGATAAGACATACCGACCATTTTTTATTAATAAAAAACCGATTTCAATAATGATGACAATGGGACTCCAGTTGTTTGATCCACGTGGCGAACAACTGGACAAGCCTAAGTCCAGCAGTGGACTGCGATAGGGTAATGATGAAAGCACAAAGTAGCAAACGTAACATTTCAATTCCAACACCCAAGCCATCAGCCTCTATAGTTCATTCGCGTTAAGAAAAGAGAGGTAGGGCATAGCGAATCTTCGCTCGAATTGAGCCGCCCGTCCGGGGAAGGACCTCCACCCTATAGAATACCGCAGTCAAATGACCTCTGGGTCGTGTTTCTGCCGGTGAGTAGGGTTTCCGGAGCTCGTGGGGGGTTAGGGTTGGGCCGGCATGGCGGTGGCAACTGACAGGTAACTGACCAGTTACTTGCCCGTTGTCACAGCGACTTGGGCTTCTCTTTCGCTTTCCATCAGGTGTAGGGAAGCCATTATGTCGAGCCACTATAAAAAAAAAAAAAAAATAGTGACTGACAGGTCACTGACAGGCCACTAGCCAATTAAAACGCTAGAAATTAAATTTCTAGCGTTTTAATTTAGAAATTAAATTTCTAGCGTTTTAATTGGCTAGTGGCCTGTCAGTGACCTGTCAGTCACTATTTTCTTAACGCGAATGAACTATAGTTACCAAGTTAAGTTACCGCAACAGCGTTCATTAGTTCGACTACTCCTCTATCGATCGCAATAACTCATCCCGTACACCGTATGTCATTTCATCAACGCACTTTTTGAGAACAAACACCATACATCACCAACTAATTATGTCAGATTCAATAGAATCATTTGTGATAGGAAGTCTACATTCGAGATGTGAATGATTTGCTCGAGTTACGCAAGTTTGTTATAGGTTTAATAACCCTCTTACTTCTATATTACGAGTGAAGATGTTGTAAGTTGTAGAGTATAATATACACAGACAATTTAAGATTAGGAATACAATCATATATCGTTCGTATGTATGGGGCAGCGCAGACGACAGACTATCCGTGACGCAGTTTTTTTGCAATTATATGCAGTAACGCACACGACGCGCAAAAATCTGTCGCGGATATTTCACAGACTCAACGCACACGACGCACATTTTCGATCATTCTGTCGGCAGACCTGACGCTCTTTTTAAATGTCTCAAACGCAGACTCTATCGCACTAAAAGTGTGCCGTCTGCGCTGTACCTATTCCGGATTTAAAATAGGAACACCCCATCTTATCCTGCGGGTGTCATAGAAGATACTATCGTTTTCCTAGTAGTAGATCCCGCCATACAACGACCTTCACCGAAACGTTTATTGGATGAAATTTATTTTACACCACCTGTGCCGGCGGCGTCGCACGCGTGGATATCGGGTTTCAAAAAATAATGGACTTCCATAAAATGGTACCTAAAGGTTAAGTTAGACCTCTAGCAATACATTGGTGAAAACCGCATTTAATTCCATGTAGAGTGATGAAAAGTATACTATAACCTGCCCAGGAGTATGACGAATAATCCTACCAAGTTTCGTTAAAATCCGTCTAGTATTTTTTTTTTCTATAGCGAACATACAGACAGACAGACAGACAAAAATTTTACTGATTGCATTTTTGGCTTCGCATTATATTTATTGACATAATATTTAATTACACATACAATAAGTTTCATCCAATATACGTCTCGGTGAAGATCGTTGTATGGCGGGATCTAAGACCATCTTTTGCGCTTGTTTTTCCTCTACCTCGACTAAACAAAGTAGAGCTTTTAGCATCAATCTCTAAAGACTAAAGTGGCGAGGATCTAAATGTTTTGAGAGGCGCTTCTAGTTATAATAAGGGCATTTTTAGATTTTTATTGTTTACATTATAAATATATTGTGCAAGGCTTAATTTAATACAAATTAATGCAAAATATTTTAGCGGCCTGCTTTTAAAATTGTGTTAAGATCGAATTATTAACCTTCCTTCGAATCCTTATTTATTTATTTCACAACGTTTGAATAATCAAAGCCAGTTATATAAATGACTCAAGCCCCGTTCGATCATCTGCCATGATTGCATAAATTATGCGTGGTTCTGTTATAGTGACCTCTCGCCTTTGACCGGAAGCGCTAGATTTTTTATTTGTTTCGTAATAGTATTTTTGCTAATTAATACAGCAGATCAATGAACTGCCTGCTATTTCTACTTATACAAATAAAATTGAATTATCTATTGGTAATGTTAAAACATCGGCTTTTGCTAAATTCATATCAAAGTATTATAATGTTAGCTGTAGTAGGTTCTGAATGTCGGCCAAATCTGATTATGAGAGTGAAAAAACAGAGGGTGCACCTGTTTGCGTACACACTTATGTATTTAATATATGCAATGTAATTGCCTAGCTTTTTTAGAGATTGACCGATGTGAATGATAAAATTTGCTACTTTAAAATTTACTACAGAAAACGAAAATGATCGTTCGTTGAACGGATCGCGTATTTTAAATATCGTTTTCGTTTTCTGTAGTAGGGCCTCTGGGCTCTCCTTACCGTTTCCTCAAAACACACAAACATCATGTTACATTTATGTCTCACGAAGAAATAGTATATGTGAGGAGACGACCCATTCATCCGTTTTGTGAGTGTTCCAAGATTACCTATTAAATATACATTTAAATTACGAAGATGGTTTCACCATTTAAAGTAAATAGTTATTACCGCAATAAAACTTATTAACACATCGTTTTTAACAACATTTCAATCGAACGCACAGTTTAGCCTTGAATGAACTTTGAGACGTGCTCAGAGCTTCAAAACAAACATGCTTTCGAAAACTGTTAAGTAAGGAAGTAAGTATAGTAGTTTACTTAGCTTTTAAAGTACATATACTTATAATTCCTTACTTAATTTCAACATAATGCCACCATTATTAAGCACAGCAAGGAATTTTGCAAACGTACGTGGCTCAAATTACTCCATTTCATATTCACCTAGTTTGACCCAAAAAGACACACATTGTTTCATACAACGAATACTCATAATTAGTCCACAATTACGTTATACATAGTTTCAACACTCACCTCCGGTCAAATCTTCCCACAGCACAAGTTCACAACAACTGAAAAGTTTTGTCACTTGTCACTAGAATTTGCCAAACAACACTAAGCCTTATGCACTTTCAACACCAAAGATGCAAATAAAATCTGCAAGAACAGTGAAAAGTAACAGTGAAAATATCGCGTGCTATCGCATCGACAAAACATTGACTATATCAGCTAATAACATAGCAGAGCATGTTAATTATGATATGTCAATATGATCCTAGAGTTCCTGCATTGTATAATCTAGTCATAACACTAATACAAGAAAAACTAAACCCCTCGCGTTATAACGGAATACACATTCTAAACAATCGTTCCCACGCCGCTAACATTCGTTACGCAAAAATTGCACATAATTAGACAAAGTTCTTTTTTTTTCTAACGTTCATTCGGACATTGTCTATATTTGACAAAACATTGTTAGTAAACTTGCTGGTCTATGTGAAAAAAATACAATTTAACTATTGTCTGGGAGCGGGATTTGGAAGATAAGAGGCGAGGTTATGTAAAATCTATGTCAGAGGTCGCTCGGGAGCGAATCTTTTTTGAATAAAACCGCGAATTTAAATTTGGAAGCGGGCTTCTTTCAAAGTTGAAAGAAGTTTGGGTTTCTCGCGATGGTTTTGACAGTGCAAAAGGCTCAAGACTCTATGTGGTAGAGAATAAAATTTAAAATTGTTTAATACCGATGCGTTTGCGTTAGCGCACATGGGATGATGCGCTCGCGGCGACGGTCGGCTGCGACTGCGCAGGAGTGCGCCGCGCGTCCGAGGTGCTCGTCTCGAGATGGGTTGGGCAAACTGTGGCATTGGTAGAAAGTTAGGATCCGCGAGGTGACAAGGTTCGCGGATTTAAGGGTCGTAATTGGATAATTAGAAGTGGTAGAGAGTGGGCCGAAGGTACTTTTCTCCCTCAAAAAGTTTCTAACATATAGCAAGCTTAAAGTTTCTAACATAGGTATAACTTCTGAACCAAGGGTCGCGTGGTAAATCCCCACCCGGGACAAACATTCGTGTGATGAACATGTGTGTGTGTTCCGTGTCTGGGTGTTTTTATATTAATGTTTACTTGCTTTGGGATCGGAGCAATGTATGTGATGTTTTCTAATATTTATTTATTTCTTTTATATTTCTCTTAGATCCGTAACCGACGCATAAAGATATCCTAGAGTAGAATAGGAAAATATTTTTTCTAAACAGCCTTGGACCTGGAAGTTCTGGGAGACATCCATAGACGTATCTGGTAGGGTCCGCATCAAAAGTCGCTGAACACTTTAGTACCATATAAACATACATAATTGTCTGTTCACAAGTAATTTCAAATCATAACGAACTTAACTTTACTTCGAAACAGTACTGAAGTGTTCAACTATTTTTAATGGCGACCACACTCAAAGCACAAGGGTATTCCCTTAGTTTGAGTGAATTGATTGGTGTGTATTATCATACCTTATTATTTTTAGCGTAAATGCATTGCGCTAACAATGCAGATATTAAACTGTTTTCATAATACAGTAGAACCTCGATAACTCAAACCTCGGTAACTTAAAAACCTCTATAACTTCAAAAAATAATATGTTCCCTTCCCATCAGAGCCCAAAACCTCTCTAACTTAAAATTCGCAACCTCTATAACTTAAATAAATAATCTCTGTATTGGCCTCGGTAACTTAAAGAAATTTTTCCATAACCTCTATAACATAAAATTGTTTGTTTCCCTTGGACTGTAACTTATCGAGGTTCTACTGTAGTATGAATTGTAAATTGTAAGTAAGCATTATAACGTGTTAACTGTCCAATCTGTTATAACATAGATCTTGATAATCCTTGGCGGTTCTAAACAATTGCTACACTCGTTATCACTTAACAAAACGCAATTAGGACTTAAGCAAACTCTGAGTTGGCTTGCTGAAAAAAACTGGAATCTTTACGACATCATTCATACATTTATTCTCGCGTCACACAAACACAATCGCTTCTTTGACCCACACAGATGTAATCTTAAGCCTAATTTATTGTGTTAATTCATTCAGCGGTTAGGTGGATATAAATGTTTTTGTTAATCATAAATAATTTTGTTAATCTATAAAACTGTGAGAGTCAGAAAGATAACATAATAATAATAATAATAAAATAAATGGACCACACACTTAAGATTAAACACAGAAACAGGAACAGTAGACTCAGAAGCAATTAGAATCAAAACAGGTATATTCCAAGGCGACGCACTTAGCCCGCTCTGGTTTTGCCTCGCCATTAACCCGTTGTCTAATCTCTTGAACTCTACTGAAATAGGCTACACACTTAAATATCAACAGACGGAAACAATAAACAGCCCCACCCAAAAAGAAAGCGTCAGCAATGAGGTAATATTGAGCCATCTTTTGTATATGGACGACATCAAACTCTACTCCACTGCCGAAAGTGACCTCGAGGAGTTAGCCAATATCACAGAAACATTCTCGCAAGATATAGGTATGGAATTTGGTATAGATAAGTGTAGGACTAACTCTATCAAAGCTGGTAAGCATTTTCAGCATTATTATCTGATGGAATCTGGAGAATGTATTACACCATTAGAAGAGAATGACGTGTACAAATACCTGGGCTATAACCAATCGAAATTAATAGAGCATAAAGCTACTAAAGCCGTTTTAACAAAAAAGTTTAAATCCCGATTAAACTCCATACTTAATTCACAACTCAACGCTAAAAACACAGTTAAAGCGATTAACACCTATGCTATACCAGTGCTAACGTACTCGTTTGGGATAATAAATTGGACAAAATCCGAGCTGAAATCATTGCAACGCTTGATTCATACGAGCATGACTAGACACAGGAAGCACCACCCGCGATCGTGCGTCCAACGAATGACGCTGCCACGTATAGACGGAGGCAGAGGCCTTATAGATGTAGTAAACTTGCATGCCAAGCAAATAACCAACTTAAGACAATATTTCTATGTAAAGTCCCAGTCATCGCCATTACATCAAGCAATAGCTAATATTGATAAAAAACTAACGCCACTAAACATGCACGATGCCAACCCCCAAAACAAAGAACACCAAACAGACCGTACGAAAAAACTGCAAGAATGGTCCAAGAAATCCCTTCATGGAAGACACCTCTCCGACCTCTGCCAATCCAACGTCGACATAAAAGCGTCGCACGAATGGCTAAGGCGAGGGGAGCTGTTCCCTGAAACCGAAGGTTTTATCTTGGCCATTCAAGACCAAGTTATAGAGACCCGTAACTACCAGAAATATATCATGAAGAAGCCCATCGCTGATGTCTGCCGACGCTGTAACAGTGCCTCGGAGACGATACAACACGTAACAGGAGCATGCAAGTCAATAGCCCAGACAGATTATAAGCACCGACACGACCAGGTGGCCAACATCATCCATCAACAATTAGCATATAAGTACAAGTTGACTCCTAAAACACACCCAGAGACTCCCTATTACAAATATAACCCTGAAAGTATTCTAGAGAATACAACACACAAACTTTACTACGATAGAGCCATTTTAACTGACAAGACAATACATTTCAATAGACCCGACATCACTCTTATTAATAAAACCAACAAAACTGCACATTTAATTGACATTGCCATACCCAATACTCATAATCTTAATAGAACAATAGTGGAAAAATTAACAAAATACACCGAATTAAAAGATGAGATAGCAAGAATGTGGCAGTTAAGTAAAGTGACAATAGTCCCTATAGTCTTGTCATCAACCGGAGTAATACCCATACAGCTGTTGCCTTCTCTGAGAGCATTAGATCTCCGCGAAGATACGTATGCCAAACTACAAAAAGCGTGTATTCTAAATACCTGTAGGCTGACCCGAAAATTTTTACAGTCTAGTGCAGATATATAAGCTAGTGCACTAACTAGGTAATCCAAGTTTTTGGTTTTCACTTGGCTACGGCCCGTGGAAATCATAAAATACCGATGTTACATCGAGGGAAAAAATCCATAACATAATAATAATAATATTGCAGCTGAGAAATATCAAAAGATAAACGAAAAATAATAATAATAATAATAGTAATATCTACCACCGGAGTCATACCTAACCAGCTACTATTAAGCCTAAACAATCTCAACCTCTCTAAATACACCTACATTAGTCTCCAAAAAGCAGCGATTTTAAACACGTGCCGCATAGTCAGAAAATTCCTTCAATTAGAATCAGATTCAGAGCCATAACTATAATTAAATGCATATATATATTTATATACTCTACTATTTATTTTTCAATTTTGCTTGGTCGAAAACCCGCATAATTGAAATGTTTTTCCCTTTTTAAAAGGAGATAATTTTAAATTAAAAAAAACATAATAATAAAGTTTATTTCATTCAAAAGTACATACAATTTAAAAGTATCATCTGTATACAAGATTAGCTTTAAACATTCATTGTTATAGTATAGCGGCTGGTGCTTAAAAAAGGTAAACCTGAGCTATAAGCACCAGCATCCTTCCAGTGTCTTAGGAGCGAGCGATCAAACTGATACTTAACAATTTGCGTGAGTTTGACAGAAATGGGTAAATTTACAATATTATTTAAGCAAAAACTAAATGAAATAAGACTCAGAAACAGACTCGGAGATTTCCGACTCAATTCTGAGTATGTGATTACATTATTTTATTATTCGTATTTTATTAGTATTTGATTCAATTAATTAAATTCAACTTATATTTATATTCAAATTAATAGTATTGTACAGTATACATGTATGATTTAAGAAATAACAGGTGGGCTATAAACATAGGACTTTCTCAGCATATGCTATACTGATAGGTATTTTAATAACATAAATAAATAACCATCTTGGGTTATTGTTACATAATACAAGGTAAGGTACAGTCACAGTATACCATCTGTGACCTTTGACTATGAAATGTGCAATCTTCAAGTACACATTTCTGGCTTACACACTTTTAGCTACTCACTCCGGTGATGCTGCTGCCCGTCATCAGCCCGTGTTATTTAACTACGCCTTCAATCGTGATGTGCTATACCACCACCAGTCGAATGTCAGACTTCAGAGCCTCGTTTGTTATTCGGGATGCACCACTGGCAGATGAAGGTACCTTGGACCGAAAAGATGATAGGTCGCTTTCTTACATCCCATGAAAATTTTCAGCATTTATTTATACAATGGTACAGAATGGTGAACAGAATGGTGAAATAGGTATATCTGACGCTGACTGTACTAAAAATGTACATGTACCTCAAATGTTATGATTCTGCTTCAATTTCCGACTAGCTTTAGTGCTTTCACTGGGATCAGACAGCACATAAAGTTGTCTACTCAGCAACCATGAATCGTCAGCGATGAGACACCATTGAAAAGACGATCATACTAATTTGTATCTGTCCGTAGCTGGACACAGTCCTTCCGGCAGCCGACGACGCTTGCATGACACTGCCAGACGGTATTGCAACTCGGTTGAATGTCTTCAAAGATGCAATTTCATTCCGTTTGATTGATTAAGTTCAATTGTCGCGTCCATCTTTGCTCCAATCACGCTCATGATTAAAATAAAATAAAGAATTACTTAGACAGTTTAAAAATTAGTTAAGTCGTGGTCTTAGGAATGCATAAACTGCATTTTCCCTGGTTGTAAAAAAATGTGTGAGAAACGTAACCGCTAGAGAATACCCACCAAACCCCACAGTGGACCGCTACAAGTTCTCTGTGTGGGGTTGCCGGGGGTCTCGATCTAACCCCCCCACAGCGCGGTAAGCTGGGCCGCCCTGTGACGTCGTCTTAGCGCAAGGGGGCCCTTCACAAAACCTTAGAATTTCCACAGGCCACACGTACAGTAAGTAGGTAACCTATATCTACTTATATATAAAGGTGTATCAGTTACGCAAACCTACAACTTCCTCAGTGCAATCCTGACATTAACAATCCCGATGAAATATCGTGATTTTACCGATATCGAAATACACTAAAACCGTTTTATCGTCCTCTCGGCAACTTTCCCTGTACTATGCAGATTTATTTATGCACGGAAAGTGAACCCGTGACCCGGCACAATGCGGTATAATGAGCCACCGCTTCTAAGCCCTTTAGCATGGTAAATGTATTGAATTGAACAATGTAAGGATGGATTGTTTTCACCGGTAGTACAGATGGTTCCGCATTTATTAAAAAGACTTTATTAGGTACTAATTTTTTATTTAGCCGTTATTTTCCCACCAATTCTCTCCAGTCATCCCTACCTGCAGTATGATCCTGCCAGTCAGGCAAATAGTGATCCAGGTCATCACGACACCTTTTCTTTGGCCTCCCTCTGTGACGATGGCCATCTGAAGGCCGATATTGGGTGACGATTCTGGTCCATTTATTTTCTTTCATTCTGCATACGTGTCCCGCCCAAGCCCACTTCAATTTGGCAGACTTTTCTCCCACATCTGCTATTCCCGTTTGGCAGCGAATCACAGTGTTTCTCACTTTGTCAATGCGCTTTATAAAGCGCATTGACAAAGTTAAAACGCATTAGGTACTAATAGTAACTAATAATAGTAAGTTTTAATTAATACTATGGTTCGCTACTGGCCCGGTGGCTTGTTTTGTATTGATCACTTCTGAGCCAAGAGACCTGGAATTAACATTAATATGATGATCACTTGTGTTTGTTCCGGGTGTCAAGCAGGAGGCAGTGATTCAAACCCATCTACTACCACTACGTCTTACCTATGTCTTTTCAAAATTGAAATTCATAGTAAGTTTACTATGTATTTCAACTTTGAAAACACTCAGGAAGGGAAACAGCGAGTGGAAACTTGCACAACTGTGATGACATTCTAGAGTTGTATGAATTCCACCTCATACTGCTCTAGTTTAGTGTAGACTCTCCCCGTTGGGGACATTGTGTAGGTATATGAACTAATCCTATATATTATTAGATCAGACTCAATGAAGAAAACGGAATGAAGCGTAGATAAAGGAAATTGGTAGAAAATTGGTTAAGATAGATAGATTCTTTTTATTGTATAACATAAAAATTTACTAAGATCTAATACAAATGTTTTATTTATTTATTTGTCACACACAACAGAGATACAGTAAATACAATTATAATATGGTAATACAAGTTATGCCACGAATTTAGTTACCTAGTTAAAAAGTTTAATTTCTGAATTTCTGGCAACAGCCTTTTATATCCCTCTCAGTAATTGAAACTTAAAATTGCAGAAAATTGTACGACTTTTGACAATCAACTGCCAATTTTGATTCAGATGTGATGCAATCTTACGGAATAACACAATTTATTTTGTGTAGAAAATCACTATAATCCAGATCGGTTGATAGCGGAGATCCGACTACGATAAAGTTGGGGAGTTGTTGTAACTTACTCGAAGGAAGAAAAGCGAAATACAGATGGTTAACTTAATAAACGGTTGTCGGATTACTTTTAAACAAAACATCAGTTCACTTCACTGTTAAGAAACTAGACACTATAGAAAAACAACTGCTTAACGGTTACACATGACCATTATGACTTTTTTTTGGTCATTTGTATCTATGTTTGTACCCATTTATGGTCACTTGTATCTATGTTTGTATCTATGTCTATGTATTTAGACAATATAATGTAACCTCTGAAATTTTGGTGCTGGAGGAAGATGCTCGGGATATCGTGGACGGACGTGTCCATACTCCAAGAATTGGACATCACACAGCATTTGTGTGCCGTAGTACAGTCGCGCATTTTGCAGTACTTCGGACATGTCTCTAGGCGGGATTCCATACAGCGCCTGGTCGTTCAGGGAAAGGTGGAAGGGACAAGACCATGCGGAAGATCTTCTATGCGTTGGATTGATCAGGTTAAATTGGCAGTGGGAACCCGTGTATCTGACTGCACCAGACAGTCTGCTAACAGGGAAAGATGGCGGGAGATCGTGCGGAAAGCTGTGTCCGCCTCTTTGCGTGACCACGACCGCTCTGCCAAGAGCGAAACGACTGAGAAGAGATTACTGCACATATTTACGAATTACCGTTTTAAGTACACAAGGCATCATCGTTAAAAAGTATACAAAGGGCGGACTTAATGTCACATAGACATTCTCTACCAGTCCACCATAGAGCTAAGCAGAAAATAATCTAGTTATTATGCCACAAAGTTGGTTGGAAAAGCAAATATTGAAAATCTCCAAGGCATGTAATACGCTTGCACGCTAGTACCCTTCTACACTTGCTTAGTGCATGGCCAGTGACTTCGATGCCGGACAGACAGTCGGACACAGTGAGCTATGGGTGAAACCAAACAGTTTTACGGCAGCGAAGGAACAATGCGACGCTTCTTCATGCTTCAGCTCACAGAACAGGTTTAACTCTTGACAACACGCTGGAGTTTTCGTCCACGATATTTATTTTACTAGCATTTTATTTACAGCCTGTCCCGGGATTCATATTAATGTTTTAATTACTTACGGTATAGATGTATATACGATTAAGATACTAAGTAAGCGTTTTTTTTTATAGTAGCTCTACATAATGGCTTCCCTACGCCTGATGGAAAGCGAAAGAGAAGTCCAAGTCGCTGTGACAACTGGCAAGTAACTGGTTAGTTACCTGTAAGTTGCCACTGCCATGCCGGCCCAACCCTAAATATATTAGGCTTTATATAGGCTTTATAACAAACGCTTTATATGGTAAAAAAAAATTAAATAGATCGACGAATAGACTATTTCCTCTTCAACCAACCTCTAAGACCTTATTCCTATTCCTATTACCATTTGTTTATCCAAAATCATCCGATAGATTGCAAACCCTAGCGTATATCGACGTCGTAAAACAACAAAAGGGAAATGGTTGAATAAATGTTAGTATTAATTGTTATAATTGTCACGAAATACTCTTCACAGCACCCATAAAACGTGATTGCTACCTCCATTGTCTTTCACTTTAAGCGGCACCTAACATTTATAAAGTGCACAGAATAATAGTAAGTCGTAAAATAAAGTGACGTGCAAAAACTTGCGTAGAGCTTTTCCTAACGTTTATTTTATTTGCAACATCCGAGCCGAGCCAGCTATTTGTCAACATCGCTTCTTACAAACTCATCTACAAGGTAAAACCACGGAAAGATCATCATTTTGAACTTTAAAACTATTACCGTAAAAGACATAGCATTTTGTTACATTCAAAAGCGTAAACTTGCCATAATTACCTCATTTCGCGACCAAAAACAGAGCTATTATAAAAGCATAAAGTTCACAACGGCAGAAGTCAATTAAAATTGTTTTGTTAAATTGAAAAATGCGAGGAAAGAATCACGAATTACACTTTCGTCACCAAGGGCGGACGCACGCAACTTTTAATACAAACACTTTTAATTATAGTAATTTTTTTCTAACGTTTAATCCAGTGACATTGGCGGTTTGACAGATTCGTAATCTAGAACCACAGTGGGATGGATTTAATTAAAATAATACAATCTCAGAGATAATTTTGTGTTGCTTTGAAATGTTGCGACATTGTTTGACGGTGATCGGTGTGAAGAATTTAATATTTACGCTAATTATAATCATAGGAGATTGTTAAGGCTCATAACGTAGGATTCAAATAAATGAAATAGGTACGATGATTAAATAGCTTAATCAACTTTATAAGAGGTAAATATCTATTCTGCACGACTAGACAAGAATATTTTACAGTAAGTATGAAATTAGTGAGAGTATTATAAAGTTCATTAATTTATTTAAATTAATTAATAGATAATTAGTTATAATTAAAGTATCAATTTAGCAATTTAGAGTAGTAAAGTTATAAATAAGTAACATAATCAACTTGCATTACAAGATTTATTTTTTGCTATTGCGTTAATTTGTGTAATTGTGTGGCAAATAAAGTTTTTCTTATTCTTCAATCTTATTTTTAAATTAATTAATTCATTTGTATTTGGTGCTTATAATGTGGTTTAAGTGATTATAAATTTTTAGGTATTGTTATAGTCAGCTCACACATACTTTTACAAACATTGCATGATTTTTGGTATGGCTGACTTTTCATTTTACCTATGTCATATCGAGTTTTTTTTATTGTGACACATAGCATAATAAGGTATCTACTCCTTTTTTCTAATGATAGTGAATGAGAAAGGGATGATATAGCTTATAATGCCAAAAAAAACACCTACATCTTGCTTTTGTTTACCGCACTCTTTAATAATGTCTTTTTCGTCTGTGGTCGCTTTAACATCGCGTGTCCGATGTGACGGACAGACGACAAGCACGCGCCATTAGCGGCCGACATTGTCTATGGTCCTTGAACTGTTGCCAAACCGCTGACGCGGGCGCTTTATGGACCGCGACCATAAACAATCACATGTCATGCCAATTTTGGCATCATGCGCACAGTACGAAGGGATAAAGGGATAAGAGTTAAGTAAGCACTTACTTAAACGATATAAGTAGGCGTAGTAAGCACCACTTCATGTTTAACATGTGTAAATGAGCTTATGTTATTGTTTTTTTTTTTATTTTAGCACAGCTTAGTGACTTGTCCTCATCTGATGGAAAAGCGCTTTCGATTTCCGTTTTAAAATAAATAACCCAAGTCATGCCACGCTGGGCTACACATCGCCATTTAACCAAACTAAGCTGAAGCTTGTACTATGGGTACTAGACAACTGATAAACTTAGTTACGATACTTTTTTAAAATAAATACCTACATATTTCACATATTAAACACCCTAAGATATGCCCCGCTAGGCCACACAGCACCCTCTAGTTCCAAACTAAGACGTATAGCTTCTGCTTAGGCCAATGGTTATCTGGTAGGGAATGCCTAAGTGCCATTAAGTCCGCCTTTTGTCAATTACCTTGACAAATGTGCAATAAAGATTAAATAAATATGTAAACACTAGACGAGAATTTAAAAACTCTAAAATCTTCCTAAATGACTCATAAAAATATTATTCAATTGAATTTTTAATGCGATTGCAATTCGATTCTGAATTCAATCGCAATACCTTACCTCAAAGGATCTGAGGATCCAAGTAAACTCCCAAGATTATCTGTAACTCGTGAGCGGTATAGAAAGCCTGGGAACCCCCCGATATCCCCGATACGATCACATCCGCGTCCCGTATATCCTTCGAGTACGTTGGCTGTGAGAAAGAACACGTCCATACTACACATAGGGCTGTCACACAAAGTCATTCTTATGGTTGTTTTATGGTAGAAAATAAATAAATAAAAAACCCAAGACATGCCACGCTGGGCCACACAGCGCCATCTAGCCCCAAACTTAGCCGAAGCTTGTACTATGGGTACTAGACAACTGATAAACTTGCTTACTTAGATACTTTTTTTTTTAAATAAATACATATTATACATAGAAAACACCCAGACCAATACAATCAGACATGCTCATGCACACAAATGTTTGTAATGTGTGGGGACTGGCCCGATGTTAGGGGTGAGAGCCTTCCGCTCCCCCAACAGTCCGGTGATGATGACAAGGCCGCCCTGGCCATCATCGTAGTCATTTAGAAAAAACAAAAAAATAAAAACTGGCCCGATGGCTCATTTGGTAGTGACCTCTGCCTTCAGAGCCAAGGGGTCGATCCTCACGCAGTACCTACAAACATTTGTGTGCATGAACATGTCTATTTGTATTGGTCTGGGTGTTTGTAAGTACCTAAGTTTCAGTTGTCTAGTACCCATAGTACAAGCTTCGGCTTGGTTTGGGGCTAATGATGTGTGGCCCAGCGTGGCATGTCTTGGGTTATTTATTTAAACTCGGAACTTGTATGTTTTCTTTGATAAATGTTATTTACTGTTCGTCGTCAGCCCTAGTCGCGACATCAAACAGTAGACGGTTGCGCAACAGATGACACGTGAGATGTTGCTCATATCCGTATTGCCGAGACGTTCGCAGCTAAACATGGGAATGAGCGAGCTAATGAGAAAACTGCTGCCAAAGTTTACTTAATAAAATCGTGAAATCTATACTTATAATAAATCTGTAGGGACATCAATTCTGTACATGAAATATATTTTCAAAATAACCATCAGGGGGTGATGAGTGATCGATACTGATGCCAAAAGTGCAAGCAGTAAAATTTTTGTCTGTCTGTCTGTATGTTCGTTATAGAAAAAAAAAAACTACTGAACGGATTTAATGCGGTTTTCACTAATGTATTGCTATAAGTCTAACTTAAAATTTAGGTACCATTTTATGGAAGTCCGTTATTTTTGAAACCCGATTTCCACGCGTGCGACGCCGCCGGCACAGCTAGTACTTAATAACTGTTCATAATTATAGAATTTTAACTTTTTGTTTTGGCAGAATCCTACAGAGAACTAAGATTATCGACATGCCTCACCGCATTAGTAAGCTGAAGTGGCAGTGGGTGGGCCATAATATCAGACTCAGAACCGAGTCCTGGAGTAAACGTAGCGTAGAACGCCCACAAGACTGACGATACGTGTAATATGGCTGGATGCGAGAAGCCCGGGCGTCTTGAGGAAAGTAAATATTTACTTTCAAAGTGAGTAAAAGAAATAATAAGGTTCGGAATAAACGATAAAAGACACTCCATAGTTGATTCATTCATAGCCTATCCAAGGCTAATTCATTCATTTCTGCGGGAAAATCCAATTATCTACAAGTCTTTCTTCCTAGAAGTACTTCCTGTTATCGCAGACAGTGTAAAATTTACAAAATCTTGATTAGAGGTTAGACACAATAGTGAAAGATACGACCGTCAGACATTGAAGATACATTGAATGACGGGTGGTGACTACTAAAATGCTAAGCAGTAGAGGTTGTAAGTCCCGTACCAAGTAAAAATATAATTATTGTACTCTCCTGACCTATAAGGTTAAATGTAGGTACATAATATGTAACTGAATAAATTTATTTTCTTTCCTTCTTTCAAAAGACCGAAAACAGAAGGCGCAGAAAGTTTATCCTAGTTCGTGCCATCACCCTTACCCTCGGAACTACCCAACAATTTCTTGCTTGAAAATGAAGCAAAAACTTTTTAACCTGAGCCTTCTCTGTACGAGGGACTATTAGTCTTTAAGCGGCACTTGTCTCAAAGGGACGCCATCCCAATTATTATCATCATCATCAGCCTTTCGCAGTCCACTGCTGGACATAGGCCTCTCCAGTTGTTCGCTTTGGTCAAAGATCTGGAGGCTTTGTCCATAATCGGCAACCAGCGTGCAGGCGGGTTGACGATCGCAGGGCGTAGGTTCTCGTTTCAATGACGCTCCTGCCCGTCATCGGCCTGTGTTGTTTACTCATCCCAGGAACAGAAAATAACATTAAAAGCTAGCTAAACCAATTAGTAACAGAACTGTAAGATAGGTATTAAAGTTTATCCCACAGCCCACTCTTTCGTGTGTCACATTACGTCGTGATAAAATTCTGCGTGACGATACGGATCAAGAGTGTATTAATTTCCATGCAAAACATCTTTTTACAATCGCGTGACAGAACATTATACTCCTACTAATTACAGTGTAAAAGAACTTATAATACGTTCAAAAACATTATCTTGCACTACGACCTAAATCTATGCGTCTGACATCTTCGCGTGCCAAGTACTTTGGGACTAGCTTACAAGTCAGAAAGAATGAACTCAATTTTCTATGGCAAAAACGTGTTTGATATTATTTTACTCACCTTCCAGATGTGGGAACGTTGGAGTAGTGTTGGGTTGAAACATTTTGTCGATATCAATTTAAAAACTAAATAAAGCACTCTTAATAAAATACTGACTTAGGTCAACATTTTGGAAAAATGGATTTGAAAAAAAAAGCGAGATACCTATTTGAATCTATTTAAATGCAATTTGATACACCGATAAAGGTTTAAGACTCAACAAACTAAGTACATTACATAGGCTCCTGTTTAATTCGAAAAAAGGTTGTCGTCCAAGAGGACGAAATCGCGGACACAGTTAAATAAAGCTTATGTGTTAATATAATGTATGACCTATTTTATATAAAAAAAAATTCCAACAAATCCATTAAGTACCTATTTTTGCGTAAAAGAGTAACAACCATCCATTGACCTATCAATAGTTCCAAACAAACTTGCGCATTTAGGTACTATTACCTACATTATGTTTCCTCCTTCCTTTAATAGTGTGACGTGTAAAAGGTCTTACAAGGAGGCATGATGGCGATGGCAACTGACAGGTGATTAGTCGGTTACCAGCACGCTGCCATAGCGATTAGGATTCTAGGCATAGAGAGACCTACGTCGAGCTTTTGCACAAACAATTTTAGGACAAATTCATTCAAGACCGTACTTAGGTACTATTATTATTGCCTAATTACAATAATGATGTGCAGTACTCACTTTTGATGATGATAGTAATCGCAGATTTAAATAGCCATAACTTGATAAAAAGAATACCGTTCAGCTCCACCTTGACTTTTGTCAAATTATCATTACAATGATGCCATTGTAATGATAATGCTGTTTGATTTTTTTCAAATGTCATTAAAATTATTTGACGAAACGGCCCTTCGGATTTGATTAAACGTAACGGAAGATTATCATACGAATGCCACGGTATCAACAGCTTAATGAACTGTCCGTAGCAAATGATAAAGTTTGCTATACTGTGACGAAACGGTCACCTTTACAATGAAAAGGTTACTTAACTCAGATGCCATTAACAGAGGGAAAAGTTCTGTGGAACTGATTTTTAGCGGATATATTTCCGATATAATCCGACGTTAGAGACTCTCAATTCCTATCTGTGTTAATTTTATGACTTACACGGTAACTTTAGAGGGCACTTTTTAGTGTCTGTGTGTTAACTTGCTTACTGATACTGGTTTAGACATTGGGTTCCTAGAGCCTAACCGTTTAAATATAACATTAAAATAGACGATAAGTAGGTATTGGGAATTCGCTCCCTTCGCACAGGGTGGCGAGCCTCTACTAACCGCGCAGATATTCACGGTTAATCAGAGTAAAAGGTAAGAGTGTGCTGGCCGCAGCGCGGGGGGAAATATCCCCCAACTCTGGCTAAAATCCGTTTATTAGTAGGTGGTCTTATATACTCGTAAGTAGGTATGTATGTGAGGTTTATTGTTTGCCCACGTTCGTAGGTCTTCGGTTGTGTGATGTGTTGATACCATTCAGACGATAGTGGCGCGAACCAAGAGGTTTAGTTCCTCGTTCCTGCCCCGTGCCATTAGTCATGGAATACCTTTCCATCTCATGTGTTTCCTTCCTTTTTTAATTATTTGCGGGGCGTGGAATGGCATCTCTGTGGGTCTTCAGGGCGACAGGCGCTGTCAGTTTGTCCTATTATGCCTGTCGACGTAATATTTGGACGTCACGGCCGCTTAACATCAAGCGGAGTAAGGTACCTAACCTAATCTCGCCTGAACACTCTTTTTATAAGAAAAAAATCGGTGTTAAGTAGGTATAAACAAAAATCGGCGACCTGACCGATACGGCCCATAGGGCAGGTCGCTTCTGACAGCTGCACCCAGTACGACGTAGCTCGTTCTTTACAAAACATCGACACCCCATCGCATCACTACACACGAAAACTATTCACAGGCGTTGACACGGATCCCGCCGGGCTGCGCGCCGTAATCATTGTTATTATGCCATTTTGTCGTGACGCAAGCACAAGATGGCGGCCGCGGCGGGAAGATGCGCGCCCGCTTTTTACTTCACTTACTGGCTTTATTAGTGCGGATTGTAAGGCGAAGATTAGCAGCGATAATGTATAATCTTTGATGGGAATCTGGCGTTAATGAGTTTTCTTGTGAGGGATCCAATATGGCTGGAATATGGCTTGGTCAACACTCGAAGAGCGGACTTCTCTTGGTTGCGATCTACCAGTTAGGGGCAAAGTAGGTAACTCATTTCTTTTCATAACAAACCAGTAGCGAACAGGAAGATTTCATGTTCCCTGCAGGCATATGCCTCCTACTCCAAACTCCTAACGCAAAAAACTCTCGTGCTCTAACTTTATCTTGTAGATATGTCTGTCCGTATGTGTATATCTGTAGCATCGTAACTCACAAGCGAGTGATATTACTTTGATTTAGATTTTTTGTTTGAAACGTCATTTAATCCAGTTCTGTTGAAAAGGATGTTTGATCAAAATTGCGATCGCGGATTTTTTTATTTTACTTAGTTAGTTATCTACTTATATCAATGGGATCGGCGTATTTATTGGTTTTCGTCATATTTATTGGTTTACAAGTCAACATATCATAACAGATTGGTCATGAGACCATACAACTCTTAGTACAGGGTTACTAGACAGGCTGTACCTAACATAATGAGAGAGCTGCAAAGAATGCAAAATAAAATAATCAAAGTACTATTTCGCTACCCTTATTTAACACCCACAGAAAAAATTTTTAGAGAGACTAACTTAATGAACATAAGGCAACTTTACACTTATAGCACTTGTATCTTGATTCGGAAAATAATGGACAAAAACATCCATACCAACATAATTTTCACCAAAAATGCTCATATCAGCAAACGCAGTCTTCGTCGACCGAGCTTTCTTGTCTTGCCAAAGGTACGCACAAACTATGCTAAAAGAAGTATCACTTTTGAGGGAGCACAACTTTTTAATAGTCTTCCTTCACATGTAAAAAATGAAAAGGTGTATAACAGCTTTAAGGCCAAGCTCTCTCAGCACATTAGGGAAAACTACGAGCTTTTTATCTAAGAAATGTGCCTATTTAATCTATTCAATCTTAGTTATTATTATTATTTATTTATTTATATTTTAATGTGTCAATTAAATTAATTTAATTTAAATAATTTAATCTAATCTAAATAACTGTTATAACAAATGTAATTTTCATGTAAGTGACTTTTGTAAGTCTTTATGAAAATAAACTCTTTAAACATAATACTAAAAGTCATGCAGTATGAATCCTGCCTTAGCAATAACAATGCACGTGAACGATTGTCACAAAGTCAGTTATACAATGGATTATGCTGATCCGTCAATACTCGTTACCGTCTCTGTCTACATTATTAGCGTAGACTTTCCTATACTCTAACTACCTAGGTATTTATATGAGGAAGATACTAGGTTTAGTTTAGTCAGTAACTAAACTTTGAATCAATCAATAAACCTATTATTTTTTTTTTCTTTTAGCTCGACATAATGGCTTCCCTACGCCTGATGGAAAGCGAAAGAGAAGCCCGCTGTGACAACGGGCAAGTAACTGGTCAGTTACCTGTCAGTAGCCACCGCCATGCCGGCCCAACCCCAACCCTCCACGAGCTCCGGAAACCCTACTCACCGACAGGAACATGACCCGGAGGTCATTTGGCTACGGTATTCTATAGGGTGGAGGTCCTTCCCCGGACGGTCAACTCAATTCGAGCGAAGATTCGCTATGTCCTACCTCTCTTATTACCGCTTAATGCTGTAAGCCTGCCTCAGAAAACACTAATTATCCCCATCCTGGGCAATATGTAGGTACCTATACACTCTTGGCCAGCCATATCTTTCTCACAGTGTTGGAGGACGTGGTATACCTACTTTGTTTACCAAAAAAATTCACTCAGAATTGGTTAGGTAGGTACATTCCGCTATTAGGTACTGACCTGCCGCGAGTAGGTACTAACCTACCTAGGTTTTAATTGCTACTCACAGGAAATGGCAAAGATGTTATCCGTGTGGTGACGGATAAACAGTAACTGCCCGTCCGGGGAAGGACCTCCACCCTATAGAATACCGCAGCCAAATGACCTCCGGGTCGTGTTTCTGCTGGTGGGTAGGATCTCCGGAGCTCGTGGGGACCGGACCTGTCAGTTGCCACTGCCATGCCGGCCCAACCCTAACCGGGTTGGGCCGGCATGGCAGTGGCAACTGACAGGTAACTAACCAGCTACTTGCCAGTTGTCACAGCGACTTGGGCTTCTCTTTGGCTTTCCATCAGGCCAGCCATCATGTCGAGCTACTATAGAAAAAAAAAAGTAAAAATCACCCCCTCATCTTCCCCATTATGCTGAGCTCCTAATAGCTCTATTAATATAATGTAAATGCTTTTAGAAGAAGGAAGTTTGTTTGGATGGACTGATGTTTGTTACTCTTTCGCAAGAACGACTGAACGGATTTATTCACGCGGGCAATGCCGCGGGCTGCAACCAGTAAAAAAAATTGTGAACTCTTCTTTGGCCAATCCGAATTCGAAACAACAGAACGATAAAATCTGACATCTGATTGGACATTGCGCATGCATCTATGCATTTTAATATCAGGATTGCAGAGACTGGCCATATCGCGTGGGCATCGTTGCCCAACGATCACAAAGGAGCGTGATGAGCCATTATGTCCCATTGTGCCGGTGGCCGAATTAGACCCATTGTGGTCCTCAACTCACCCAATTTCACCGTGGGCTGGCGTAGGCGATGTTTGTAATTTAATTGGTCATTTAGGTGATAAGTTTTCTAGTTGCATTAAGTGTGAGTACTTGCGTCCTTGACCGATCTGTCCGACGACTGTACTCGTTATCTGTAGCACTGTTGTAGTTGAGAGTGTATTTCAATTGTTGTTTGTATGTGGGTAGGTTGGTTTAGTGGTCCCAAGTGCGCATCCTATGTCTTCTAAGCTCCGGGCGCCGAGTGGTGAGCGTGGGGGCGCGAACCACTCAATGGGGTGTGGTGGGTGCAGCCACACCGATGCACGAAGCCCGCCAGACGAGTACTCTATTGCTCCGAGCCGGGTGAAGGGTTACTTCACCTCCCCGAGTCATAGGTGCCGGGCATTTGTCATCTCTTTTTTTATACTAGCTCGACATAATGGCTTCCCTATGCCTGATGAAAAGCGAAAGAGAAGCCCCCATCTGCGACTGAACAAGACAAATAGAGACTCGGCCGTACTTCTGTGTCCCCGAATCCCTGCAATTTGCTGCCCACTATATACAGTGTAAGAACAAAAAATTGGATTGAAATATGGCTCAGACTAAAAATTTTTTAGCCACATGCTTCTGCGCTACCTTTATCTCTGCAAGTTGCTGCCCACTGCCGACACAAACTTTTTTTTCAAGAGGGGAATGCATTAGGCACCGTCATGCCACCTCCGGGGGGAAGTGACATGGTGTGTGGGATTCACACCTCCCGAAATGGGAGGTCATACCCAATGAGCCCTCTTGTGTCGCCATTGGGCAGCAAGTTGCAGGGACACGGGTAACGCCGAAGCATACGGCCGCATCCCTGCATGCCCTGGCCATCGTGTTATGTATTTGAAACTATACTGGTTAACATTCTGGGCCATTTGTACGTAGTATCAGGATCATTATTTGAAACCCACCTTGATGGCTTATAAGCACAAATTTAGGTAGGTACTTTCTCTTGTAGTAGCTGTTACCCATTCACGATAATATTTCCAGTATGATTGAATAGTCACTGTTATTACACACCTAAATGTGATACAGTGTGAAAAGTACAATAAAACCTTTAGTTTCGGTAGCTTTGCGTTACCTTAATATAGAAAAAGTAACGGCCGATTTTAATTGAGCAATACCAACACGCAACAAATGTATGGAGTGAAAAACTTGTCACCGTTTACGAATTTGTGATGTAAGTGTGTAATTGTTGTGTGAAGATGACAGTGTAACATGTACAATGCAATTATTATTGGCAAAGTAATGGGTAAGGCCATGGGAATGTGAATATTGGACTTCCTATGGGAAATACAAGTGTCAATTAATTATTAAAGCACAATTTTTTTACTTTAGAAAGTAAAGGGTTGAGCAATATACCTAGAATATGCGAGTATAGCTTTATTGTCTTAAGTATTAAAAAACTACGGGTATCCTAGGCACAAAGTAAGCTGTTTTTATTCGTGTTGAGTGGTTACATGATTGTTCAAGTCACTAAATAAGTTCAGTCTCCAGCCTACAAAATACCGATTCATTTAGGTACGTATATAGGTACGCAAAGAGAAACCCTATCTGTCAGTTCATCCTAAGACATAGTTATTAACTTAAAATAGTCTAATAACCTTAAAATAGTATAATATCCTTAAAAAAGTCTAAAAGCTTAATATCTCAAGCTCCCTTACATACCTACAGGTCAAGCCTATAGAGAGTTCGTTGATAGACAAAACTGTTCTGAGACAATATTTACACCTTTCAGCATGTCCAGCCAGTAAAATAACGTGTGAACATGGGAACCTTTACGACAAAGAACAGAAGTCATGATTTCATATCTTTATTCAGTTCGGAGACCAATTTGTTCATATGCACCGACAATAGTTCTACACTATAGTAGATACGCAATAATCACATTATGTTACTAACATGAATGAATGAATTTGATTGATGATTACATCAGATAATCATTTGTATTTACTAAACCGTTGTACGCAAATCTTAAAACTATTGGGTAGTCAAAAATGAACCTTGTGTAGTTAATAATAGAGGCTAGTAACGAAGAAAGGGGACTGTAAAGCCTCAATGATGGTGGTTATTGTATAAATTATTGGCGTTTGTGAGCTATTTGATCGGGAATCAGCTTTGTATTGGGGTTAACAGCTGTTCCCACGATGGCGTGGATGGATCAAATTGACTAGTTCATTGGGTATTATTTGATAGTTTATCGACATACATGTAACAATGCTGTTTCAATTACAAGTTGCCACGACATACATTTACATTTTATGCAGGAAGTAGGACACCTTGTAATTTTAGCTACGAAAATTTCACCTTAATTCGTATTGACTATGCTTAACTCGGAAGCTATTATCAAAGTTGTTGTTTCGTACTGAAAAAGGTTTTTACATATTAAGTAGGTACAATTTTAATTTGAGTGCAACACTTTTGAGAGAGGTAGGCCATAGCGAATCTTCGCTCGAATTGAGCTGCCCGTCCGGGGAAGGACCTCCACCCTATAGAATACCGCAGTCAAATGACCCCTGGGTCGTGTTTCTGCTGGTGAGTAGGGTTTCCGGAGCTCGTGGGGGGTTGGGCCTATTATGTCGAGCTACTATAAAAAAACACAATTTACAAATATTGTTACACTACAGTATTACTACTAACACTTGTTTTACTACAAGATATAGGTATGTACTCCGAATGATATAGGTTTATGTATCGTTCTACATTTCAAAATATTCAAACGTACACGGTCATTGGAAAACCTTCATTTTGTAAGACAAATGGCCTATTATTACCTATCGTAGTAATCCCAAACAAATCGCAGCACCAATCAAACAGTAAGGTATTAATTACTAATTGTTCCTTTGTTCTCGTTTTTCAATTTGGTAAGTGATAATGGATTGTTATCGGCACCTATCCCTTCATTCAAGTGCAAATACTGTGTAAACGTGCGAATACTGTAGTACCTAAGAGTTGTTTTTATTATTACATAGATCAGTCACCGTAGATGGGATGAAAGGGAGCGGCCTATCATCTTTTCGCTCCAAGCCAACCTCACCTGCCCGTGGTGCATCCTGCCGAATAACAAACGAGACGCTGGCAACCGACTGGTGGCGGTATAACCATCACAATTGAAGGCGTAGCTAAATACTAAAGACCGGTGACGGGCAGCAGCGTCACCAGAGCAAGAAGCTACGCTCTGCGATCGCCCGCCCAGCGCAGCGTGGCGATTATGGGTATATCCTCTAGATGTTTGCTCTAAGTGGGGAACAACTGGAGAGGCCTATGTGCAGCAGTTGACTGTAATAGGCTGATGATGATGATGATGAGATCAGTCACCGACTGACACCGGTATAGGCAAAGCTCTATACAGCATGGACCACGGAGAAAACGGAGGAACTGGTGATTCATTTGGGATAAACGATTTGAACGCAAGAATTTGAAAGCGTTTGTATTGGTCTGGATGTTGGCTATGTACAATATAGTGTTTATTTGCACAAAAAGTGTATCTTAGTAATTTGATCAGTCATAGTGGGACTAGATGCTGTGAGGCTCAGCGCATCATAACTTGGATTACCTATTACGGGCTAAAACTGAAAAGTTTTCAAAATACCACAAATAGTTCTAAAGTCTTGGACCCACAGGACTTCTATTGAAAGGTCCTTCTTATGGATCTCCTTACCCTTCGGTAACAACAAGTTACCGATAAATATGACACAGCGCCTACGCGGCAATACAACACAAATATGTTTAACAGACAATTCTTGTTTCTCGTAGTCAGCAGGTAGGTCAATGTTTTATGCCTCCCCGTCGCCACGGTACCTAACTTTGCTTATTTCACTATTGAACTGGCCCATTGGGCACTCTATACACTGCCTTCTGAACCAAGGGTCGTGGGTTCAGGCGTGGCGTGGCGTGGGACAGGCCGGTTGCTTCTCTCAGGCGCGGATCCACTGTTGTGGGCACGATGGGTATGCCCACAACCTTAATAGACTTGTGACGTCAAATTTCGCGGATCTATTGATGGATAATAAATTGCAAGTATTAATAGAATTTTTGGGTGGGTGTGCCCACAACCTTTTTTGAGCGCAGGATCCGCGCCTGGCTTCTCTGCCTAAAAAAAATAAGGTGCCAACTTCGTTGTTGTGATACCCTAAGTGCTTAGGCCACTAACATTGAAATTGGAAGTACTTTTGACTGGCTCGGTGGCTCAATTGGTATCGACCCCTGCCTTCTGAACTAAGGGTCGTGGGTTCGATTGGTCCCGAACATTCGTGTGACGAACATTTGTGTTTGTTCCGTGTCTGGGTGTTTATATTTAGTATTTAAGTATATATTTGTGGTACCTTTGCTGTTCGGATACCCATAACACAAGTGCTTAAGTTACTTACTTTTGGATCGGAGCAATGTATGTGATTGTGTCCGATATTTTGATACGTATGTTGGTGAAAGCATTAAACACCCAGCTCCGATTATGAAACTGAACATCCATCTGGGTGTTACAGCAGACGGTATCAAAGGTCATCTCCCCTACGGCTATCGACTCTATCTGCCAACTCATCTGTACCGCACCGCCCGATGGAAGCGACATTCCGTAACGATTGCAGAGTTAATGACTCGGAAGAACAATGTGGACGGTTAGTTGAACAAATTTTAACGTTAATTATGACAATAATATCTGGTTAAGTGAACGAAGTTATGCAATTGCCTACTGTTGGCTAGTAATGATGATCGTGATAGCTTGTACCTACTTGTTTCAATCATAAGGAATTTTTCTTTCTCGACATAATGGCTTCCCTACGCTTGATAGAAAGCGAAAGAGAAGCCCAATTCGCTGTGACAACGGGCAAGTAACTGATCAGTTACCTGTCAGTTACCAATGCCAGTACATCCCTGCCCCCCACGAGCTCTGGTAGAAACACGACCCGGAGATCATTTGGGTACCTACTTGTTTCAATCATCACGCATGTCGAGATTAACGCCAAGAACGGTAGATAAGTACCTATAACAGAGAGGGCAAACGGGCTTGAAAGTCACCTGATCGTAAGCGATCAATTTAGCCCATAGACACCGCAACACCAGGGGAGTCACAGGTCCAGGCTCTTTTTGAAGGTCCCTAAGTCGTATCCATTCGGAAAAGTTGCAGCCGAAAGCTGATTCCAAAGAACATCTGCACGAGGCAGAAAATTGCGCGCAAGACGCACCTAGGCGCGAAATACATATTGGCAAATTTTAACAAACTGTTTTACAAACACATTTAAAAACTTTTTTTCGGAACTATTATTATGATAATTATTGTTGGCTTGTATCATAAATAAGATAAACGTAACGCTATAAGTCATCTTAGTGTTCTTCATTACCCAAAGAAAATTAACACATTATGCTGTCTTACAAACATACAGGCCGTAACTCTACCTTTATCAAACTGCAAACAACATAGTGAAATCCTGTACAACAATACTGACTGTAAGAGGTCATAGTTCTCGAAACTAATTAGTACCGTTACAAACTATTAATAGGTATCGTAAACCGACACGTGGGCAGAACAGTGGAGCAATTAAATAACTTTATGAATAGCTATTGGTTCCGATATCTCCTTATGTAACGCTACAGGAGATGTCTGCAATTGTTAAGGCTGGTGTAGACCAAGGGTTAAGTAAACCATCGAAAGAGAAAAGTTATCAGGAAATGTAAGTCTGAGAAAATGCACAATAACTTTAGGCGTTCATTCACCGATTAATTTTAAGAATTGACTATAAAAAGCGACTTCGTTCACGCTCTACTTACATTATCCTGTAACCATAAACCTATTCTACATCTACTCTTTTGTTCTCTGCGAAGAATTATATTCGTACTTGAAGGAATTAGGTAAAGAAAGATTTATTGAAAACGGTTCAGATTCACGAGTTATGCACTTAGCAAAACATTTAGCGATTCATTTTTATATTATAGAAAGAGAAAGAGGCTTTCCAACAGAAATCTTTTTTATTTGGAATTCTGTCAAATTAAAAAAGTAAATTTCTTAAGCAGGTCTTAAGTCGAACCCGGAACCACCGGATTTCCAGAAAATTGTGGCACCGAAGCCGTCTTCGGTGTATTTAAAAATAAACCTTTTATTACACCATGCGACGCGATTAGATACCTACCTACCTTCAGCTATCTCTCACAATGGAGGCCAGACTTAACAAATCACTTAGTTGTTTCACAATGAACAACGCTCTTCCTGACAATTCTGACATAGGTGGAATTGAGCTGTCGATATTATGATGGAGGGCTATAGAATTTATTCCCACAGCCTAAGTATCTCTTACATGCTTTTATTAGTAGGTACATGTGGTGTTACTTACGTCATATTAATATAAGAAGCTAAGCGTCGTCCAGGAGGTAGGTCGCCGTCGCCAACAGAATTCAACATTCAACAATAGGTACTCATTGTCAGGGCTTCTTAGCTAGTCGAATTTGAAGTAGGGCAGTCTTGGTTACAGAAAGAGTGCAAAGTAAGAATATCATAGGTAGATATCTATATTGTGGGTATATTGGTGATTATGGGTATATCCTCCAGGTGTTTGCCCTAAGTGGCGAACAACTGGAGAGGCCTATGTCCAGCAGTGGACTGCGATAAGCTGATGATGATGATATACTTATATTAGACCTCATAAAAACTATTAAGTCCTCAATAATGAATAATAAGTGAACAAGGTTGTTTATCTTACAGATTTGGAAGTAGACAATCACGTCAGAGCGAGGTAATATTAATTGCCCCGGTTTCGCAGGCGTGCAATGAGAATAATGAGATATGTACTTAATATTCTAAAACTTCCGATCCCCGGTTTATCCCCTCAGGGGATTCGTTTTCAAAAATCCTTTCTTAGTGCAAAATTTTCAGATTCTAACCCTTACAGGATTTGCGTCGATATTTCGTAAGAAGTTTGCCCTCGTATTCGCTCATTCGTAGGTAGGTACCTACCGTTATAATTGTTATTAAAACGATGTTAAGCGTTTTGTTACCAAAATAGAATAATAAATAAACATCTTGGTACCACATCGTGAGGGAATTCATTTTAAGTAACAAACAATATAGGCTTAGGTGAAGTTTATAACTTACCTACCAGTTTCCGCAATCATATTTTTCACAATTTCTGCCATTGTAAAGGTAATTAGACGTCATTTATTTGTCTATCTTCGTAAATATAATTTAATTGGGATGATTAAAAAATAATTTAATGTCCATCAGATAGATTATTGAAAAATATTGGATACGTATTTTTTATTTTGCCTCTTGTTCAAAAACTTACGAAGATACATTGATTTTAAATGTCACATGACGTCACGTTAGAGTACAAAATATACTCTAACGTGACGTAGTTAGCCCCCACTCCGTAACTTTAATGCGCTATATCTAAGTATTTTCTTGTTATTTCAACAAAAAATACGGGTCTTATATTTTTTTATTATCTAAGAGACGGACTAATTATTTTCTTCATTTTCATACCTTGTCATCATCCGTATTATACGTCAGTTGCCTACGTCCCGCCCGTCAGGATTCTGTTTCGTCACCGTAATATGACCACAGTTGCAATTCCATCTTCATAGGTCAAAGTTATCGTAATCATTGCAATGCATTTTGCTAATAATAATTGAATGATTTATTGTTATATTTGAGAATGTAGTTATAATGAACGAGCGTGAAAAATCGCTTAATTGAGCCTTTGATTGTTGTAGGGACGCGATGAAATGTAATCGTTACGTGGGTGAAAGGTCAGTAGTGTAATTCTTATTGTAGATGCGTTGCGAAACTGGCTATGTATCACGCCTGTACTTTGTTTTATGAACGATATCGATGAGTACCCTATGGCTATGTTTCTTTTGATAGTTAAAATCATATCATCACCTATCGACAAAAGTTCACCGTAAAATGTATTTACGTAAGACTTATAGCATTTATAGGCTTACAATACATAATACCTAGGTACGTACATAATTTCTCCCTGATTATAACCCAATCAACCTTTCATAATGTTTCTTCTTACCTCAAAAAGCAATCAGAGTCTATTTGCGAATCAGTGTCATTAGTAAATAAACTGAAATGGTAAGTACTTACAAATAATTGAAATGTTTTGTCTAATAATGCATAGTCCATCGTAAAGACTCGCTCTTATTCTTTTTGACACATGGCTGATATTTGAAATATTGGGGTAACTTTGTGTGCGGTAAATAAAAACCACCCAATTTTATAAATCAACATTTATTCAGTACAATATCGTGACACAGTCTAACAATAGTTATATTTTGTGCACATTGGAGAATTCGTATAATAAACAAATACAACAATATCAGTAATTGATAATAAACATTTCTTACTTAATTTCAAATTAATACGGATAGGCCAAATTGTATCTTGTACGTTGACAATCAATAATAATCACGACATTTAGATATTAGTACCTTTTTTATCTAGACACCAATTTCATTCTAGAATTCACTTATCTTTTATACTGTCATGTACGATTCGGTTCAATAGAAACTTCTTGCCACGCATACTATGTAATGGGCTCCCCGTCGAGGCTTTCTCCCGAGTCCACAGTATGGGGTTCTTCAAAAAGCTGTAGTTCCCGCTGCGCCATCTTGGTAAGTAACTTCAAAAGTTGATTGCATGTCTTGCGTCTTCTGTCTTGGGTTATTTTTTATACATTTGCCCTTCTGTTTAATCTATCCTCTACCTGAAGGTTGTCTGGAAGAGATCGCTTAGTAGCGATAAGACCGCCTAAATTGTACTACTAGTTGTTATACCTTGTCTATAAATGTTTGTATTTTGGTGCAATAAAGAAAGAATATCTTATTTGCCTTCCAGTAGATACCTTATATGATGTGGAAGGTATGTGGCTGTGAATCCAACTGCGCAATCTTGGCGAGCATCTTCAAGGTGATAATTGACATATCTTGCGTCTTCTGCCTTAGGTTATTTTTGATGCATTTGTATTTCCAGAGAATCCAGTTGCTTTATATAAAGTAGAAGGTTGAGGCTGTAGCTCCACCAGCTGCGCCATTTTGGCGAGCATCTTCAAGGTTTGATGATTGGGGAACCTTCAAGAAGCGAGCGTATTCATATTTAAAAGGCCGGCAGCGACCCTAAACTCGATTAGAGGGGTGTCCATGGGCGGTGTCGACTGCTTACCATCAGGCATCACACTTGCTCATCTGCGGCCTCTCGCATAAAAAAAATGTTTGGCATGTCTTCCGTCTTATGTCTAGGGTTATTTTGCATGCATTTCTCACACAGCAGATCTCTCGAGGCATCCGCGGAAGACCAGCGTCGCGGCGTCCCTGACACGCCTCGGCACATGCTGAGCGAGATGCCTTTTTAGTATCAGCGCAATTGCTTGTGTTCGGTTATTCTATTATGTAACAAAATGTGTGATTCTAAATAAATAACTATTCTATTCTATTCATTTGGCTTCCCAGCGGATGCTTTAAATGAAGTAAAATGTATGAGGCTGTAGTTCCAACTGCGCCATCTTGGCGAGCAGCCGGTGCAGCCGCCGGTGCGCGCGCGCCGCCGAGCCGCTGGTGACGCCGCCGCCGCTGACGCTGCCGCCGCCGCCACTGCCACTGCCCACTGCTGCCGCTGCGTACGTGCGCACTGCAGACGGCTTCACCTCGCGGCAGACGTCCAGCCGCTGGGCTACGTGACGAGGCATCTGGAATGGAGGTTTGTTACTTCACTCTTTATAAAGTGAGTGTACGACCTAGCTCATAATTTGGGATAAATTGGATGAAAAGACGGATCTATAGACGACTGTATTTCACATACTGAATTTAATTTTTTTTTTCAGTTAGTTCGCTATTTTATTATAAGGAATAATAAGAAATTGAATTTTATTAACTCATCTTTTTTTTTATATACCTCTAGGGTGGCAAACAAGCTTACGGCCCGCCTGATGTTAAGCGGTTACCGCAGCCTATGGACACCTGCGACACCTGGGGTATCACACGCGCGTTGCCTACCCTTTTAGAAACCTCTCATAATATTAATTTATTTATTTATTTATTTATTAGATTTACCAACGTTTATAAACAATTATACTTAGAACTAAAAACATACATTGGTGTATACACTATTGCTATAAACAGTTATAGGTAAACACTGCTTGCGCTAAAAAAAACCATTACAACGGAAAAATATAAATATGTAGCTTAAAAATTATATAACATCTAATGAGGTCTCTGCCTCCGAATCCTTCCAAGAGTTGGTAACCGATCTGCAGAGCTTGGCAGGCGAGTCATGGTGAATATCGACTATATCGCTATGTTCATTGAGTAGCCTACAGAACCTAGCAATCGGAGAGTTACAACCAAAAACAGTTTTCCTTAATGGGGCTATAAGGGGTGTGATAGTGTTACGTGGATATCTTGCAGGCACACGTAGCTTAAATCTCTGTAACAATGGTGGGCAATCTATATTGTGGGTGAGAATTTTAGAGGCAAAACTTAAATCCAACACTTTCCTGCGGTTGCACAATGATATCATCCTAAAATGCGCCAGACGCTTATTGTATGAACGCGTTTTTTTCTTTGATATACCGCTGGCGTACATAAGGTGCCAAACAAAGCGTTTTTGTACCCGCTCCAGACGTAATGAATGTGTGGCGTAGTGTGGCCTCCAAACTACACTGCCATATTCTAAGATGCTTCGGACCAGACTATAATAAAGCAAAATTTTTGTTTTATAATTTCGAAACCCCTTGGTTGTGCGGACTATAAATCCCAACATTCGCGATGCCCGGCTTGTTATATTTTCAATGTGCGGGATAAATGTCAACTTCCTGTCGAAAACAACGCCCAAATCACGCATTTCAGTTTTTTCTTGTACAATAATGTTATCAATACAGTACTCAAATGGAATTATTTTGTGTTTTCGTGAAAATTTCATAACGAAGCATTTAGATGAATTAAGGGCCATCTCATTAACACGACACCATTCAATAATTCTGTCAAGATCAGACTGTAGCAAAATAGTATCATTTGGTGATTCTATAACTCGGCAGAATTTAAGGTCATCCGCGTACATGAAAGGTGTCGAAAACAATAGACAGCCAGGTAGGTCATTCACAAAGATGTTAAACAGTGTCGGTCCGAGGTGGGATCCTTGGGGCACCCCTGAAGTTATTCGTTTCGCCTGAGAACGGAAGCCATTAACAACAGTGAAGAAAGACCGATTTGTCAGATATGAGCTCAACCATTGTACCAAATGATCACCGAACCCATAAGCTGCAAGTTTCTGCAATAGTATTCCATGAGAGACGCGGTCAAAAGCTTTACTGAAGTCCGTATATACAACATCCACCTGTTTATTTGCATCAAGTGCCTCAAACAATGTTTCGGAGAAATCTACCAGGTTAGTTGATGTGGATCTTTGTTGAGTAAATCCATGTTGGGAATCACTTCATTAATCATATCAATTTCGTTATTTCACGGCTTGTCACAAGTAGGCAGGGTATCAAACACATCTATCTTCCACCTTAAGGTCAGCGCTACCGATGCGAGATCATAGTTCATTACTACTATTAACTTGTGAATGACATAGCATATATTTACGATAATGCAACTGACTGCGCTTACTAGCTCCGAGAAGTAAGCAATTCCGAGAAAAAAGATTTGGTGTACCCTAAGGAAGTGTCTTTGGCCCAATGTTATTTTTAATCTATATCAATGACTTACCAGACATTACTGGACACAAATGACCATCATTTTCTAGTGATATTATATCTATTTCGATTAACAGAAATGGGAAGATTCAAAAGATATCTTATGTGATTTTGACAATGAATAGATTTAAACTAGACTTGAAGGTCTATAAGTCATATGACAACTTACATTGAACAGTGGTGAGTGAAGTATCGGCGTCCACAATGGCAGCAGTTTGTTCAGCACAGTCGAGTTGCATTCCAACAGAGATTCTAGTAGGCTCAGGAAATGAAGATTAACCGTTTCAGCCAACTGAAACAAACCATACTCTATTAATAAAAAATAGGATTTGCATAGTATGAAATTATCTCTTATGGGAGCGACCTGTATCATCTTTTCGCTTCAAGTCACTCTCAGACTCTCACCTGCCCTCACCTGCATCCTTCTGAACAGCAAACTGGGCTCTGGCAACACACTGATGACAGTATAACCATCGCGATAGAAGGCGTAGCTGTATACCACAGGCCGATGATAGGCATAAGCGTCACCGGAGCGAGAAGCTACTCCTTGCTATATCCGCCTGCCCAGTGTCGCGATTATGGCGTCATCGGAGAGAGAACCGCGATGGTCAACCTGCCTGGCCATCGTGGCGATTATGTAGTAAAGCCTCATTATGTTTTCCAAAAGCGGCGAACAAGTGGAGAGGCCTATGTCCAGCAGTGGGCTGCGATGATGATGGGTCACTGACCAGCTTGGAGTGCAGCGTGGGCACCAGTTTGTACCAGAACTTGAGCAGGATACACAGCGTGTTGTGGCGACGTCGGAAGGCGTAGCTATAAACTACAGACCGAAAACGGGCAGCAGCGTCTCCGCATCGAGAAACGCGATCGTCAACCTGCCTGCCCAGCCTGGCGATTATGGGTAAAGCCTCATCGTGTTTACCCAAGTGGCGAACAACTGAAGAGGCCTTAGTCCAGCAGTGGACTGCGATAGTAATGGGTCACTGACCAGCTTGGAGTGCAGCGTGACCTGCAGCAACGTGGGCACCAGCTTGCACCAGAACTCGAGCAGGATGCACAGCGTGGTGTTGTGCGGCTCGCTGCTGGCGGCAGCGGCGTTGGCCAACTCCTCGAGGTACAGCGTCCACAGTTGGCAGAGGATGAACGCGTGGAAGAGGCCGCTCATGCGCGCTCCGGTTGGCTTCGACTGGTCCATGTACGAAGCCATTATGGTCTGCAACAAAAAAAAGACAGTGTCTAAAGGCGGATTTATATTTGTTTGATGTGTTGTGACGTGACGCGTCAGAACGGTATAGGTTTCATTCATTTAGTATAGTAACGTTCATACTACTAATGCGTATTGTGTTGTGATGGCTTGTGTAAATGTATGAAACCGATACCGTTCTGACGCATCGAGTTACATCACATCCGACTAATATAAATCCACCTTTATGGTGTTAAGAGACCAATCAGTCAATGGAAGAAGAATCAATTGGTCGACTTTATTCGATAGTTTTCAGTATGGTATAAGCTATCAATTGACTTTACTTTATTATGAAAAGATGTTGTTCACCGCGACGATAAGGCTGCTTGTTTCACTGAAAGCGGAGTAAGATATGTGTGTTCTCTGACCTGTATTTGATCTCTGACCTGTATGTGGTCTCTGATCTGTATGTGGTCTCTGACCATGTGTGCGCTCCACTCACCTGTATGTATGTCGGTGATGTGGCAGAGGCGTGCGCAGTAACCTGTATGTGTCGTATGTGCAGGAGCGCGCGCAGTACCTGTATAGTGGTCGGTGATGTGGCAGGAGGCGTGCGCAGTACCTGTATGTGGTCGGTGATGTGGCAGGAGGCGTGCGCAGTACCTGTATGTGGTCGGTGATGTGGCAGGAGGCGTGCGCAGTACCTGTATGTGGTCGGTGATGTGGCAGGAGGCGTGCGGAGTACCTGTATGTGGTCGGTGATGTGGCAGGAGGCGTGCGGAGTACCTGTATGTGGTCGGTGATGTGGCAGGAGGCGTGCGCAGTACCTGTGTGTGGTCTCTGACCTGTATGTGGTCGGTGATGTGGCAGGAGGCGTGCGCAGTACCTGTGTGTGGTCTCTGACCTGTATGTGGTCGGTGGTGTGGCAGGAGGCGTGCGCAGTACCTGTGTGTGGTCTCTGACCTGTATGTGGTCGGTGATGTGGCAGGAGGCGTGCGCAGTACCTGTGTGTGGTCTCTGACCTGTATGTGGTCGGTGATGTGGCAGGAGGCGTGCGCAGTACCTGTGTGTGGTCTCTGACCTGTATGTGGTCGGTGATGTGGCAGGAGGCGTGCGCAGTACCTGTGTGTGGTCTCTGACCTGTATGTGGTCGGTGATGTGGCAGGAGGCGTGCGCAGTACCTGTGTGTGGTCTCTGACCTGTATGTGGTCGGTGATGTGGCAGGAGGCGTGCGCAGTACCTGTGTGTGGTCTCTGACCTGTATGTGGTCGGTGATGTGGCAGGAGGCGTGCGCAGTACCTGTGTGTGGTCTCTGACCTGTATGTGGTCGGTGATGTGGCAGGAGGCGTGCGCAGTACCTGTGTATGGTCTCTGACCTGTATGTGGTCGGTGATGTGGCAGGAGGCGTGCGCAGTACCTGTGTGTGGTCTCTGACCTGTATGTGGTCGGTGATGTGGCAGGAGGCGTGCGCAGTACCTGTGTGTGGTCTCTGACCTGTATGTGGTCGGTGATGTGGCAGGAGGCGTGCGCAGTACCTGTGTGTGGTCTCTGACCTGTATGTGGTCGGTGATGTGGCAGGAGGCGTGCGCAGTACCTGTGTATGGTCTCTGACCTGTATGTGGTCGGTGATGTGGCAGGAGGCGTCCTGCGGCACGGGCTGGCTGAGCGGCAGGGCGCCGCGCGCGTTGCACAGCGCGCCCATCACCAGCCACGACACCAGCCGCACGCGGCCCACGCACTCGCACACCTCGCGCGACCTGCGACGACGTGTTGTTACGTCATACGGCTATGGAAACTAACAACAAACAACGCCATGTTGTTACGTCATGCGGCTATGTTAACTAACTACTGACAACGCCATGTTGTTACGTCATGCGGCTATGTTAACTAACTACAGACAACGCTATGTTAAATAACTACAAACAACGCCATGTTGTTACGTCATACGGCTATGGAAACTAACAACAAACAACGCCATGTTGTTACGTCATGCGGCTATGTTAACTAACTACAGACAACGCCATGTTGTTACGTCATGCGGCTATGTTAACTAACTACAGACAACGCTATGTTAAATAACTACAAACAACGCCATGTTGTTACGTTATACGGCTATGTCAACTAACTACAGGCAACGCCATGTTGTTACGTCATACGGCTATGTTAACTAACTACAGACAACGCCATCTTGTTACGTCATGCGGCTATGTTAACTAACTACTGACAACGCCATGTTGTTACGTCATGCGGCTATGTTAACTAACTACAGACAACGCTATGTTAAATAACTACAAACAACGCCATGTTGTTACGTCATACGGCTATGGAAACTAACAACAAACAACGCCATGTTGTTACGTCATGCGGCTATGTTAACTAACTACAGACAACGCCATGTTGTTACGTCATGCGGCTATGTTAACTAACTACAGACAACGCTATGTTAAATAACTACAAACAACGCCATGTTGTTACGTTATACGGCTATGTCAACTAACTACAGACAACGCCATGTTGTTACGTCATACGGCTATGTTAACTAACTACAGACAACGCCATCTTGTTACGTCATACGGCTATGTTAACTAACTACAAACAACGCCATGTTGTTACGTCATACGGCTATGTTAAATAACTACAGACAACGCCATGGTGTTACGTCATACGGCTATGTTAACTAACTACCAACAACGCCATGTTGTTACGTCATACGGCTATGTTAAATAACTACAGACAACGCCATGTTGTTACCTCATACGGCTATGTTAAATAACTACAGACAACGCCATGGTATTACGTCATACGGCTATGTTAACTAACTACAAACAACGCCATGTTGTTACGTCATACGGCTATGTTAACTAACTACAAACAACGCCATGTTGTTACGTCATACGGCTATGTTAACTAACTACAAACAACGCCATGTTGTTACGTCATACGGCTATGTTAGCTAACTACAAACAACGCCATGTTGTTACGTCATACGGCTATGTTAGCTAACTACAAACAATGCCATGTTGTTACGTCATACGGCTATGTAGACTAACTACAAACAACGCCATGTTGTTACGTCATACGTCTATGTTAACTAACTACAAACAACGAAATGTTGTTACGTCATACGGCTATGTAGACTAACTACAAACAACGCCATGTTGTTACGTCATACGTCTATGTTAACTAACTACAAACAACGAAATGTTGTTACGTCATACGGCTATATTAACTAACCACAAACAACGCCATCTTGTTACGTCATACGGCTATGTAAACTAACTACACATTACATTGTCTCACCCCGGGATGGTGGCAGTGATCCAGGGCATGTGCCTGTGCGCAGGCCTCTCCTGCCGGCCGCGGCTGTGCTCCAGCGCCAGCTCCATCGCCACGTACTGAGCGATGCCGCCCTTCACTATGGACCCGAGGGTGTCTTCGTTCAGGCAGATCAGGTTGCGGTTCACTATTGACTTTGATACGGAGCCCTGGAAAAGGAAAGAAACATTTCGACTGGCTCGGTGGCTCAATTGGTAGTGACCCCTGCCTTCTGAACCAAGGGTCGTGGGTTCGATTCCCACCCGGGACAAACATTCGTGTGATGAACACTTGTGTTTGTTCCGTGTCTGGGTGTTAATATTTGAGTTAAGTATTTATTTGTAGTACCTTCGTTGTTCTGATACTTATAACAGAAGTGCTTAAGCTACTTACTTTGGGGTCGGAGCAATGTATGTGATGTTCTCTGATATTTATTTATTATTTCGGTTAACAAACATTACATCATTGATTTTGTTTAATAAAACCTACGAAGATAGAGAAGCCTTTATTTGAATATCTGAACACAAAGGAGCAGAAGGCTTCCCATCTATTCTCCCTACTGCAAGGGAGCGATCCCATCACCTTCTAGCTTCAAGCCATCCTCATTTGCTCGTAGTGCATTCTGCTGAATAGGTGGCTCTGACAACCTACTGGTGGCGGTATAGCCATGATGATTGCAGCTAAATACCACAGGCCGATGACGGGCAGCAGCGTCACCGTAGCGAGGAGCTACGCCGTGACGGTACTTCTCATCCTGTTGAGCAGCTGCGGGTTTTTTTTTATATTGGCTCAGCATAGTGGCTTCCCTCCGCCTGATGGAAAGCAGGAAAGGAAGCCCAAGCCGCTCTGACAACGGGCTTCAAACTATGGTTTCCAGTCAGTCATCACAGCCATACTGGCCTGCAAGATGCTTCTTCACGCTTCGCTTAAAGGATCCGATACAATAAGAAGGCGGGAACACGTGTGCTGGCAAAGAGTTCCACTTTTTAATGGTACGGCACAAGTATGAGTTACCAAACTTTTTAGTGCGCGAAGGAATATTATCTACCGTGAAACAGTGACAACGCATGCCAGCCCGAGTGGTCCTATGTCGAAAAGGTGAGGGAGGTATAAGAGAAAATAGCTCTTCAGAGCACTCCCCATGGTATAGGCGATAAAAGACGCTCAGCGATGCAACATCCCTACGCAATTGTAAGGGTTCTAAGGCTCTAGAGACATCATCATCACCAATAATAGGTCCTGCAGCAGCTCCTTGTTGCCGGCCGTCGACACCCCCCATCCCCAGCGGCCACTGACCTTGATCTTATTGAGCAGATGCGGGTCCTGCAGCAGCTCGATCATGTCGGGCAGGTGCGGCCGCATGCAGTCCACTGCGCCGCTGCCGAGCTCCTTGGCCTCTGCGCCGCTGGGTCCGGCAGTTAGCAGGTCGCCCGTGTTCAGCTGCGGCGGCAGCAGCAGGGTGCAGCCGTGGCCTAGGGAGATAAAGCACTTGTGGTCAATACAGAATCTTGGGCTAGCAGATGCTTAAAAATAAAAATTACTAGCTTCGCCGCGCGGTGTTTCACGGTTTCTCGTTGCAATTATTTGAATTTTTCTTGCCGTAAGAACCGCCGTGAGAAACCGCGGGTAACACCGCGGGGCACAGCTAGTATGTAGTATAATAATTGGATAGACTTATGAAATGTAACTCATCATCCTAGCCTTATTCCCGATTGTCTCAGGGTCGGCTTCCCAAACTGAGAGATTTGGCGAGGGCTAAGCTTTTACACAGAGCGACTGCCATCAGACCTCCGCAACACTTAGGGTAAGCTATACCCATTCCCAGTTTAGGCGTCAGTTATCATAATCTCTGATATGATGTGACGACTGCTATCTGAGTTGGTAAAGATAGCACCCGGGACCAACAGCTTAACGTGCCTTCCGAAGCACGGAGGAAATCGGTGTCAAATTTTGGTGAACTTATGAAATGTAACTATATGACATTAATTGTTGAAATAAATTATTCTATTCTATTCTATAATGTAGAACTCACCTTGCAACACATACTGTATCAGTATGAACAAATTGTCATCAGGCACAGTGGTTTTCGTTCGCAACGCCTGCACCAATTCGTATACCAGCACGCGGCATACTAGCAGCTTGTCTCTGTCTCGTAAGAATGCGCGTACGCACACGACAGACAGCTCGGATATCACAGACAGCTTCACCACGAAGTTCTGGATGCCGTAGCTGATGATCTTCGATATCGGCTCCAGAATGCTCTATGGAAAACGTAAGGTACAGTTTTTATTTATTAAACACTTGTAGCTTACAGAATGTTCCAAAACGCTTACAAGAAATTACAAAACAATGAATTATTATAGATAAGAATGATTTTATTATTATAGATAAACATGAGGATACAAAATGTCAAATTAGGTACAAATGTCACAATATTAGATTAGGTACAATTAGGTAAGTATGGCTCATTTGCTCTATTCTGTATCAAGGGTCGTGGGTTCGATCGCCGCACAGTACAAACCAACAACCGACTGGTGGCGGTATAACCATCACAATTGAAGGCGTAGCTAAATACCACAGATCGATGACGGGCAGCAGCGTCACCGGAGCGAGGAACGACGCTCTCCGATCGCCAACCCTCCTGTCTAGCGTGGCGATTATGGTTATATCCTCCAGATGTTTGCCCTAAGTGACGAACACCTGGAGAGGCCTAAGTCCAGCAGTGGACTGCAATAGCCGATGATGATGATGACAGTACAAACATTTGCATGAGCGAGTCTGTTTGTATTGGTATTTTCTATGCATAGTATGTATTTATTTACCAAAATAGGTAAGTTTATCAGTTGTCTAGTATCCATAGTACAAGCTTCGGCTTAGATGGCGCTGTGTGGCCCAGTGAGGCTTCTTGGGTTGTTTATTTTTATTTATGTTACTAGCGTCCCGCCCTCGCTGGCCACGGATAATTTTATTTTATTTATATTTTATTTTACTTAGGGCAAACATCTGTAGGATATACCCATAATCGCCACGCTGGGCGTGTTGGCGAACGCAGGGCGTAGCTTCTCGCGCCTCGCGGTATGTGGTGTACGCCTTCAAAAATGATGGTTATACCGCCACCAGTCGGTTGCCAGCGCCTCGTTTGTTATTCGGCAGGATGCACCACGGGCAGGTGAGATTGGCTTGGAGAGAAAAGATGATAGGCCGCATCCTTACATCCCAATATTTCTCTAATATTTTCCAGCAATAAGCCTAGCCTATGTTACTCAGGGTGGAAAATTTTTGAAATTGGCTCATTCGTTTTTGAGTTCATTCATTACAAACAGGTCATTCCCTGAGGCATTTATCAGTTGAGCTAATTCACATTGTCTTTTTGTATTTTGATGTTTTTTGTGAGTTATCATTATTGTAAGAAGACAATAAATCCTTTTTATTTTTCTTATTTATAGACACATACATGCGTGCCTATAGAAGAGAATGTCTTGCTTTAACTTACTTTATGTGCATGCGCTCCGGGGAGTTTTAGCGAAGCGGCGGCGGCTCGGAGCAACGGCAACACGTCGTCTAACTGCGGCAACTGATAAGCAACAAATAATTTTATATCAGTGTGATTACTATAACTCCTTGTGGTGACGACAAAGAATGGAGGAATGGAAATGGTGGAAGAGGGGGGTGGGCTACTTCATCATCATCATCATTATCAGCCTATTGCAGTCCACTGCTGGACATAGGCCTCTCCAGTTGCTCGCCACCTAGGGCAAACATCTGGACGATATACCCATAATCGCCACGCTGGGCAGGCGGGTTGGCGATCGCAGAGCGTAGCTTCTCGCTCCGGTGACGCTGCTGCCCGTCATCGGTCTGTGGTATATAGCTACGCCTTCAATTGTGATGGTTATACCGCCACCATTCGGTTGCCAGCGCCTCGTTTGTTATTCGGCAGGATGCACCACTGGCAGGTGAGGTTGGCTTGGAGCGGAAAGATGATAGTCCGCTCTCTTACATCTCTGGGCTACTTGCCTGCAGCGCAGTTGTCCGCAGCAGTATCTCGAGCTGCTGCAGCACGGGCGCGCAGGCCTGCGCAGGGCCCAGCGCCTCGGCCGCGATGCACTCCAAGTACATCGCGATGTTGCCCGCTATTATGGTGATTTGCTGGAATTGGACAAAAGAGGAACATATGAAAACCAGAGCCCGACCCATTGTCGGCGGTCAACAACCCGTCCGTTTTTTTATAGTGATTTCCCTACGCCTGATGGAAAGCGAAAGAGAAGCCCAATCTTCGCTCGAATTGAGCTGTCCGTCCGGGGAATGACGTCCACCCTATAGAATACCGCAGCCAAATGACCTCCGGGTCGTGTTTCTGCCGGTGAGTAGGGCTTCCGTGGCCCATGAGGGGTTGAGATTGGACCGGCATGGCAGTGGCAACTGACAGGTAACTGACTTACTTGCCAGTTGTCACATCCAGGAAGTCATTATAAACAAAAAAAAAAGCGCAGACAAGGCTGTTCTAACTTTGATTACAACCTGTGGGTATAGGTATCTACTCACATCGATGGGCAGCGTCTTCTTCGAGTTGAGGTGTTCGGAGCTCGTTAGGGTTAGGACGGCATGGCAGTGGCAACTGACAGGTAACTGACCATATACTTGCCAGTTGTCACATCGACTCGGGCTTTTCTTTCGCTTTTCATGAGGCGTAGGGAAGCCATTATGTCGAGCTACAATAAAAAAAAATGCGCAGACAAGGCTGTTCTAACTTTGATATACAGCCTGTGGGTATAGTATAGGTTCCTACTCACATCGATGGGCAGCGTCTTCTTCGAGTTGAGGTGTTCCACGACCAGCTGCAGAGGCCCGCACGGGTACAGCTCGCTGAAGTCCACGAACGCGCCCGCGATGCTTTTGAAGAACATCAGCCGTTGTTTTTCTGTTGAACATAGAGTAAATAAAATCCTCATTATCGTTACGCCGCAGAATAGGCTTGTTGCCTTAAAAATGTAATTAGTCAATTTCAATTTCTTTATTTGCTCACTAAGTGTACAGTGTGGGTGTTATACAATATAGGAACTTATGACTTAGTCACCTTTTTGGGTATTGCAAATAGGTGCGAGGACAGCAATTATTATACTAATTATACTTATTAAATAATATAATTCTTTACATAACATATGAATACAAATTAGCTTGTTCAAAAATAAAAGACACGGAGGCCTTTTTTTTTAAGGAACGGAGTGACGTCAAGGACCCCCACTCTTAACTTTTAATGCTTTGTATCTTTGCTATTTTTTATTTGAATGAAAAAAGGAAAAAATATTTATCCGATACATTTTTATGATCAAAAATACGGACTAAATAAATAATGTACTTATTTTGACCCCCAAAACATCCCTATTAGTCCAAAAAAATTTACATTTTGCAACAAAAATGTCCAAAATGTAAGATTAATTACACTCGTATTTCAGTATTTAAGAAGATCTTTGAATGTAAGACTATCGATAGTAAGGCAAAAGCAATATAATCAATAGCATTATCGATTCCATTGCTTGAATAACCTGTTGCGAATTATTCATACAGGTAACCTGTTAGTTATTTGAATTACCATCAAGGACTTATTTAGTCAACAACATTGTCTTACCGGGCGTCCGCTGCAGGAATATCTGCAGGAACACGTTGTTGGGCGCGAGCTGGTGCAGCACGCAGCGCAGGAACTGGTGTGCCACGAACACCGCGCTGCCCGGCAGCCGCGTGTTGGTGTCCACCTGCCACGAGTAGTTGCCCAGCTGGACCACTCTGAATTAAAGGAGGTCTACGTTCAGCAGTGGACGGACCAAGGCTGTTGATTGATTGATTGATTGGACCAACCTGGACAATAATTAACAGTATTTGTAGCAAGGACAAGGGATGTAAAGGAGCGGCCTATCATCTTTTCGCTCCAAGCCAACCTCACCTGCCTGTGGTGAATCCTGTCAAATAACAAACGAGGCGCTGGCAACCGACTGGTGGCGGTATAACCATCATAATTGAAAGCGTAGCTAAAAACCACAGACTGATGACGGGCAGCAGCGTCACCGGAGCGAGAAGCTACGCCCTGCGATCGCCAATCCGCCTGCCCAGCGAGGCGATTATGGGTATATCCTCCAGATTTTGGCCCTAATAGGCAAACAACTGGAGCATGTCTAGCAGTGGACTACAATAGTCTGATGATGATGATTTTTAGCAAAAAAAAAACGATTTCTAAAACCGACCCTTTCGTACAAAAAAAGAATTATTCAAATCACTTTACAATTCTCAGAGATAAATGTAATAAAAAACATCCAAAAAAAAATTTAGTAATCCTCCTTTTTTGAAGTCCATTAACAACGCATTTGGGTGGACCGCCCTTTATCGCCCTTCCATTTCTCGAGATCGGCATGAGTTCCACATACCGTGTTTTCCTTGAACAGCGGGGATACTTAAAAGCATTTTTCCCGACGGAAAAGGGAGAGGGGGGGGGGGGGGGGGGAAGTTAAGTTAGCGTTACCTGCTGACGGCGTGCAGCAAGGCCGGCAGCACCGCGGCGGCGGCGGCTGGCTCGCGGTGCACGAAGGTGGCCAGCACGATGACGCACAGGCCCAGCTCCTCGTCGCTGTACTGCTGCACGTTAGCGTTACCTGCTGACGGCGTGCAGCAAGGCCGGCAGCACCGCGGCGGCGGCGGCTGGCTCGCGGTGCACGAAGGTGGCCAGCACGATGACGCACAGGCCCAGCTCCTCGTCGCTGTACTGCTGCACGTTAGCGTTACCTGCTGACGGCGTGCAGCAAGGCCGGCAGCACCGCGGCGGCGGCGGCTGGCTCGCGGTGCACGAAGGTGGCCAGCACGATGACGCACAGGCCCAGCTCCTCGTCGCTGTACTGCTGCACGTTAGCGTTACCTGCTGACGGCGTGCAGCAAGGCCGGCAGCACCGCGGCGGCGGCGGCTGGCTCGCGGTGCACGAAGGTGGCCAGCACGATGACGCACAGGCCCAGCTCCTCGTCGCTGTACTGCTGCACGTTAGCGTTACCTGCTGACGGCGTGCAGCAAGGCCGGCAGCACCGCGGCGGCGGCGGCTGGCTCGCGGTGCACGAAGGTGGCCAGCACGATGACGCACAGGCCCAGCTCCTCGTCGCTGTACTGCTGCACGTTAGCGTTACCTGCTGACGGCGTGCAGCAAGGCCGGCAGCACCGCGGCGGCGGCGGCTGGCTCGCGGTGCACGAAGGTGGCCAGCACGATGACGCACAGGCCCAGCTCCTCGTCGCTGTACTGCTGCACGTTAGCGTTACCTGCTGACGGCGTGCAGCAAGGCCGGCAGCACCGCGGCGGCGGCGGCTGGCTCGCGGTGCACGAAGGTGGCCAGCACGATGACGCACAGGCCCAGCTCCTCGTCGCTGTACTGCTGCACGTTAGCGTTACCTGCTGACGGCGTGCAGCAAGGCCGGCAGCACCGCGGCGGCGGCGGCTGGCTCGCGGTGCACGAAGGTGGCCAGCACGATGACGCACAGGCCCAGCTCCTCGTCGCTGTACTGCTGCACGTTAGCGTTACCTGCTGACGGCGTGCAGCAAGGCCGGCAGCACCGCGGCGGCGGCGGCTGGCTCGCGGTGCACGAAGGTGGCCAGCACGATGACGCACAGGCCCAGCTCCTCGTCGCTGTACTGCTGCACGTTAGCGTTACCTGCTGACGGCGTGCAGCAAGGCCGGCAGCACCGCGGCGGCGGCGGCTGGCTCGCGGTGCACGAAGGTGGCCAGCACGATGACGCACAGGCCCAGCTCCTCGTCGCTGTACTGCTGCACGTTAGCGTTACCTGCTGACGGCGTGCAGCAAGGCCGGCAGCACCGCGGCGGCGGCGGCTGGCTCGCGGTGCACGAAGGTGGCCAGCACGATGACGCACAGGCCCAGCTCCTCGTCGCTGTACTGCTGCACGTTAGCGTTACCTGCTGACGGCGTGCAGCAAGGCCGGCAGCACCGCGGCGGCGGCGGCTGGCTCGCGGTGCACGAAGGTGGCCAGCACGATGACGCACAGGCCCAGCTCCTCGTCGCTGTACTGCTGCACGTTAGCGTTACCTGCTGACGGCGTGCAGCAAGGCCGGCAGCACCGCGGCGGCGGCGGCTGGCTCGCGGTGCACGAAGGTGGCCAGCACGATGACGCACAGGCCCAGCTCCTCGTCGCTGTACTGCTGCACGTTAGCGTTACCTGCTGACGGCGTGCAGCAAGGCCGGCAGCACCGCGGCGGCGGCGGCTGGCTCGCGGTGCACGAAGGTGGCCAGCACGATGACGCACAGGCCCAGCTCCTCGTCGCTGTACTGCTGCACGTTAGCGTTACCTGCTGACGGCGTGCAGCAAGGCCGGCAGCACCGCGGCGGCGGCGGCTGGCTCGCGGTGCACGAAGGTGGCCAGCACGATGACGCACAGGCCCAGCTCCTCGTCGCTGTACTGCTGCACGTTAGCGTTACCTGCTGACGGCGTGCAGCAAGGCCGGCAGCACCGCGGCGGCGGCGGCTGGCTCGCGGTGCACGAAGGTGGCCAGCACGATGACGCACAGGCCCAGCTCCTCGTCGCTGTACTGCTGCACGTTAGCGTTACCTGCTGACGGCGTGCAGCAAGGCCGGCAGCACCGCGGCGGCGGCGGCTGGCTCGCGGTGCACGAAGGTGGCCAGCACGATGACGCACAGGCCCAGCTCCTCGTCGCTGTACTGCTGCACGTTAGCGTTACCTGCTGACGGCGTGCAGCAAGGCCGGCAGCACCGCGGCGGCGGCGGCTGGCTCGCGGTGCACGAAGGTGGCCAGCACGATGACGCACAGGCCCAGCTCCTCGTCGCTGTACTGCTGCACGTTAGCGTTACCTGCTGACGGCGTGCAGCAAGGCCGGCAGCACCGCGGCGGCGGCGGCTGGCTCGCGGTGCACGAAGGTGGCCAGCACGATGACGCACAGGCCCAGCTCCTCGTCGCTGTACTGCTCCACGGCGATGCCGCACTCCGCGCCTGCTCGCAAGACAACAACCATACGTTCGGTCGTGAATGTTACGTAACTTACCGTTCGTTCGCATCTTCGGGATTATCATCAGCATGAGCCTTTCGGTGTCCAGGGAGCGTTTAAGTATTACGTAAAGCAATTTCTGAAGATTTGGACGCATAGGCGGTCTTATTGCTATAAGCGATCTTTTCCAGGCAACCCTAGGGTAGTCAAAAGAAAGGGTGGGGTAAGCTATCAACTGACTATTTTTTTGTTTTGGGTCAATATTGGTGCATCACGTGCAATATGTTTTTCTGATTAATTCACACTTTTGTAATGGACTTTTCCGTCGAACTTAGAAGCCATATCGCACTCCCAATTTGCAAAATAATTTTGTACTGATTTCTCAAGTAAGTTCGATTTTAACGGTTCCTTCTGGAAGCTATCAAATAACATGGAAAATTAAACACTATGACTATCTACCTTGTTTATGATGATTTAATTAGACAAGTAGAGTAAGAGTAAGGCTTTGTTCCACCGACAAGTGCAAAGCTCTTAAATTTAATAGTAGTAAGAAGACAAAATTGACTGGCTCGGTGGCTCAATTGGTGCCTTACCTGCCTTCTGAACCAAGGGTCGTGGGTTCGATTCCCACCCGGGACAAACATTCGTGTGATGGACACTTGTGTTTGTTTCGTGTCTGGGTGTTTATATTTGTATTTAAGTATTTATTTGTGGTACCTTCGTTGTTCTGATACCCATAACACAAGTGCTTAAGCTACTTACTTTGGGATCGGAGCAATGTATGTGATGTTGTCTGATATTTATATTTTTTAAAATGAACTGAAAAGTAAGTTCAACTGTCACACCCTCGCACCCCCTGCGCACACTCACAGCGGTAGCACAGCGCGGTGTCGGCTCTGGGCCCGGGCGCGGCGTGCGCCTGGCGCGTGCCGTCCTCCCACCAGCCGCCCGCGCCGCCCGAGGTACTCTCGCCGCCCTCCCCGCCCTCCCCGCCCTCCCCGCCGTCGCCGCACGAACCGTACTCGCCCGTCTCGCCGCCGTCGCCTCCCTCGCAGCCGCTATCTGCAAGTTATCATCAGCATCACAAGGCGCAGGCAGGACAAGTTAACGAACCATATATGCCTCAATCTCATGGGACGCCGCGGGGCTGGTCGCGCCGCGCCGCAGACCTCGCCTACTGGCGTCGCGTGCCGTGCGCACCGGCTGCCCGAACTATCGGGGACATTCTTGCTCGGCATCATGAGGTCGATTTATTTGCTGACACCTTACGACATCTATTTTATACATTTTGGATTATTTTGAATGACATTGCAACGGATTGACATTTATTTGATTTGACATTATTTGACATTATTTTATTTTATTTTAAAATAGTGACATGTTCTGTATTAATTATGATGGTTTTTTTTATGCACTAACTTTTAACTTGACCATGATTTAAACAAAATTGCTTTTTTCGTATGATGTACTTATTTGAAATTTTATTGTTCCATTAATAAAATTTATTGCATTACCTAATTGACTACTAACTAATTTATATGTACTAAACCTTTGAAACTTATTTTATAAGCGCTTTGGAGTATTTCTGTTAGCTTGTAAAATGTTTGCAAATTTTAAGCATTTGCATAAGACAGTGAGAACCCAAATACATATAGGTATGTTTTTTTAATATTACAAAACATATTTATCAAATACGAACGGAATACCTTCTTAGAACTAAAAGTGTTCGCAGTGCTAAAACTCCACATTAGGGGGGGTTCCACTGAGCGATCTCAACGCTCAAAACGCTCATAATGCCGTTCTACACTTCACTAATAACGTCATAACTTTCGCTCACGCCGAATTAACAACAACCCATCTAAAATGGTGGGTCGAAGTGGACTCTGAGAAAATTTAGGCGCCATATTTGAAGTATTCCAGACAAGCTTTTACTGACAGTTCTTCAATTTTCCAAACTGTTGACATATGAAGGCTCAAAACGCCCCAATAACCACTTGGGTAAAAAATACCAACGATCAGAAGCTCAAGTGTTCTGTGTGCTCAAGTGGAACGAGGAAAAACGCGGTCGTGGGCGTGATCGTTGTGGTCGCTTAGTGGAACGCCCCCTAAAGAGGCAACAACATGACACGGCTTACTAACCGGTGGAAAGCGGACGGTGATGATGAGGGGGCGAGCCCAGCTGAGCCGCCTGCCGCGCCAGCCGCCGCGGGGAAGCGCCGCGGGACCTGTGGACCAACGTGGGTCAAAGTTATGTCTGAAAGGTCACTAAACTCAGACACCTGTCATTGTGAGAGACTGGTGCCTGAAGTTACTACTTCAGGCACCAGTCTCTCTGTCTCTGACAATGAGGGCTATGTTAGTTGAGCTTACGATGGAGCGCGCTTACCCAACAAAAAATAATTCGCTTTTACACTGACTACACTAAGCCGACGCTTGTACTATGGGTACTAGACATCTGATAAACTTACATAAGGTACCAGTCAGATCTGGGCAGTCGCGACCTGGCAGCCGCGACCGGGTCGCATCTCGCCGCTTTGTAGGGACTTGTATGCGATAGTGACTGATGCAAGCGGCCGAGCGATGCGGCCGGGGGGGGGGGGGGGGGGGCGTGGCTGCCGCTTGCATCGGTCACAATAGCATACAAGTCCCTACAAAGCGGTGAGATGTACAAGCCATAGTACAAGCTTCATAATCATAACCGTTTATTGCGTTATGTGGTTACAAAAAGATATTACATATAGGTATAGTCCTCACATAAACCCTGCAAGGGCACAGCAACATCTTAAATCTAATTATTTTAGTTATACAAGAGAAATGGAAGTAATTCAACTTCGGCTTAGTCTTGGGTTATTTATTTCGCACTATGAATGCATAGGCATAGTGCTTCCTGCGAATATATAGAAATAGGGTGATAACATTCATGAGTAAAATACATGCCTGGTGCCTTCCGAAGACAGTTTCTTGCTCAGATCCTGTGGTCTACTCGTCGGGGTAGGCGTGGTCTCTTGCTCCGACCGGCTTGAGTCGGTTTTATCTGTCGAATCGTCTGAAATTTAACATGAATTTTACAATCTGTGTCGGTTTCTTTCCAATTTCAATGTCTTCCTACATTATCACTGATTGATTTAATGGTATGGAGTTCCAAATGACGAATCGAGCCTTTTAGGAAGTAACCCTTCTTGTATTGGGTAATTGAACCCGGAACAATCCGTGGTTTCGGCAAATCTCTTACATATTGTGTAGTTAATTTTTACATAATTATAGGTTACATAAATTTACAGTTTTAGTCATCAAAATTACGTACTAGTATATTCTTCACGCAAGATTTTTTTTTCTAAATGACTACGATGATGGCCCGGTCGGCCTTGTCATATTCACCGGACTGTTGGGGGAGCGGTAGGCTCTCACCCTTAATTTACGCAAGATGGCAAGTGCTGGATACGAAAAAAGATCGATCAAAGGGGCGAACAATTGGAGAGGCGTCTACTGTCCAGCAGTGAAAGGCTGTGATGATGATGATGACGAATATTCTTTACCTGGTGGTAAGCTGAGTGCTTCCCTGACTCTATCGACTAGAGCGTTAAACACAGGATATTGTTCCTTGTTCGGTTTCGGTCCGATAGGCAGTAATCTGTAAAACGAGAAATTTAATATTAAAGAACCAATTTTAAGGTGAAGCAATGGAGAGAATAAATGTAGTACTCAGTACATTTTTACTCGTTGTTCTACGTTAACGACAAACGCGACTCAAAAATAACAAGTAGTCTTTATATGAAGTAGTAGAATAGAATAGAATAGTTATTTATTTAGCATCACACATTTTGTTACCTAATAGAATGACCGAACACAAGCAATTGCGCTGATACTAAAAAGGCATCTCGCTCAGCATGTGCCGAGGCGTGTCAGGGACGCCGCGACGCTGGTCTTCCGCGGATGCCTCGAGAGATCTGCTGTGTGCACCGTAGGCGGATCCGTCGAGAGACACAATTGCAATTAAATATAATGAATGAGAAAAAAGAATACTACAATTTAAATAGTGGCCTACGTTGTCCCGTAAGTCAGTGTGCAGTGAAGTATATGTCCCTTCGTACACAAGGCCACTCAAATTGACGTGCAAAAGAATTTACTTGTAAATCTACTTGCAGAAATAAATTATTTTATTTTATTTATTTTTTATTATTTTAAATCTTGGACATCTGACGATTAGGGTCACTATGCGACTAGCTACAAAATTCAAAGGCAGAACCCAGCCTTGCGACGACTAAAATAAAAGGGCCTCAGTCAGCATGATAAATGTATGTAGATATGGGTCTTGCCTCTCTGGCGGCGGGATGTGGAAGGGCTGCACGGGCGGCGGCTGCGCGGGCGGCGTGTGCGTCCAGGCCAGCTCCATCTTGGACAGCGGCGACTCCGGCGACGCGTACGGGTTGCCCACCGCCACTGCCAGCGGACGTTACAGACGTATTTCATCTCACACACCAAATTAAAAAAAATCCGACACCTATAGGTGCAGCGCAGACGGCACACTTTTTGTGCGATAGATTCTGCATCTGAGACATTTAAATAACCCAAGCATGCCACGCTGGGCCACACAGCGGCACCTAGCCCCAAACTAAGCCGAAACTTGTACTATGGGTATTACAACTGATAATCTTACTTAGATACTTTTATTTTTGTAAATAAATACATATTATACATAACACCCAGACCATTACAAACAGACATGTTCATGAATACAAATGTTTGTACTCTGCGGGAATCGAACCCACGATGATGGTATATGTATAATCAGGGGCGTAACCTGATTAAACATTATACAAACACTCGATTGGCTTTTATATTACTTTTTCATTGCTCGATTTGTAAATGTTTTTTTTAAACCTATACAAATAAAGATTATTTTGAATTTGACTTTGACTTATGGTTTGAACTTACCATCAGGCCGGCCAGCAGCTATTGGTATAAAAAACCAGCCTTACCCGGACTACGATGCCGCGGATGGTGATGTGCTGCCGCCAGACCCTCGCCGTTGGACGACGGCGCTGTGTCCGGGGACGTACTACTGCCCACTAGAAGCACAAGTATATTCATCACCTTCATGGTGGGCCGAAAGGGACCTATCATCTTTTCGCTCCAAGCCACCCTCGCCAACCAGTGGTGCATCCTGCCGAATAACAAATGAGGCGCTGGCAACCGACTGGTGGCGGTATAAATGAAAATGAAATGAAAATAATTTTTTTGGAGCATATCTACAATTTGGTAGGTCACTTAAAGTCTAATTACATGGACAATAAGGTACGACTATATAGGTATAACTATCACGATTACAGGCGTAGCTAATAACACAGGCCGATGACGGGCAACAGCGTCAAAGGAGCGAAGAGTCACGCCTTGTCATCCCCAACCCTTTTTTTCAACCGTTGAAAATGCTTTTAAGCATACCCGTCGCTCGGGGAAGCGGAGGGTTATGTGGGACACATCCCGCCTTGGAAGGATGGAAGTGAGGCGGGAAATACTCACTAAAAACACCGGTTGACCTCCACCCTATAGAATACCGCAGCCGAATGACCTTCGGGTCGTGTTCCTGCCAGGGAGCAGGGTTTCCGGAGCTCGTGGGGGGTTGGGGTTGGGCCGGCCATGGCGGTGGCAATTGGGATGATGACTAAAAAATAATTTAATGTCCATCAGATAGATTAATGAAAAATATTGGATACGTATTTTTTATTTTGCCTCTTGTTCAAAAACTTACGAAGATACATTGATTTTAAATGTCACATGACGTCACGTTAGAGTACAAAATATACTCTAACGTGACGTAGTTAGCCCCCACTCCGTAACTTTAATGCGCTATATCTAAGTATTTTCTTGTTATTTCGACAAAACAAAAAATACGGGTCTTATATTTTTTTATTATCTAAGAGACGGACTAATTATTTTCTTCATTTTCATACCTTGTCATCATCCGTATTGACAGGTGACTGACCAGTTACTTGGCCGTTGTCGCAGCGACTTGTGCTTCTCTTTCGCTTTCCATCAGGCGAATTGAAGCTATTATGCCGCGCTACTACAAAAAAAACCGGTCCCTCCGTCACGCGCACAATGGGTGGTGCCATGGGACCTTCAGACCAAGAGTGTCATGACACCTCTAGCGCTGCCCGCCTTAAGTAGGCCCAACAGGCCCCCCCCTAGGGGAAGCCGTCGCTTCCCGTCCGTCGGAGTGCGCCAAGTGGCGTTTTTTTTTTTTATACCACTGGATGGCAAACAAGCCTACGGCCCGCCGTTTATGGGTAAAGACCCCAGATATTTGCCCAAAGTGGCGAACAACTGGCGAGGTCTATGTCCAGTATATCAGTGTATCAGCGGATTGCGATAGGCTGATGATTATGATGAAATCCACTCACCCACAATCCGCTTCTGCTTGCCCAGTATCTTGGCCCGCGGCGACGTCTGCTGGTGCAACTGGTCCGGCCATATCTCCACCGACTGGCCGCTCATAGGCGTCGACTTTCTGCTGACAAACACTCGCAAGGAGTAACAGAGACCCAATAGACGGTGGCAATCACATGGTTTAGATTGTCATCTACATTCAATTACATATCATCATATAGGGACCGTGCACAAACTATAGGTGGCAGCACCACGTAGTGTAAACTAGGGTAAAACATTCAAATTTATGACACCAGTTGGCAGCACCATCGATGTGCACGTTCCCTATACAATCATGTTGAAATTGATACCGTATCAATTACAACATGTATATGTCACCGGAAAATAGCAAGAATCGTAAGTTGATCAATTTCCTAGGTAGTTGATTAACTTTCGGAATATAACAAACGGTAGTTGAAATGTATTATTTGACGCAATGGATTTCAGTTAGTTGATCATTTTACGGTATCCTGACAGTCATTTAATAATTTACGATTTTGACACAAGTAAAATCGTCCTCAAATGGGCCAATCGTTGCTCAATGTACTATTTAACGGTCCACTATTACCCGTAACTTAATGCACTGTTTCCTGATTGGTTGCCGGGATAACGCCACGTGAGCCATTGAACCAATCAACGTTCACCTCACCTTCGTTGGATGATTTTACGACAAGAACCCGTAAAATGATCAATTTACTAAAATACATACATTAAATAATACATTTCAACTGCCGTTTATTATTTTCCGGAAGTTAATCAACTACCTAGGAAATTGATCAACTTACGATTCTTGCTATTTTCCGGTGACATATATATCCGGTACCCTTGTTACGTTTAGTCGTAACTCGGAGCTTGAAATCAAACTCAAATTCTCCATTATTCCTTCATCATCAGCCTGTATCAGTCCACTGCTGGACATAGGCCTCTCCCAATGTTCGCCACCTTGTTCGCCATTATTCCAAATTAATTATATTTCCAAATTTTCACATTTTCATTTTCCAATGATTCAGATGAGAGACAAATAGATTCAAAGGTACTAACAGGTTTGAGGAGTCACTGCCGATGGAGACTGAGGAGCTCGTGGACAGCTGGTGACCGGAGCGGGACCCGATCGCCGTCTGTGGTCAAACGTTATCATTTTAAGGGCGTAATTAATTAATTAGGCGTCATCATTATCATCCTTTCGCGGTCCACAGCTGGACATAGGCCTCTCCAGTTGTTCGCCACTTTGGAGGATATACTAATAATCGCCACATTGGGCAGGCGGATTGGCGATCACAGGGTGTAACTTCTCAATAGGTTGACGCTGCTGCCCGTCATCGGTCTGTGGTATTTAGCTATGCCCTCAATTGTGATGGTTATACCGCCACCAGTCGGTTACCAGCGCCTCGTTTGTTATTCGGCAGGATGCACCACGGGTTGGTGAAGTTGGCAGCGAAAAGATGATAAGCCGCTCTCTTTCATCCCTACTTACTTACTACATAAAAAATACTTACATTAATCTTATTAAGAGGAGGGTGCGATGATGCGGCGGGCGTATCGATCTTGGGCGGGTCTTCGTAATGTGAGGGTTCGTCGAAAGAGCCCTGTCAACAAACAATATAATTAAACGTGTTAGCTAGACAATTAAAATAAATAATTAATAATTCTTTATTGAACATGATTGGGTAAGTACATATATAAAAAAAAAGTGTTTGTGCGTATACAGAGTGCAGCAATAGAAAATTCAGGGGTTCACAAACTAGGCAGTGCCTGTATATTTACAGTTACATTATTTTAAGCTGAGCATTTTAAAACTTTAGTTTCGATTAACTTAGCTATCCATCATTGCAACCTATTCATGTATAAAAAAGAACAGCACTTAAAGTAAAACATGCAAGTATTCTACGAGTACTAACAATATATTCATAAAATTCCTAACATCACTTTATCAAGTCTTCCGTGCCCAAATAGTCCAAAGAAAGTAGCCACACTATTACAACCCGCATTGCCTTAGCAACAGTACATAGTTTTATGTCACAGTAACACAATACTACATTATAAGTAAGAGCCCTACGATGTTCGCCAAAACGGCTTGCATAATGAGACTTTACAACAGGAATGGGGACCCTGAAGACACGTTTTTTTCAGTAAAGTTTTATAATTCTCGGAGTTGAGTATGCATTTGTGAGTTTTCAGAGACGTTTTTAAAATAAACAATTGACGGATTGTCAGAACCTGTGCTTCCCTGAATTCACAAATACAAATAGGTACATACGTTTATTGCAAGTCACACGTTACAAAGTTGTTACATGAGGAACAATAAGACCGGAATGTGACGCCCCGTTGTGAAGTAGTCTCATCATCATCAGCTTGTAAACGTCCACTGCTGGACATAGGCCTCCCCCAACGGCATTTGTCATTGGGGGGAATACGCCTTAGTCACCACGTTTGGCCAAGGTAGGGTAAGTAGACCGCAGTAGGTTTTATTTGTGCCCGGGCAAACGCTGCTGCCCGTTTTCTGATACAACACCCACGGGATGAGATCATCATCATCATCAGCCTATTGCAGTCCACTGCTATATGTTATAGGACCAGACTGGCCTCTCCAATGGGCCTGTTTCCGTAAAAAATCTAATTAGTCCGTCTTTTAGATTGTTCAAAAATAAAAGACACGTATTTTTTCATTTGTAAATTAGACCAAAAATGACAAAGATATAGCCCGTTAAAATTACGCGTGACGTCACAGAGTGGGAGTTTTTTCGCCACTAAGTAACGTCAAAGACCCCCACTCCTAAATTTTGATGCCTTGTATCTTTGTTATTTTTTGTTTAAATGAAAAAAGGAAAAATACGTGTCTAATATATTTTTATGATCTAAAATAGGGACTAAATATAATGTAATTATTTTGACCCTGGAAACATCCCCATTGCTCGCCGCTTCGAAACATCTGAAGGCTTTGCCCATAATCGCCACGCTGGGCAGGCGGGTAGGATGTCACAGGTCGTACAGACATATTCATGAGGCAATACCAAATGAGCCATCGAGTCAGCCAGTCAGTCATCGAGAAATCTTAAAGTTCATTAGTTAGTAAGAAATTCTTTTGCCCGCTTACCGGAGCAGTGCTGCCGTGGACAGTAGTGTCCGATTTGTCACTCGTCTCCGGAATAGCTATCAGCTCGCTTTCTGACGACTCCTGTTCTAGACTCCATTGCTGATACCTACAAGGAGAAATGCAATAATACAACAAATAGCAGTATGTACTATCAATATACAGATCAGATACATTAGTACATGAGAGCTACCAAAATGGTTTCTATTTTTCCACACACTCGTCGGCTTTAAAATATTTATATACCTACATTGTAATATAAAAATGGTCTAACCTACTTATTTCCTACAAGAGAAGATTAAGGGCACGTTCACCAATGATGACGAAGGAAATCAAAGTGCACAGTAACTTAGGCCGTCTTCTCTATGTATTTGCTCTGTCTTAAACTATTTCCATGTGCATTGGCTATATTTCATAATTACTTCGAACAGATGATGAGATCAAATGAAGAACAGATGATGACACGAAATAAATGAGGGTTGCTTCAAGCGAAAAGATGATAGATCGTTTCCTGCATCCCTTTAATTCTGGAAATATGCCGGTACTCTTACCGCAATCGAATTTATTTGGCGGGTATAGCGGGTTCCGCCCAGTGCTTATGCGTGCATACATGCGGGCAACTTGGCTTGCCATTCAGGCTCTCTAGTGGCCACGGTGTTCAGAGCCGGATAGTAGGTACTTAGTTAGCGGCCTTGGTGAGTTCCTCCTAATGCGTGTGTACATGTATGCGGGCGACTTGGTTTAAGACCCACGCCCACTAATAGCCTTGGTCCTTCGAACCGGATTGCACTTGGCGGCTTTGGCGGGTTTCTCCCAATGCGTGTACGTGTATGCGGGTAAATTGGCCTATGACCCACGCCTACTAAAGGCCTTGATCCTTCGAGCCGAATAGCACTTACTTGGTGGCCTTGGCGGGTTCCTACCAATGCGTGTGCGTGTATGCGGGCAACTGTGCCTATTGCTTACGCCCACTAATAGCTTTGGTCCTTCGAGCCGGATCGCACTTACTTGGCGGCCTTGGCTGGTTCCTCCCAATGCGTGTGCATATGCGCGGGCGACTTGTGCTGCAGCTTAGGCTTGCGGTCCACGCCCACCAGTGGGCTGCAGCTGCTACCGGCTGCTAGAGTAGTGTTTGCCTCCAGTTCCGTTTTCAGGGACGGCTGACTTAAATCTGTAACAGATTTAATAAACTATCAACACTTATATTCTGGGATCAGTCGTATGTTAGCTGCGGGGCAATAACCTCTTTCGTCGCCCTTCGGCCGAACCGCGATCAGTTTTAGCCCATTTCTAAATTATCATAAAAATCATTCCATCATGTGTAATATTATACATAGCTTTTTTATACCTAATCTAATCGATCTTTTAGATCCGCCTGATGTTAATCGGTTACCGCAACCTACTTCTTCTTCTTTTCGAGTCAATGGTACCTACTCTGTCTCAAATAGAACCACCCTAAAACCTCGCAACCCGGATGCCGGGGGTGCAAGAAAGGAGCCTCCCCGCGGCGCACCCTGGAAACAGCTAGACCCGGTAACGCACGGTCTAGGTTGGCCAATCCTGTCAACACAATGGTTGAGGCACAAGATACTTCCTGTAGGAAAACTACCAGCGTCTGCACTCGGCAACAGCTGGGTACTGTTGGCAGTGTTGGCTGCTCGTATTGTCGATGACCTGACCCTGTCTAGTCGACTCGATTCACTGGCATTGCGAAGAGACGTTGCATTCATGTGCGTTCTCTACCGCATCTATCATGGGGAATGTTCTGAAGAATTGTCTGGTTTACTGCCTGCAGCGGAGTTTCTTCACCGCACCACACGTAACCGACTGAAATTCCATCCACATCATCTCGATGGCTGGCGATCTTCGACTGTACGAGGAACTTCTTGCCTCGCGCCTCGGTTTTGTGGAACCAACTTCCTGCGGCAGTCTTTCTGAACATCTACGACTTAAGAACCTTCAAGAAACGAGCGTATTCATATTTAAAAGGCCGGCAGCGACCCTATACTCGGTTAGAGCTGCGGGTGTCCATGGGCGGTGTTGACTGCTTACCATCAGGCATCACACGTGCTCGTCTGCCGCCTCTCGCATAAAAAAAAACAAACGTCGCCCAGCCTACCTCTGGCCCTGGGAGCGTGCGGCATCACGATCATGGGCGGGATGCGCTTGCACTGGTGGTACTGCGCCTCCAGCGTGTGCAGCACCACGCGTACCAGCGACTGCACTTGGCTGCATATGGGGCGCTGGTGTAGTGGTACTGTATATAAACAACATTATATCTTAGTATGTTTAAACATACCTAGGTTTGGCTTTAAATTCATAACAGGCCGTATTCCGCAAGTCAACGTCTGAACGCTTTTTTGTTCCTCACGTAAAATAAGCGCTCAGACATCGAGTAGCGGCAAACCTACAGCTTGTTTACCTGGGTACAAATAAAGTATACTGCGGTCACCGACCCGCCAGCCAAGCGTGGTGACTAAGGCAAATCCCCCCCAAGTAGCAATTGTCATTGGGGGAAACCTATGTCCAGCAGTGGACGTTTGCAGGCCGATAATGAAAGAGACACGGACCGCTGATAGCCCAAAATCGTCGTTTTGAGTCCGCACAGAGTAAATAAGCTCAGGGACTTACCTTATAGAGCACGACGAGCAACGCCATCAGCCAGTGTCTCCTGACATGCGGCTCCAACGCGGCCAGCGAGTGCGTCGCGGCCGGCGGGGAAGTGTTCCCGTGGGTGCCCCCGCTGCAATACTGCGCGACAGAACAAACAGTTAATGATGGGAGGCCTCCAACGAGGTGGACAGACCTATACGGCCAAACTATGGAACTCCTTGCCGGATTCTTTATTCCGAAGACATATGATCTTGAGGTGTTTAAATCGGTATCTTCTGGGTAAGCGTGCTCCATCATAGGCTTCAATATCACTAGGTGATTTGTGGCCGAGTGCAAACCCATAATTAATTAGATATCGTGTAAACAAAGAAAAGTGATATTAAAACTATTATCTTATACAAAAACTACAAAATTACAATAAAGAGATTTTGAGTTGTTAAACTAAGGCCACGGATACACTATTCCGCCTTCGAGGCATCGCTACGTTTGTACGTGACGCGGGGCATGTTGCTTGCTTGTTGTCGTACTGTTGAGGAACATGTTGTTCCATTTGACCCCTAGTGTATCCGTCGCTTAATAAACGTTCCATTTCATGTTTGCAACTGTTGCCTCTTCAGGTTTCTTATAGTGCACACTTTTCACAATGATATTTTTGCTTGTCCTATCTATACTTATTAATGTGTCTATATAAAAATACTCAAATTGTGTTTCTAATGCTAAAAAAAGGAACATACACACCGTCAGTGCAAAGCCATAAAAAAAACCAACTACTTATAGTAAGAGTCACTGATCCCGCTGAATGCATACTGCTTCTTACAACCAGCCTTAATGAAGACCAGTATCCAGTATGTCAGAGGCCGAGGTCACTAATACTACCAGAATGGAAGAAAGACTAACAAATGTCACGCCATTACAATAAAAGCTTGAACTATCTTTACCTGCAATAACAGAAGTGTGGGTTCAGCAATACTAGCGCTACGCCATGACGTGGTTCTGGTCCAGTACTTGAGGCAAGTTCGCCATGAACGCGTTGAAGATTGAAGATTGTCTGTAACATATAAATAGAATCGTTTCATTCGAAAACAGACCCAGAATTCTTAGGAAGTCTAAAAGGTTCATTTCCTAATTTGACCTGACCGATAACCGAAAACAGAACCTTGGGGTACACGGTAACCGTTGCGCCATAGAGGTCGTCGACAACTGCTATAAGAGAAAAGCTTTCAATGTGTGTGATACTCTTGGTGTCGCAGGTGTCCATAGGCTGCGGTAAACACTTAACATCAGGCGGGCCGTAAGCTTGCTTGTCACCCTAGTGGTATATAAAAAATATCGAGCTTATGCTATAAAGGATAAAATAATTACTAAGCCTATAGGTTTAGACTGCAATCCCCAAGGAAAATGGAAACGCGGCCGCCCTAAGCAATCTGGCGGCAGATAATCGCTGCAGAATCGAAGGCGATAGCAATGGCTTGGAGCGAAGTGAAGCGCGAAGCTCAAGACCGCGCGGATGGTGACGTACTGTGGACGCCCTTGCCCCATCCAGGGACATAGGAGAATAAATCAAGTCAAGCCAGTTCAAATTAATTGTTAAAAAATTGCGTACCAAAATCGTGCAGGAAGTTGTAGAGTCAATGGACTTACCTAAGCGTGTAAGGCGAAATGTGGAAGTACTTCTCGACACAGTTGTACCCCAACAGCAGGAGAGATGCTTCAGAACCAGCTCTTGAGTCTTCGCCGTAGCTTTGTCTTCAGTGGGATGTGCTTGGTCCGACCTAATTGATCAAAATAATTATTTATTTAAGGTAATGTAAGCATTAGAATGTTATGCCCATCCTCACCAAGAGTCACCTAAGCTACTTATTTTTGGATTATAATATTATGCTTATTTGGATAATAATATTATGCTATGTATTTCACCTAAACATTTTTGTACGCAATTTTGTACTTTTTGGCAACGATAGTAACATTACTACATCGATACTACATTCCGAATCATTCTTAATGTATTTAAAAAAAAATTCTTCTTTTTTCCTTCAATTTATATGTAACAAAGTTTGAGTTTTACTTTTCAGTTTGAAACATCCATGTTGAAAGTAAAATACCTACCTTGAAAGAAACTGCATGAGAAGGAACACCAGCAAATTGGTAGTCTCTCTATCGGCTTCCTCGAGTCCACAGCCTTGGGTATCACCGTGGATAGCGTGTCTTCTGTCGAACGCCCCGACAGGGAGTGGAAGCCGTCTGGAAGTCAATCTTTCTTAATAAAATTACATGTATTTCTTATTAACTTCAAACATTCAATATACCTCTACAATTATTTGTATTTCTATATATTTTTTCCAGATTAGCTATCTATTATTCGTAAGTATACCACGGCAAACAATAATTCGGTGATTAACTCGCATACCATCAACAATAATGAAGAAAACGATAGACTTAGTGGAAACCATATTACTGTAAAATGATGACGTCAATTGGCTATGTAAATAACATAACATTGGTTACAATATAAAAGCATGAAGCTAATATGCCGACGATTTGACAGTTAAAAGTGGCGCTCTTTAGTTTACCCGTATGACGTAATAACATGACCGGTAATATTTAATTGTGTTAAAAAGGTTCAAAAACTGAAAATTTAAGCAAATAAAAATATTTCAACAGTTATAAAGTTTTTATTGTGTGGTCGTGTGTACAGTAATATCACTTACCGTGTGTACTGTTCCGCGGCGGCGCAAGCGGCTGCGGCGTAGCCTGCAGCAGCTGGCCGAGCCCGAACCGCGACGTTTTGCGTTTGAGCAGCGGCGCGGAGTACTGTCGCGAATACACCTTCTCACGCTCTGGAAGTTACATTAATTAGACATTATTGGCTCTTGCGTAAGGCGCGGAGACTGCGTTTGTAAGGTCACTTCATATGCTTGTGGGGCCACCTATAAAACATTTGTTGATGGGGGTCATACCGACGCGCTGAGCGAGCGCGCGCCCGTAGTATCACTGACCGTGCTTGGTGTCGGGGTGCGGCGGCAGCGTGGCGGGCGCGGAGACGGTGCGCTTGTAGGGCCACTTGGTGCCGAACGACGCGCTGAGCGAGCGCGCGCCCGTAGTATCACTGACCGTGCTTGGTGTCGGGGTGCGGCGGCAGCGTGGCGGGCGCGGAGACGGTGCGCTTGTAGGGCCACTTGGTGCCGAACGACGCGCTGAGCGAGCGCGCGCCCGTAGTATCACTGACCGTGCTTGGTGTCGGGGTGCGGCGGCAGCGTGGCGGGCGCGGAGACGGTGCGCTTGTAGGGCCACTTGGTGCCGAACGACGCGCTGAGCGAGCGCGCGCCCGTAGTATCACTGACCGTGCTTGGTGTCGGGGTGCGGCGGCAGCGTGGCGGGCGCGGAGACGGTGCGCTTGTAGGGCCACTTGGTGCCGAACGACGCGCTGAGCGAGCGCGCGCCCGTAGTATCACTGACCGTGCTTGGTGTCGGGGTGCGGCGGCAGCGTGGCGGGCGCGGAGACGGTGCGCTTGTAGGGCCACTTGGTGCCGAACGACGCGCTGAGCGAGCGCGCGCCCGTAGTATCACTGACCGTGCTTGGTGTCGGGGTGCGGCGGCAGCGTGGCGGGCGCGGAGACGGTGCGCTTGTAGGGCCACTTGGTGCCGAACGACGCGCTGAGCGAGCGCGCGCCCTTAGTATCACTGACCGTGCTTGGTGTCGGGGTGCGGCGGCAGCGTGGCGGGCGCGGAGACGGTGCGCTTGTAGGGCCACTTGGTGCCGAACGACGCGCTGAGCGAGCGCGCGCCCGTAGTATCACTGACCGTGCTTGGTGTCGGGGTGCGGCGGCAGCGTGGCGGGCGCGGAGACGGTGCGCTTGTAGGGCCACTTGGTGCCGAACGACGCGCTGAGCGAGCGCGCGCCCGTAGTATCACTGACCGTGCTTGGTGTCGGGGTGCGGCGGCAGCGTGGCGGGCGCGGAGACGGTGCGCTTGTAGGGCCACTTGGTGCCGAACGACGCGCTGAGCGAGCGCGCGCCCGTAGTATCACTGACCGTGCTTGGTGTCGGGGTGCGGCGGCAGCGTGGCGGGCGCGGAGACGGTGCGCTTGTAGGGCCACTTGGTGCCGAACGACGCGCTGAGCGAGCGCGCGCCCGTAGTATCACTGACCGTGCTTGGTGTCGGGGTGCGGCGGCAGCGTGGCGGGCGCGGAGACGGTGCGCTTGTAGGGCCACTTGGTGCCGAACGACGCGCTGAGCGAGCGCGCGCCCGTAGTATCACTGACCGTGCTTGGTGTCGGGGTGCGGCGGCAGCGTGGCGGGCGCGGAGACGGTGCGCTTGTAGGGCCACTTGGTGCCGAACGACGCGCTGAGCGAGCGCGCGCCCGTAGTATCACTGACCGTGCTTGGTGTCGGGGTGCGGCGGCAGCGTGGCGGGCGCGGAGACGGTGCGCTTGTAGGGCCACTTGGTGCCGAACGACGCGCTGAGCGAGCGCGCGCCCGTAGTATCACTGACCGTGCTTGGTGTCGGGGTGCGGCGGCAGCGTGGCGGGCGCGGAGACGGTGCGCTTGTAGGGCCACTTGGTGCCGAACGACGCGCTGAGCGAGCGCGCGCCCGTAGTATCACTGACCGTGCTTGGTGTCGGGGTGCGGCGGCAGCGTGGCGGGCGCGGAGACGGTGCGCTTGTAGGGCCACTTGGTGCCGAACGACGCGCTGAGCGAGCGCGCGCCCGTAGTATCACTGACCGTGCTTGGTGTCGGGGTGCGGCGGCAGCGTGGCGGGCGCGGAGACGGTGCGCTTGTAGGGCCACTTGGTGCCGAACGACGCGCTGAGCGAGCGCGCGCCCGTAGTATCACTGACCGTGCTTGGTGTCGGGGTGCGGCGGCAGCGTGGCGGGCGCGGAGACGGTGCGCTTGTAGGGCCACTTGGTGCCGAACGACGCGCTGAGCGAGCGCGCGCCCGTAGTATCACTGACCGTGCTTGGTGTCGGGGTGCGGCGGCAGCGTGGCGGGCGCGGAGACGGTGCGCTTGTAGGGCCACTTGGTGCCGAACGACGCGCTGAGCGAGCGCGCGCCCGTAGTATCACTGACCGTGCTTGGTGTCGGGGTGCGGCGGCAGCGTGGCGGGCGCGGAGACGGTGCGCTTGTAGGGCCACTTGGTGCCGAACGACGCGCTGAGCGAGCGCGCGCCCGTAGTATCACTGACCGTGCTTGGTGTCGGGGTGCGGCGGCAGCGTGGCGGGCGCGGAGACGGTGCGCTTGTAGGGCCACTTGGTGCCGAACGACGCGCTGAGCGAGCGCGCGCCCGTAGTATCACTGACCGTGCTTGGTGTCGGGGTGCGGCGGCAGCGTGGCGGGCGCGGAGACGGTGCGCTTGTGGGCCACTTGGTGCCGAACGACGCGCTGAGCGAGCGCGCGCCCGTAGTATCACTGACCGTGCTTGGTGTCGGGGTGCGGCGGCAGCGTGGCGGGCGCGGAGACGGTGCGCTTGTAGGGCCACTTGGTGCCGAACGACGCGCTGAGCGAGCGCGCGCCCGTAGTATCACTGACCGTGCTTGGTGTCGGGGTGCGGCGGCAGCGTGGCGGGCGCGGAGACGGTGCGCTTGTAGGGCCACTTGGTGCCGAACGACGCGCTGAGCGAGCGCGCGCCCGTAGTATCACTGACCGTGCTTGGTGTCGGGGTGCGGCGGCAGCGTGGCGGGCGCGGAGACGGTGCGCTTGTAGGGCCACTTGGTGCCGAACGACGCGCTGAGCGAGCGCGCGCCGGGCGCGGCGCCCGCACGCATGGCGCCCAGCGCCTCGTGCGCGCGTCGCACCTTGTACAGGAACCACTCAGAGCTGGTCTCGCTGCTCACCAGCTCTGCGGAGGACGATGAGACTTAGCATATACGCAGGAGCGAATCCCACACAAAGCGTATGCCACACCGCCAGGTGAGCGGGCGGAGCGGACGAACCAGGCGAAACGAGGAGCTTCGCTGGATAAATATTTCGTTAGCATCGCTCGAGTCGCTCGCATCTTTGACGTAGCTTAGCTTGTTAGTTAGCGATGTGAACCCAAGTGTGAAAAGAGGTGAAATGGTATCGCCTGCTCAGCTGAGCGGCGGTGTGGCCGGCGCTTTAACCAAGTGTACCGTAACCAGGAACCGGACGTATGTATGTATGTATTCCTGAGATAAAAAAGGCTATCTTGCCCCATCAATCTAAGTGTATTCTGAAACGCAGGCGACGCAACTAACGGCCGTATTAAAAAACGGTACTACACGTCGCGCGAACGCATAGGTACCCAAAAACCTAAAGGATTTTGGGCACTGTGAATCCGCGCGTCTCATAGTAACGTTTGTGAATACGGCCGTAGTAGCCCAATATAGGGCAGGGCATGGGGATAAAAGAATGCTACAATATCCTTGCCCGTAGTAAGAGGCGCCTAAAAGAGCATTTTGGATTGAGGCGCGCTTGGACCTTGAGCTCCGGTTAACGGTCCCGAGAAGACTACGACACATGCCTTCGGGCACAGTGATCAATAGCGGCGTGCACTGTCCTTTCGGGCCCTTTCCCGGGAGGCACGACTCCTTCGCAGAAAGCTGTACTGGTGCTACAATAAGACGCAGATGACAGACGCATGACTATGTGATCCCACGTGTCTGCGCCTACGCCGCAGCGTACCATTCGAGAATCGTTGCAAACAGACTGGATTTCCACTAAATGTCTTTATAAATTAATGTTCAGGGCTCGTAATACTTGCCGACTTGCCACTTTTTGCCACGCCAAGTGCGTCTTAAATGTTTCATGCATTTCAGCATACGCTTACGGCTGTGTTCACAATGCGATGCGCGCACTCACAGTTGCCAAAATCCTAAAATAGGTTTTTGGAACCTGTGCTACGTGCGTTCGCGCGACGCATAGTATCGTTTCTGAATACGGCTGTAAGTCTTATACATGAGTGACATGCTTCATCTGTGCCCCTTCTTAGGCCGCAAACTGGACGGCCGCGGGAGCGGGGAATGCCGCGATTTGATATGTATGCTTGAGTTTGTATTAACCGTTCTTGAGGGCCGCGGAGCGGGCGCGCGATTGCCCGCCGAGCAGCCCGCGCCGTAGTAGCGTCCGCGGGAGCGGGAGCGGGAGCGGCCGACCAGTTTGCGGTCTAACGGCCGTATTCACAAACGTTACTATGCGTCGCGGGAACGCACAGGTACCCAAAAACGTATAGGATTTTGGGCACTGTGCGTCCGCGCGTCGCATAGGAACGTTTGTGAATACGGCCGTAAGTGTCCTTTGGCCCTAACGTGACGTTATGTGCGTGCTTATAATAGTATTTTCAAATATCTATAAGTTGAAGTAAATTCTGTGGATAGTACTTATAAAACTGTTCAGTTCCTGTGAAATTATTCCGCAAACGATAAATAATGGACTAAGAATTAGTCTTTGCAAGCGGTGTTCAAAGCTGCGTCCTTAAGTGCAGACCATTTATAGGCCATTAAAAACCCCTCTTTAACCTAATAATTCATGTCATGCATAATTCTAGTAAAAAATAAAGAAAAAAAATCGTATAAAAACAATATCAAACAGTACTCACATCTATAACAACACCAAATAAACCTGTATGAAAAAAATAAATAAAGTCAAAGTAAACAATAATAATAAATAATGTTTGTTGCCTAAATAAACAAAGGTACCAGGATTTGTATTAAACTTTTTTAACGTCATATTATGTTTTTTTCTCACAGCCTAACGATTCCCTATTAGTAATAGCACGGTCCTACTAAAAATAAAAATATCAACTCCAAAACGAACTGAAATAAATAGGTTAGGTTTGAATGATGTTAGTATGTACTTTTTGCCTTGGACTTGGAGGATTTTTGGATGATTATAAAAAGGACGCGTGAGAATTCAAAATTTAAACAAGAACTGACATAACATGAATGAACGAATGTTTGAATGAATGAAGAAACACAGTACTGTCAATATCATAACATTTCCTTACAAAATAAGTAAGTACATGTCGGCTGCGGTGAACTGAGCTCTCGTTTCGCGCGGCGACAACCCGTGTTTTGGTTTGTGAATCAGCCGTTTTTGAGCCATAATAAACAAACGTTTCCTAGTAAATTTTACTATCTAAATACTACAGTTTCCCTGCGGGAAAACAACCATAAAAAGAGAGGTTTATCATTACTCTAATTTGAACATCGAATCTACTAAACACGTAATAATTTTTTGAAACCAAAAACCCAATTTTTGTTGACGAAAATTGATGAAAGAAATACACTCTTCAAACAAAAAAAGAATAATTCAAATCGGTTCATAATCCGGAGATATCTAGTAGCAATAAAAAAAATCTGTCGAATTGAAAACCTCCACCTTCTTTCAAAGTCGGTCAAAAAGGAAAGTAATCACTTACCTCTCAAATTCGTCAAGTCCGCAGTCTTATTGGAATTGATCTGCGCTTCGAGCAGCAAAGCCTCGAACCGATTGAGGAAGAACTCCCACGTGAGGATGCGCCGGTCGCTCAGCGTGTTGTGCAACTGGTAGATGGACTGGAGGACCATCGGCCGGTCCACTATGACCAGGTCGAATTGGGTCTCCAGGCAGTATAGGAGCAGCTGGAAATGTCATGCTAATGGTGGTAGCTTCGACGATTTGTAAGTGTTTTTTTTTTAAACCTATACAAATAAAGATTATTTTGACTTTGACTAATGTCATCGGTAGAAAGGATCCTAACACAAAAGAAGCGTAAAGAATTAAGACTTCGGTTCCGGATTTGGAATCGGACCAACCCATCTAGTCCAGTAATCATGGAATGTAAACAACCTATCTTTTCGCTCCAAGCGGGTGGCTTGGAGCGACCCCACCTCCATGGCACCCTCACCTGCCCGTGGTACATGCTGCCGAATATCAAACGAGGCTCTAGCAACCGACTGGTGGCGGTATGACCATCACGATTAAAGGTGTAACTAAATACCACAGGGCTATGTCCAACAGTGGACTGCGAACAGTAGCTGACGATAATGATCTCATCCAGTGGATGTCGTAGGAAACTACTAAGGGAGTATCAGGAAACAGGCAGCAGAGTTTTACCTAGGTAAAAAAAAACCTACTGCGGTCACCAACCCGCCTGCCAAGCGTAGTGACTAAGGTAAATCCTCCAAATGACATTATTTATTGGGGTCAAATGACATTTGGGATCAAATGACATCTGGTGTCAAATGACATTTTAGGTCAAATGATATTTGGGGTCAAATAACATTTAGGGTCAAATGACATTTAGGGCCAAATGACTTTTGGGGCCAAATGACATTTGAAGGAGGCCTATGTCCAGTAATCGACGTTTGATGAGGGTCTATCTATGTATACCTCAATAGCGTTATCGTGTATGGTCCCGATGTAGAGCGTGGCGCGCTGTGCGACGTACACGTTAGTATCGTCCATGCTGGAAATGAGGTAGCAGAATGCGGTAGCCAGTGCCGTCTGGAGCGGCAGGCTCGTCTTGATGGGAGACCCGTCCATGAACCTGGTGGAAAAGGTGGCGCTGTATTGATAAATTATTCTTTCTTACTGCTTTTTTATAGTAGCACGCCATAATGGCTTTCTTACGCCTGATGGAAAGCGAATGAGAAGCTCAAGTCGCTGCGACAACGGGCAAGTAACTGGTCAGTTACTCACCCCGTCAGCTCCAGTGACCCTACTCACCGGCAGAAACGGAAGTCATTTGGCTGCGGTATTCTATAGGGCGGAGGTCCTTCCCCGGGCGGGCAGTTCAATTCGAGCGAAGATCACGTCGGCAGCGTCACTTAGCGGACGTGCGAGTGGCGTGCGTCACGCGTCATGCGTCACGCGTCATACGTCACGCGTGATCGTCACGTCGTCACAGGTACCTGATGATGACGGTGACACGCTCGACGGCGGTGAAGCGCACGCGCTAGTCGTGGTGGTGGAACTGGTCGCGCACGAGGTTGCAGAACGCGTCATGCGTCAGCGTCACAGGTACCTGATGATGACGGTGACGCGCTCGACGGCGGTGAAGCGCACGCGCTGGTCGTGGTGGTGGAACTGGTCGCGCACGAGGTTGCAGAACGCGTCATGCGTCTGCGTCACAGGTACCTGATGATGACGGTGACGCGCTCGACGGCGGTGAAGCGCACGCGCTGGTCGTGGTGGTGGAACTGGTCGCGCACGAGGTTGCAGAACGCGTCATGCGTCAGCGTCACAGGTACCTGATGATGACGGTGACGCGCTCGACGGCGGTGAAGCGCACGCGCTGGTCGTGGTGGTGGAACTGGTCGCGCACGAGGTTGCAGAACGCGTCATGCGTCAGCGTCACAGGTACCTGATGATGACGGTGACGCGCTCGACGGCGGTGAAGCGCACGCGCTGGTCGTGGTGGTGGAACTGGTCGCGCACGAGGTTGCAGAACGCGTCATGCGTCAGCGTCACAGGTACCTGATGATGACGGTGACGCGCTCGACGGCGGTGAAGCGCACGCGCTGGTCGTGGTGGTGGAACTGGTCGCGCACGAGGTTGCAGAACGCGTCATGCGTCAGCGTCACAGGTACCTGATGATGACGGTGACGCGCTCGACGGCGGTGAAGCGCACGCGCTGGTCGTGGTGGTGGAACTGGTCGCGCACGAGGTTGCAGAACGCGTCATGCGTCAGCGTCACAGGTACCTGATGATGACGGTGACGCGCTCGACGGCGGTGAAGCGCACGCGCTGGTCGTGGTGGTGGAACTGGTCGCGCACGAGGTTGCAGAACGCGTCATGCGTCAGCGTCACAGGTACCTGATGATGACGGTGACGCGCTCGACGGCGGTGAAGCGCACGCGCTGGTCGTGGTGGTGGAACTGGTCGCGCACGAGGTTGCAGAACACGTCGGCGCCGCCCGCCAGCGTCACGCAGTGCAGCAGCACAGGCACGCCCACCGAGCAGATGTGGGAGTGGCATGCGTTGCACACGTTCCATAGGCTGAGAGGACATGACAGCATACGTCAATATCAAAAAATATTTAACATTATCAAAAAACAAAGAAGGACCATGGTATATCTTGATGGATGGAAGTCTTCCACAGTGCGTTTTGAGCGCAATTTTCTGCCTCGTGCAGCTGCTCTTTGGAATCAGCTTCCGGCTGCAATTTTCCCGAATGGATTCGTATCCTAGGTCGTCCTAGGGACCTTCAAGAAGCGAGCCTACAGATTTCTCAAGGGCCGGCAACGCACCTGTGACTCCCCTGGTGTTGCGGTGTCTATGGGCTGAAGTGATCACTTACCATCAGGTGACCTTCAGGCCCGTTTGCCCCCTGTCATAAAAAAAAATATGGTGATTTTTCATATTATGACAGATTAGGCAAAAAAGTCACCTGAAAAATTATTAATTTCTACCACTAAGACAAACAGTAACCAGTGCATCTACTCGTTTTTCACACTATGTTCATCCTTGTTTTACCATTTTCCCATTTACTATGCCTTTTTCCTAGAGGGGAATGAGTTAGGCACCTTTACGCCGTTTGGTGTGTGAGACTATTATTATTATTGTACCCTGCTTTGTGTACCAATAAATAAATAAAACTCACTTGTCAATCAACAAGTTCTCCTGGCACCAGATCAGGAAGCCTCTGTGGTCAGCGAGCGCGTCGGCGTTCAGCACCAGCACTTGGAGACATTGCAGCAGGTGGTACAACACGTCTGGCCGTGAGGTGTTCTTCAGCTCCTAGGAAAACGAGTAATCAATGAATGCTGTGGTGGCCATTGAGAAAGTAGTTATGTTTCTTGAGCTCTTGATAACCTTCTAAGCTGACGTCGGACGCGTCGTTACAAACAAAGAGTAACAAACAAACATTATCCATCCATCCAAACAAATCTTCGCGTTCATCACGTTAGTGACAAGTACTAGAATAAAGTCCATATAGTAAGTTCATCAGCTGTCTAGACCATCCATAGTACAAATTTCGACTTTGTTTGGGACTAGATGGCGCTGTGTGTTCCTTGGTGGCATGGCAAGTCTTGGGTTATTATCAGGAGGAATAATTCATTCTATAATATTTTTTACTTCTTCTTTTTCTAACTCGTTCCCTCATTACTGAGGATCGTGATCACATGTTGATTTCAGCTATTATATTTTAATGTCACTAAAATATACACAGAAAGTAATAAATCCAAATCTGAACCATATCTCACCTGCAATAGCTGGTGTATGTACTGAAGCTCTTGAGGCAACTCCTCAATGCAGAAGTGGAATTTTCCAGCGGAGGTCGGCCAGAAGTTCGTCATGTCCTCCTCTACAGACTCGGCCATGCCTTCGTTCTCACCGAGAAGGTTGGGTGTGGACACCTATAGGAATGACATTATAATTGGTTTACAATAGCAAAGGTGGAATTTAACTTTTTTGGCATAGCTGAACTGAAACACCCAGATGTGGCACAAGCATCTCCGTAGTCAGATGACACTCTTCCAGCTCATGAGTTTATCATCGGCTTATCGCAGTCCACTGCGGGACATTATTTTGAATAGCCTCTCCAGTTGTTCACCACTTTGGGCTAACATCTGGATGCTAACGAAGTTTGTCTGCCCATAATCTTGGATATTTATAACGGTGCGGCATTACCGCTAGCAATTATAGTGGATATGATCTTAATATAGCATTGCGTGGGGTTCATCGTGTGCTTTATTTTTTTTTATAGTGGATCGTCATAATGGCTTCCCTACGCCTGATGGAAAGCGAAATAGAAGCCCAAGCTGCTGTGACACTGGCAAGTAACTGGTCAGTTACCTGTCAGTTGCCACCGCCATGCCGGTCCAACCCTAACTCCCCCATGAGCGCCGGAAACCCTACTCACCAAACAGACCCTACTCGGTAGAAACACGACCCAGAGGTCTTTTGGCTGCGGTATTCTATAGGGTGGAGGTCCTTCCCCGGACGGGCGGCTCAATTCGAGCGAAGATTCGCTATGCCCTACCTCTCTTTACATTGTGCGTGGCAGTGTGCGCAGTGGCCATTGGCGGCTGTTCGGCGGTCATATTCAGCAGCTCTATGATGGTCTACTGTAGCCAAAAATAACAACTTTGGTACTCACATCGGCAGTAACGGTAGCCACGTCTCTGTCCGTCAGCGTGACAGTGTGCGCAGTGGCCATGGGCGGCTGTTCGGCGGCCATATCCAGCTGCTCTGTGATTATCACTACCGTAGCCAAAAAGAACAACTCTGGTACTCACGTCGGCAGTAGCAGTGGCCACGTCCGTGTCCGTCAGCGTGACAGTGTGCGCAGTGGCCATGGGCGGCTGGTCGGCCGGCGGGAGCGCCGCGGCCATGTCCAGCTGCTCCGTGATCGTCTACCATAGCCATAAAAGGACGATTTTGGAACTCACGTCGGCAGTAGCGGTAGCCACGTCCGTGTCCGTCAGCGTGACAGTGTGCGCAGTGGCCATGGGCGGCTGGTCGGCCGGCGGGAGCGCCGCGGCCATGTCCAGCTGCTCCGTGATCGTCTCTACCGTAGCCGTCATTATCTGCACACACACAACCGCAACTCACATACTCACAAGATGGAAAGTTAACAGCATCCGTGCAGATTCCATTTCTGAACTATTACGTGCTTACTGTGTTGACAATGGTAATTTTTATATGCAGTTATAAATAGCCTGTACATATTACGGTCGTATTCACAAAACTTACTATGCAAAGCGCGAACACAGTGTCCAAAATCCTATAGGATTTTGGGTACTGTGCGCTCGCGATTCGCATAGTAAAGTTTGTGAATACGGCCGTTAGACTCTAGAAAAACATAGCTAAGGAACAAACCATAATACTGTGTCTCCTAAAATATCTACGGTTTCTTAATATCATTCATAGATATTACTTTAAATAATAAATTATGAGACAATATTATTTACCCTGACCAAATTTAAAATAATTACCGTACATAGCTGATTTACTTTAGTATAATGGTGTAATACATAATCACACCACCATAAATATCACTCATACCATGGCAATTCAACATCTCTCCCATACAACGTCACTGTTGGAAGGGGAAGACCTAGAAGGACGTTCCATGACCAAATAGGCAGCGTCTTTAAAAAAAGGTAGGTAGTACCTACCCTAAACCTACTCGCATGTATAAAGAGATTGATGAATGTGGACAAAGCAAAAGTTGTGTACCAGGATCGTAGTAAATGGAAGGACGTGGTCTCTGCTTACCCCTCTGGGAGAAAGGCGTGACGTTATGCATGTATAGATAGGTAGGTATAACATCTAACCCCAACTTCAAAATCATTGTAATAGTTCACAAACCGAATCATACAGGCCGGATTATACAGGGCTACATTTTAATCTAACTGATGCAATCGTGTATCCCATGCTCTAATTGTGATATCAACAATATTGCCCATGATAAAGTACTGTACAACTAACGACCATATCCAATAATCTATCTATGTATCTATCTATCCATCTATATTATCAGAGTGATTATGAATATCGTTAGTTAATAATCTTAAGTTGTGAATATGATAAACTATCAACTGATATTAACCCCAAAGTGACTAGAAGTAATGTGACGCACCCATCGCTATCACCCGTCAGGACAACCAAACTGATTTTCCCACAGGATAATAAGACTAGAGCCTACGGAGCAAGGACCAAAGGGGTGGAAGGCGCGGCATTAAAATAAAGTGCCTTCAACAATTCCGCACTATCATGTAACTTAATAAGTAAGGTGTAAGTAAACCAATAAATTTATAACTTTGGGCGATCAAAGCTTTAAATCAGGCCTTGACAGGACTTCAGCCCCTAACTTACTACACTGTGAATTATCAGCTCTTAAATTTTTATTTATGGTTTACCAAAATCATAAGGAAATGCATATTTCTTGAAAATTTTCATGACATGATTTATTCAAATTTTTCCATATACCTACTGCCGCGGTGCTTAACCTACAATGCAATACTATAGTAATTTCATTGACGCCGATTACTTACATACTTACTTACGTACTTGTAAACAAATTCGTCCTATATAGTATCTAATGCAAAATAGCTCATAGACAGGTTAATGGAAACAGGCATACAAGCTTCGACTGTATACATTTGTGCGACTGAGTGAAACATCTATGCTATTTTAGTTAGAACAAATGTTAAGTACATGACAAAATGTAACCCTGTATGCGACTATACTAAGTAAATATCCTGTCAGCAAAGCAACTGATCAAACGTTGCATTTAATCGCCAGACTACTTTAAAGCCAAAAGGCATTATTCCTTATACAAATGTGCACACACTTATTAACTAAAATCTCAACTCATTGCTGAAACAAGACTATTTATTAGCCAAATGTAGCTAACCATTTTAATAATATATATCAGTTTACATCTTATTTAATGCTAAAACATATCTAATATATAGGTAGACTACTTTATGATTATGAGATGGAATGGGCTACACACTAATTTACTAGTGACGCAAAATTACACTACATAGGTATATAATATTTCGTGATATGTAGTGACACAACACTGTTAAACCATTGCCAAATATGTACTACAATTATGTGATATGTTGACAGCATATAGATAGACTTGATTGAATCATACTTACCCTCATTTCCCTATTCAATAAACAAGATGTTTCAATACCTATTCTACTTGCATTTATTTTCAAAGTCAACATTTTTAAAGACACGATCTTTCGCTAACTTTATTTTGGAGAAACATTTTTAATCTCTACAGATTCAAAGAAGTCTATAATACAAGTATGAAGTCGACGCTAAAGATAATATCGTGGAGTAAATAATTAGAAATTGTTTGACAATACTAAAGAAAATAATTTAACGCCAACGAGACATAAGACAATACTTTAATAAGGTGACCAAGTTTCCGGATAGTTCGTGGTCTCAATAACGCTTTTATTTTATACAATAATATTTAGACAGCCTGTGAATACGAGTTTCATTTCATACGCATACTTTAACAAGGGGCTTACATGTGGTGATGGAAAAAATATTAATCAAGATCCCCTTGTTGTTACCCTGAAAGTCGTAAGAGTTGATCTCTTATATTTTACTGAAACTTCATAGTCTCAACCGGAGGTAGGTTTTACCCGCATTACTAGCAGAGTAACAGATAAAGCTAGAGTTACAGGCCAGCATAGGCAGTGGTAAAAGACAAGTGATTAATTTAGTTACTTGTTTTGCTGCAGCGCATTGCATGTCTTTCGCTTTCCGTCAGGCGAGGAATAGCCACAATGCGAAAACGCATTAAAAAAAAAGCTTCTAAAGTCACTAAAATTATACCAAAACATGACCATTTAACGTCAACTCCTTAACACCAAACATAAAAAAACGCACACAAACACACGTGAAGAAGCAAGGAAAGTAAGAAAGAGATAGAACGGACATACTTGCGTGTCACCAGACGGTTTAGTCAGTGCGGGGTCCGTACCGACGTCGCTTATAAGTGAGAGTTGCATGAAATGAACAAACTATACATCTATTATATAGATACGAAGTACTCTAGTGAGGGGGGAGACGCCCCAGCGGTCGGCAGACACCTTTTCATACTAACGCACAGACGGAAACTAGATATTGGAATCACTTGTGTTCACGAATTTACTTAATTTTACATACAAATGTACAATGAACAGCAAATCAAGTTGTTTCATACTGGGTTTCTGCATTTTAATTCTTATACTTAAACAAACACACATGATGATTGAAAAAAGAAAATTGAAACGATAATTGTCATTCGTCAATTGTCAATGTCCAGCATTGGACATCTGCATGATGATGACTTAAACAAAATACTGTTTGTCTTCTTATGTGTTCAAACACCGTCGATCTTTGATATAGATTGATTATACATATAAGTGACTTTATTAATTAAAAGTAAATTTTTACTGTATTAGCTATTATTTTATTAATCGAGTCTGGCGCGTTCAAGTTCATAATTCCGAGTATAATATAATCGAGAATAATAATAATAGAATAAAGAATAACCATGATTTCCAATAATACTATTTGAACTGAGGATTCAGGCAGCATTTATTTATCAGTATTTACAGAAAAAGACGTAAAACTCTTGATATGCTGTCGGTTACACAAAACAATACTAGTTCATTACTTATCTTTATTTCTGTCCGTACGTTACTACAATATTCACGGGTCGTATCTAATTATGAAATTCAGAATAAGATAATAAAATAAAATCGCCAATTCGTATTTTTGTACTGTTCCGTTGGTACCAATCTAAATTTTCATGGGTAAACATCAAAAGGTTGAAATGATAGGATGGAAACTGTAAATCAAAGCAACATTTATCTACAACAAAGATGCTACAAGGATTTTTTTTCGATTTATCGTAATATTGAAGGATCAGTATGTGCTGCGATTTCTTGCGTTTAAGGCTGAATATTCAGCCATTTACTTTCCATTGTAATAAGATAAACCAGTCCCCGTATTATCAAAACGTCGGAAATCGATTTGGAATTTGGAAACTATGCTTCGTTGTTTCTGACCCAAACGACGAAACCAATTTCCAATTTAAGTTATAACGAATGTCAACGTAGGATCCAGTGAATAAGATTAGATTAACTGGTAACGAATCTATTTGATCCAAAACCGTCCTTGTCGCAATCGCAACAGAAATCAGATTAACCGTCAACGAATTCATTCAAAAACGTACCAAAACCGTCATTGTATTACGTCACAAAGTTGTAAAAACAAAATGGCAGCACAGACTGTCAGCACACCGATACCCGACACCCGAACATAGAGACTACGACAATAACACGACAAGCCAGCGGCCCGTGAAGCGCGTCTGCCGGCCGGAGGCGCGTCGCTCCGCCGCGGCGCAGTGGGGGGATGGCGGACGGATGCGGCGTGCGGTTAACAGGTTAGTTTGGAGTTATAGGGTAGTTTTGGAACTTTGACAAGTTACGACTCTTTGACAAGTTACGACTCTTTGACATTCATCGCTCTCGGTATTTGGTCGCTCTCTTAGGATTATCATTATCATAGGAGGATGATAAACACATTTTAATCAATCCTTGCCGAAAACATACAACAAACATACAAACATAATCTTTATGTCTAGTTTCTCGGCAGTCGGTCTTAAAGATTTATCGATTCAAGATAAATATATTTTAGAGTTACCATTTCCCTAAACACGTCGGGATCGAGAAATCGAATTCAGAAACAACACTTTGCTGACAGCGCTGCTGCGGCGGGGCGCACACCTATACCGCGCCGGGGCAGCATTATGCTGAGGCGGAGCCTATTGGCCTGCGCATTATATTTTTGACGTTAAATATAATATATATCTCTCATTAAATTATTTATTATCTTTTTTTTATATTACTAACTGTGACTTGTGTTTATATGTATATTTGTTAGTATGTAAGCAATTCCTGTGTACCATTTTGTAGGCCAATAAATTTTTCTTTCTTTCTTTCTTTCTTTGTCTTTTTCCATCGAAAATATTAGAGTGTAGAAAGTGTTATCAGCGTCACGGTCAAAGAGCATTTCCAATACCGGACCAATTCCAATTTATCAACATTTAAAATCAAAGCTGTCACACATCTGTCATAGTGACAGCTGTCAGTGTGACACCTATCTCCGCAGCGTCGCACCCGCCCGCCGCCCCGCCGCGCCGCGCCGGGCGGTCCGCCGCTCGTACGTACATGAGGCATGTGGACCAGCACTCCGCCCACAGACGACTTGTCGGACACGCCGTGCGCGAGAGACATCAGCGCGTCTACAGACGTGGCTGGAGTACCGCCGGACTTGCTGCGCTCGTCTTCAGATTGGTTCTTCTTGTCGGACCACACGTCGTCTAGGGACGGCTGTAGGGTGAAATTTGGTTCATTAATCAGGAACAGATCATTTAGCCTTTATTTGCGAAAGACTGCAAAATAAGGCCCCATTAGAACATTTAATTGCTTAAATATTCAACTCAATCGGTGCGGTGCTCTATACTTCTGCCGGTGAGTAGGGTTTCCGGAGATCGTGGGGCGCTGCATTGGCTTTCGACGAACTCGGGGTTGGGTCGGCATGGCAGTGGAAACTGACCGTTAGTTGCCCGTTGTCGCAGCGGATTTGGCTCCTCTTTCGCTTTCCATAAGGAGTATGGAAGCCATTAAGTCGTGCCAAAAAAAACATTCGAATTTTTCGCGCTTCAGACATTCTCGTCTTTAAACTATTGCGCCACTAATGACGTCAAATTCTAACCATGATATCGCCTGTACAGACTACTAACCCTTAGTTATAGTAAGATAATTTCCTGTACAGGTTACCCGTTTAATACGTACCTCGGGCATCGGCTTGGGCCGGTCTGGTACTAACGCGCGCACCAGCAGCACGGCTAGCTGGTGCCACAGTGCCGCCGCCTCGCAGTACGAGCACGCGCCCTCCGCCAGGCACACCGCTGTACACAAACACCCTTTGTGAGCTTATCTGGCTCGAAGGACCAAGTTATGGAAGGAGCAAATCAGTCGCAATATGGGCAGTAAAAAGCCTTACAGTACGAGCACCCGCTCTCTGCCAGGCACACCGCTGTACACAAACACCTTTTGTGAGCCTATCCGGCTCGAAGGACCAAGTTATGCAAGGAGCAAATCAGTCGCAGTACAGGTACATAGTAAGAGCCTCGCAGTACGAGCACGCGCCCTCCGCCAGGCACACCGCTTTAAACAAATATAAGTTACAAGGTTCGAAGGACCAAGTTATGCAAGGAGCAAATTAGTCACAGTACAGGCAGTAAAATGTAAGTAATGCGAAATTTTAGGCCTTTAAAGTTAAATGACTCTTCCTCCTTTACAGCTTACACTCGTAAAACTCACCGTGTTCAATGGTGTTCATCTGGTTGGACTTGAGCATAAGACGCAACAGTTTGGTCGCTTGACTGCTCACGTTCTGTATGTTGATGCGACGCTGTTGAAGCTCCATCTAAAAAATACTGCATTGTTAGAAAGTTCTATCAGTTCTATCGAGTTTTTTGTTGAAAGAAAGAGTAATTATCGAGTTTCGTGCCAGTTTTTCTCGGTAGAATCCACTCTGCGAAAACTACGTTGTCGTCATTTACAGTAGTATCTGTGAATAAGCGCGCGGCGTGACGTCGTACTGCATACGCATCATGAAAAGTCTGCCTTTCTCTCACGCGCGCAGTCTAAATTACGAGTGTGAAGGGGACAGTTGTAGTTTTAGCTTTGCTACTGTTTACCAAAATGCGTAAGTACTGGGATGTAAGGGTGCGGTCTATCACCATTTCGCTCCAAGCCAACCTCACCAGCCCGTGGTGCATCCTGCCGAATAGCAAACGAGGCGCTGGCAACCGACTGGTGGCGATATAACCATCACAATTGAAGGCGTATCTAAATACCACAGACTGCTGCCCGTCATGGGCGGAGGTCGATTATGGGTGTATCGTCCAGAACTGGAGAGGCTTATGTCCAGCAGTAGCCAGCAATAGGCTGATGATGAGTACAGTGAACGTGCTAGCTTTAGTTGCAGATCTGTACCATAAGTGACCACGTTTTGGCTCCCTGATCATAACTGCATTAATTGGAAAAACACGTGACGACTCACCTGTTTGAGGAGAATATCAAGCATCAGTATGCAACAAGTGAGATTCTGCGGCTTCATCTGATCGTCCTTTTCTTTTTTCTCTTTTTCACCATTAGGCGAACTGGAATCTTTCTTTGTTGGATCTGGAATACAAAATAGGTATATCAGATGATATTCAATTTAGTGCACTTGAACTTCTAAAAAGCACAAGGATTTTATTCCATTGAAAAGTGCCATTAACATAAATACAGAGGACCTCCTTTTTTTGGAAGTCTGTTAAAGACACATATTGACTTATTCATATTCTGCGCGTAATTTGACAAATACGATAGGCGCTGTGGACGCCATATTCATTATGTGGTGTCATTAGGCTATGTAAACAACGTGACTTATTAACATTAAGTTACTTTTCATACAGTTATTTTTAAAAAATATATTTTAAACTGTAAACGATTATTTTTGTTATTTTATAAGCTAACTTTTGTACATAGATATATGTAAATTAAAAATAGGCTAGTTTTATTAATCACTCACCTGCAGGTGGTTTGAATATCTTCTCTGGTAAGTTGACAACACAATGGCTGAACAGATCGAACAGTTGGGTCAGAGGAATTTTCACGTCCAACATGGAAATAGTCTGTAAATAAGAAATTTTAATAAATAACATAGTTTTCATTGTCATGTTGTGATGTCCCAATATAATAAAGATTTCTTATCCTTATGAAAGTGAAGTTCATTATTCTTAGAAGACAAATCTGTTACATTGACATGCTACTATTGTTCAGCGCCTTTTAATAGGCTGTTTCCGTAAAAAAAAAAATTAGTCCGTCTTTCAGATTATTCAAAAATAAAAGACACGTATTTATTAATTTGTAAATTAGACCAAAAATGATAAAGATATAGCCCGTTAACATTACGCGACACACGTGGTGTGGCATTTTTACGGGACGGAGTGACGTCAAAGACTCCCTAATTCCTAACTTTTGATGCCTTGTATCTTTGCTATTTTTATTTCAATGAAAAACACGTGTCCATTACATTTTTATGATCTAAAATACGGACTAAATACGAGTATAATGTAATTATGTTGACCCCCAAAACATCCCTGTTGAAACCGTATATTTAAACCCTCTCACCTGGAACCATTCGAGCACTGGCAGCACAGTCTCCGGTTTGGGAGTGTCTGTCACCTTGAGCACGGCGAAATTGTACAGATTCCGCTCGTCCACCCCGACCATAGTCCCATCGGGTTCTAATATCTTCGCCAGAGGTATCTTTAGTTCTAGTAATTCCTGTAAAAATTTAATTACACAATACCTATATTTATTTGACTTCTATAGGAGTAAAGGATCTAAAGGATGAACTATCTGTTAAATCGCTATATTGCTAACTTAATCCCTTTTCCATTCCATCCATTAAACCTCCATTATATGATATTCAAATATATGCCACATGATTTTTAAATTTAACGCTTTTTTAAGGATTAATGTTGTTACATACATAATTTTTTTCATCCAGCTTGTTAGTAAAAGTTGGTAGGCAATTATTGAATTGATAAAATTTTTGGGTGATTGTGAAAAGTCCTAACATGGTTTTATTTGCAAATATGATATTTAAATAAAGAAGAACTGACATAATATAAACGAATGTGAATGAACGTATGAACGAATGTATGAATGAATGTCTGAACACAGTACAGTGAATGTCATAACAAAAATCAATCCATACCTTCTCTGGTACGTCGGTACATATCGCCTCCATCCACGCAGGCATTATGTAGTCCCAGATAGATTGAGTTATTATTCCATACGGGATCAGGCAGTACAACCTGTAAAACGGAAATTAATATTTATGTAATGGAAGATCAACCTTATTTCTTGGGTGTGGGTGTCGCGGAAGATGACTAAGGGAATATAAGGTGACTGGCTCGGTGGCTCAATTGGTAGTGACCCCTGCCTTCTGAACCAAGGGTCGTGAGTTCGATTCCCACCATGGTTGTCCCAACCATTCGTGTGATGAGCACTTGTGTTTGTTCCGTGTCTGGGTGTTTATATTTGTATTTAAGTATTTATTTGTGGTACCTTCGTTGTTCTGATACCCATAACACAAATGCTTAAGCTACTTACTTTGGGATCGAAGCAATGTATGTGATGTTGTCTGATATTGATTTAAAAGAAAAAAAATATCAGGGAACGGGCAGCAGTTCACCTGGTTGCAAATAAAACCTACTGCGGTCACCAACCCCAGTAGCAGGCCCGGCGCGTGTAGTGCGACTGGGCGATGCCGCTCACCCATCCGCAGATGTCTACCTGTTGAGACCGTCCTTCAGGTGGTGGGCCTTGGAAGCGAGGTTGTCCCAATGGCCGGCCTGGCGCGTGTAGTGCGACTGGGCCATGCCGCTCACCCATCCGCAGATGTCTACCTGTTGAGGCCGTCCTTCAGGTGGTGCGCCTTGGAGGCCAGGTTGTCCCAGTGGCCGGCCTGGCGCGTGTACTGCGACTGGGCCATGCCGCTCACCCATCCGCAGATGTCTACCTGTTGAGGCCGTCCTTCAGGTGGTGCGCCTTGGAGGCCAGGTTGTCCCAGTGGCCGGCCTGGCGCGTGTAGTGCGACTGGGCCATGCCGCTCACCCATCCGCAGACGTGCTACCTGTTGAGGCCGTCCTTCAGATGGTGCGCCTTGGAGGCCAGGTTGTCCCAGTGGCCGGCCTGGCGCGTGTAGTGCGACTGGGCCATGCCGCTCACCCATCCGCAGATGTCTACCTGTTGAGGCCGTCCTTCAGGTGGTGCGCCTTGGAGGCCAGGTTGTCCCAGTGGCCGGCCTGGCGCGTGTAGTGCGACTGGGCCATGCCGCTCACCCATCCGCAGACGTGCTACCTGTTGAGGCCGTCCTTCAGATGGTGCGCCTTGGAGGCCAGGTTGTCCCAGTGGCCGGCCTGGCGCGTGTAGTGCGACTGGGCCATGCCGCTCACCCATCCGCAGACGTGCTACCTGTTGAGGCCGTCCTTCAGATGGTGCGCCTTGGAGGCCAGGTTGTCCCAGTGGCCGGCCTGGCGCGTGTAGTGCGACTGGGCCATGCCGCTCACCCATCCGCAGACGTGCTACCTGTTGAGGCCGTCCTTCAGATGGTGCGCCTTGGAGGCCAGGTTGTCCCAGTGGCCGGCCTGGCGCGTGTAGTGCGACTGGGCCATGCCGCTCACCCATCCGCAGACGTGCTACCTGTTGAGGCCGTCCTTCAGATGGTGCGCCTTGGAGGCCAGGTTGTCCCAGTGGCCGGCCTGGCGCGTGTAGTGCGACTGGGCCATGCCGCTCACCCATCCGCAGACGTGCTACCTGTTGAGGCCGTCCTTCAGATGGTGCGCCTTGGAGGCCAGGTTGTCCCAGAGGCCGGCCTGGCGCGTGTAGTGCGACTGGGCCATGCCGCGCACCCATCCGCAGATGTCTACCTGTTGAGGCCGTCCTTCAGGTGGTGCGCCTTGGAGGCCAGGTTGTCCCAGTGGCCGGCCTGGCGCGTGTAGTGCGGCGGGTGCGGCAGCAGACACGCCACAAGCACGCTCCGGTGCGTCTCGGCGATGCCGCGCACCCATCCGCACACGTGTTCTATCTTCAGTTTCTCCACGGTCGTCGCCGTTTCACCTTGGGAATGATTAAGATTTACTTTGACAACACTTTTTAAACATTCCATTGGGATTACACATAGGGATGTAAGGGAGCGACTCATCATCTTTTCGCTCCAAGCCAACCTCACCTGCACGTGGTGCATCCTGCCGAATAACAAACGAGGCGCTGGCAACCGACTGGTGGCGGTATAACCATCACAATTGAAGGCGTAGCTAAATACCACAGACCGATGAAGGGACAGTAGCATCACCGGAGCAAGAAGCTAAGCACCGTAGCGCCCTGCGATCGCCAACCCGCCTACCCAGCGTGGCGATTATGAGTATAATCCTCCAGATGTTTGCCCTAAGTGGCGAACAACTGGAGAGGCCTATGTCTAGCAGTGGACTGCAATAGGCTGATGATGATTTAAACATTCGTGATTCTAAACGTATACTTTCCACAAAAGCGAAACCTCTAGCACAATTAGCATACTCACCAGTATAAGAGAAGGAGGTGACGTGGAACCAGTGGAAGAGTACGGACAACAGCCGCCCCAGCACTTCGTCGGGCGTGTCCGGGTTCGGTGTGCACAGTCCCACCATCAGCCATACTCCGTACCTTACAACATCAATACAACATTTTAAACGTAAAAAACATTGCTTCCACATTATTTTGTGAAGTACTTGCTTTTTTATAACTCTTTCTTTTTTTTTTTTATTCAAAATGAGTTTGCGCCTGCAATTCGCCTGATGGTCAGCGATATCGTAGTCTACGATGGAACGCGCTCACCCAGCAAAAACCGGTTCACTCTCGCCTTGAACATCGGAAGATTATATCTCTCGGGGAACAAGGAACCCGGCAAAGAGTTCCATAGTTTAGCTGTTCGCACTATGAAGGTGGAGGCGAAACGCGCTGTGCGAGTCTTAGGAACTTGCACCATATAACGGTGCCTATTCGCCGTATCCCTGCTCGTCCGGTGATAGATAGGGCCAGGAGGAATCAAATTAAATAATTCCGTCGTACACTCTCTCAATGCAACCAATAGAAGCCTGTCCTGTCAAGCCACCGCTGGAGTAATAAATCATCATCTGCCTATAGCAGTCCACAGCTGGACATAGGCTTCTTCAGTTCTTAGATAGATAGATAGATAGATATTCTTTATTGCACAAACATGAACATTTACAGGAAAGAGTATACAAACATATCGTAGGTACAATGTAGGCGGTCTTATCGCTGGGAGCGATCTCTTCCAGACAACCTTCAGGTAGAGGACAATTGCTAAAGAAAAGGGAAGGCAGTGCAAACGGTAAAAGTAAGATAAAAAAAAAATATATTATATACATAAAATAAATAATACAATATATACACAAACACTTATTTAAAATAAACATAAAACTAGATAGATATATAAATATATATATATATATATATATATATATACTGTTTCGTACTGAAACAGGTTTTTACATATTTAGTACAAATTTAATTTGAGTGCAACACAATTTAGAATTGGTAACAATAATTGTTCGTGTATTTGCGGGTAATTTGTAAAAGGAGATTTGTTCCTACCTGCCTCCGGCAGTATAATGTCCGCTATCGCTGAAGCGGTGCATTTGGAGTCGCTCTCGAGATTCGTAAGACGACGGTCTCATATCCGGGATCAGCGCGATTGATGCAACATAACGTGTTCTGGAGCGCGCTGAAGGTGCGACATTACGTGTCCCCTAACGTGTAGTGGTGTTATCGAAAAAACATTCAGAGAGAAGAATCACAATCACCAGCCTATGGAAGTTTAGTATGAAGGTGTTGGACTGAAGGCGAATAGACCCGCAAGTGTGTCCCGGCCGGGCACATCTACAGAGCAGCGGAGAAAAGGTTAGTGAATATTTCTCTTAGACAAATTGCCCGTCCGATTCGCATTCACTAGTCCACCCCTTAACATACCCCTTTTTTGGTCCTTCGAGCCGGATTTATACCTTTTTTTGATCCAATCGAGCCCTTAATCTTTTAGTCCATTCGAGCTGGACATACCATTCTTTGTCAGTGATCATTTGTGATCTTTGTGGGATCCATTTGTTATCGCCTATTCTAGATTGTGTTGTGTTTTTAGCGTACATACGTACCACATTTTTACATTCCACGTGTCGACCATCTTTGTAACACAAAATGGCGCACGAAAAAGTGGAATCCGATTCCAAGATGGAATCCGATATTTCATATTTACAAGACATTTTCGAGCGTGATCTTATTTTAGATGATTTAAAACGTACCTTACAGTTCGCAACTACAGATAAACAGAAATTTATATCGCGAACTAAGGACTTAACTGCACACCAGCGCAAATTTTGCAAGTTGCAGACAAAAATTGAAAAATGTCTCATCAAATTAAAATCTTTTAACAAAGAGGAACAAATTAAGATTCGGAACGACTTTAACGATTCGTACTACGCTGTCGTTGCGCAGCTGGACCAAATCAAACACAGTGAGATGCGGCAGGCCAGGCGCGCAAGCCACCTACCTGCAAGTTTAGATTTTTCTAATAATGCGAAATTACCTACTTTGCCTTTGCCCAGTTTCGCTGGCGAAAGTACAGAGTGGAATTCATTTTTCGATTTATTTTCTTCCCTCGTTCATTGTGATGCAGCTTATACCGATGCAGAGAAATTTAGATATTTGCTTCTTAGTTTAAAGAATGAGCCTTACAACCTAATTAAATCTATTCCAATCACCGATGCGAATTATTTTGTAGCCTTACAATTTTTAATTTCGCGATATGAAAACAAAAGGCTAATTGCTACCAATCATCTCGACAATATTCTAGATATTGAATTTTGTAGTGAGAATTCCACAAGTGATTTACGCAATTTACTGAATAAATTTCATGAGAATATAAAACCCCTCCAAGTTATGAAATTTCCCACTAGTGAGTGGAGTTTCATTTTGTTGCATTTGTTATTACGCAAAATTCCTGCATCGATACGCAAACGTTTTGAATTGTCTTTGAAATCGTCATCTGACATTCCAGAGGTCGACTCGTTGGTTACGTTTCTAGAACGGGAACTTTCCGCCGTCGAAATTTCTAGCAATTCGTTTGGATGTTCCGACAAAAATATCGAGAAATATGGGGGTAGGAGCTCCATGACTTCCGCTGCCACGCGTGGGATGTCGGGCGGCCATCGGGCGTTCGTAGCGAATCTTGACGTCACGTCCTCTACGGTGCCACGCAATCATGGCCCTAACGCGCAGAGCGATAAGGTGCAATTTAGGTGTTTATTGTGTAATTCTCAACATACGTTGACGAAATGTTCCGTGTTTTTAAATCTTTCGGTGAATGATAGATTCTCTTTTATACAAAAGAAAAATATTTGTTACAATTGTTTACATTTGGGACATAGTGTGAGGGAATGTCAATCGAGTTTCTCGTGTCGTACTTGTAATTTGCGACATCATACATTGATTCATTTCGATAAAAGATTTGTGGATGTGAACAAATCAGGTGGTTCAAACAACAATCAATCTGTCTCGTTCCCGCCTATGGCGGAGTTAGGGTGTGAGTCAACGGCGGCCGTGGTGACGTCGTGTGTGGCATCCAATGATTCTAATATTCGAGCGACTACGGTATTACTGTCTACGGCGCTAATCGATGTATATGATAACAATAAGAAGTTATCATCTGTGCGTTGCCTTATAGATACGGGAAGCCAGGCTACTTTCATTTCCGAAGCGTGTGCATTGAGATTAGGGTTAAATAGAAGACGTACGAAGGGTACTTCTATTTACGGAATCAATGATAACAAACCCGTTCGTGCTAAGGGAATAGTTTCGTGTTTCGTTTCGCCACACAATAAATCGAGTCCGTCGGTTCAAGTCGACGCATTAATTTTGCCTAAACTAATTATGATAAAAATGCCTTCTAATCAGTTGCCATACACAGGATGGTCACATATTAAAAATTTAAATTTAGCAGATCCTAATTTTCATATCCCACAACCAGTGGAAATGATTTTAGGCGCCGATATTCTCCCTCACATTTTATTAAATAATACGATTACCGGTATACCAGGTTCCCCAATAGCTATGAATAGTATCTTTGGTTATTTATTGTTGGGTAAGCTCGAGTTTGAAGCAAACCGTTCGGTTTCATATCCAGTGCAGGTGTGTCATAGCTCTGTTAACGACGACTTTGACCTCCAACGTTTTTCTAAAATTGAGACAGTGTCAGAACAAAAGTCTCTCACTCCTGATGAACTTTTGTATGGGTCTAATTTAGAGAATACGCATAAGCGTAATGAATCAAAGCGATACGTGGTCGCCCTTCCTTTCAAACCCGACGCATCGCCTATCGGCGAGTCGCGGAATATAGCTATAGCTAGGTCTCGTAGATTAGAGTACAGACGTGGGCGTGACCTACAGCTCAAACGAGAATATCACGCACGCCTCCAGGAGAACTTGGGCCTCCAGCACATGCAGCCCATCAATAGCTCTGAAGCTGCAGTTAGTACCTATTCTATTTCGCACCACAGCGTGGTCAAAAGGTATAATAAGAGAAAAAATAAAAATGTTGCGCCCGCGGTACTTTGCGCTTTTAGGCCGACAGTTTCTCATGGTGAGCGGCGCGAGAATATACCTTTCGCGGATATGAAGAAGGACTCTAATAAAGGTGCTGCGCGGACAATCCCGCGGGCGGAGGCCCGCGCGGCTCGTTGCCCGCTGCATTCCTAAACACCTAGTTAGTTATAGTTTCGAGGATCCTCGCTAGTTGAGCGACGATCCAACTGTGTGGCCTAGTGTGGGGCCAATTATTCCTACCGATGAGGAAAAACGTACCTATTAGTGTTTTGTGTTCGAGTGTTTCTACCGCTCCTGTCGAGGACGTAGAAATAATTTCACGGTTTTCTTCACTCGGTAAATTTGTGCGCGTTACAGCCTTAATATTTCGTATCGATAATTAATGTAAGAAAATAGATACTGCTTTACGGCATATCACAGTCCATTAGTATAATTTCGTGTTCAATCGACTTGTTCAATCAGTGCGACATTCCGTGTTCACTGAGGACATCGTCGACCTTCTGTTGATTTCGCGGGTCCGTTTTATGGGATGTGATAGGTATCTCAATGAGTTGTATAGTTTTTTGCGAAATGACGTAGTACAAACTACACTCAATTCCAAGGTGTTTGGCCATGGAATACCTTGGCATTTTCAACCACCATGGGCAATCCATATCGGTGGGCTATTCGAGGCGGGTGTTAAGAGTTTTAAATACTATTTCCATCGGGTAGTAGGTACGCGAACGTTAACCTATGACGAGATGCACATTGCACACCCTGTTATGTCAGATCGAGGCGATTCTCAATTCACGTCCCCTGTGTGTGTTATGTTCCGATTCAAACGACCCTCTTTCATTGACTCCGTCTTATTTTTTAATCGGTGAGCCTATGACGGCATTACCTAAACATCTTTAGAAGATGAAAATCCTAGTCGTCTCACGAGGTGGCGACTAATCCAACAGTCCGTTCAACATTTTTGGAGACGCTGGTGTCTGGAGTATTTACATGAGGTTCAACAGGCCACTAAGTGGTATAGCGGTCGTGGTTCCACGATCCGTGAGGGGATGGTGGTAGTGTTGAGAGATGACAACACGCCTCCTTTTGCAGTGGAAGTTGGCTTGTGTGTACTCGCTGCATCTCGGCCCTGATGGGGTCTGTAGGGTTGTCACTTTACAACTAGGACAATCATTTTTCAAACGTTTCGTAGTCAAGATTTGTCCTCCACCTATTGAGTAGATATTTAGCTAGAGTATTATTGTTAGGTTAAATAAGCTTCACTCTACGGATATCTAGATTTCTTAAGTTGGTTTTAGTCTTTCTTTTGTTAAAAGATACTCGGTACTTTTAAGGTGAGCGGTATGTTTCGTACTGAAACAGGTTTTTACATATTTAGTACAAATTTAATTTGAGTGCAACACAATTTAGAATTGGTAACAATAATTGTTCGTGTATTTGCGGGTAATTTGTAAAAGGAGATTTGTTCCTACCTGCCTCCGGCAGTATAATGTCCGCTATCGCTGAAGCGGTGCATTTGGAGTCGCTCTCGAGATTCGTAAGACGACGGTCTCATATCCGGGATCAGCGCGATTGATGCAACATAACGTGTTCTGGAGCGCGCTGAAGGTGCGACATTACGTGTCCCCTAACGTGTAGTGGTGTTATCGAAAAAACATTCAGAGAGAAGAATCACAATCACCAGCCTATGGAAGTTTAGTATGAAGGTGTTGGACTGAAGGCGAATAGACCCGCAAGTGTGTCCCGGCCGGGCACATCTACAGAGCAGCGGAGAAAAGGTTAGTGAATATTTCTCTTAGACAAATTGCCCGTCCGATTCGCATTCACTAGTCCACCCCTTAACATATACATATATATATATATATATATTTCTATAAATACAATAATAATTATAAATATAATAGATTAAGTTATATATATAGTTCTTCGCCAGCTTGAGTAAACACCTGGAGGATATATCCATGATCGCCACGCTGGGCAGGCGGGTTGGGTATCACAGGCTGTAGCTCCTCGCTCCGGTGACGCTGCTGCCCGTCATCGGCCTGTGGTATTTAGCTACGCCTTCAATTGTGATGGTTATACCGCCACCAGTCGGTTGCCAGAATCTCGTCCGTTATTCAGCAGGATGCACCACGGACAGATGAGGGTGGCTTGGAGCGAAAAGACGACGTGTCGCTCCCTTACACCCCATGCTATACATATATTATAATTTATAACTCACCTCCCCAATAGCTGGCGGTCTTCTACGGAGATAGGATCGGGTAGGTTGACCGTGAGCGGTGGTTTCAGCTGCTCTGTGGAACTGTCGGGGTCTTCTAGATTTATAGGCTTCGCTTCCTTCAGCAGGCTAAAACAACAAGAGCAATAAGTTAGTTAACCAAGTTAGTCCTCTAGCAACTCAATAAGTAAGTAGCTACTTAAGCACTTGCGCCGTTTGGAAAGTTTTTGACAGGCTCGGTGGCTCATTTGTTAGTGACCTCTGCCCTCTGAGTCAAGGGTCGTGGGTTCGATTCCCGCACAGTACAAACATTTGTGTTCATGAACATTACTGTTTGTATTGGTCTGGGTGTTTTCTATGTATAATATGTATTTATTTACAAAAAAAAATTATCTAAGCAAGTTTATCAGTTGTCTAGTACCCATACAAGCTTCGGCTTAGTTTGGGCTAGGTGGCGCTGTGTGGCCCAGCGTGGCATGTCTTGGGTTATTTATTATTTATAGTTCAACACACTGAGCTGTTGCGTTGTAAGCCTGAAATCAACACGAAATGGGGACCTGTCGTCTCCTTCTGCGAGGTCAGTCCTTCGCCCCTACTTTTGGTACGGGTGAGTAGAGGCATACTCCGCGGTTTGGCATTTGCTCTTAGACGGGGCCCAACAATTGGTCGGTGAGGGAGCGTCCACCCGCCTCGCATGGGTCCCGTCGACGGCAATGGCCCCATAGTTTACGAGTGCCTTTAGGCTAGACCTACACTCATTGGATAAGCGGCGTCGTGTCTTGGCTGTTCTAGTTTCCATGAAACCCTGTTGTGGCACTGCCGCAGCGTGAGAGCGTCACACAGCCGGGCACGGCTCACCTGATGATGGCCTCGACGAGGTTGGTCTGCATGTCGCTGTCCATCTGCCAGGCATGCGGCAGCCGCGTGTGCACCACGTGGTCTCCGCCGCGGCGGCTGTTGTGCCGGTTGCCGTGACATTGCTGGCAATACCTGGCAAGAGATATGGCATCATGAAACCGTAGAATGGGGTCATCATTCGCCTGCAGTGCTCCATTTATCTAGGATCGTGAGTTTTCCTCTTCCATTCATCCATATCAGCCGTCATGGTCCCATCCACTCCCTTCTCAGTCATATCATCGTTCACACAACGCATCATTTAAGAGAGGTAGGGCAGCGAATCTTCGCTCGATTTGAGCCGCCCGTCCGAGGAAGGACCTCCACCCTATAGAATACCGCAGCCAAATGACCATCATGAATGATGGCGGTGGCAACCGACAAGTAACTTGCCCGTTGTCACAGCGACTTGGGCTTCTCTTTCGCTTTCCATCAGGCGTAGGGAAGCCATTATGTCGAGCCACTATAAAAAAAAACAATCTTTTCTTGGGGCGTCCAGTTGATAGCATGTAACTTTTTAGTATATAGAGTATGTACCTAGTAAAAAGATAGTACATAACATAGTTACCTAACACGATAGCTATTGCAATAACTTTATATAATAGGACTTTTCAAAAGAAAATGCATTAATCGGAAGTCTAGTTTTATAGGGAAAGTGTTATGAATACCTGATAGGGTGATTTCCATTGTAACTAGCACACTCGTTGGAGAAACAAATAGAGTACGCTGCCTTGTCTGAAGATCGACAATTCTGCAAAGAGAAATGTATGTATGTAATGTATCTTATGCGCGGTTGAATAAAGTCTAAAAAGGTTTACAATTGAATATCGATCTTGATAAACGTACCTTATTTTCGCAAACCATAGACACTTGCTGCTGCGGATGTAGGATATCGAAGAATCGTTGGTTCGGATGTTCTCTGCAACACAAAAAATACTTGGTTTTGGTGGTGTTATTACAAGTCTAAGTCACGAAAAGATGCCTTGTGAAAAGAGAAGGGCGTCGTGGATAGAAAAAAAAATGGATACAACGATCCAAAAATATGTGAAACAGACAAGTCTTGAAGTGGGGGAAGCCCGGGATAGAGAAAAGTGGCGCGAATTAAGGGAGGCCCATGTTAAGGAGTGCACGGTAATACTTAATTGTGTTCTTCATGATACATAATTCATTAATTGAATGGATCGACGACCTTGAAAAAGCGCGCCTACATATTTCTTTACTAGCTGTGCTCGCGACTTCGTCCGCGTGGAATAGTTATTTTTTCCCCGTTTTTTTTTTACATTTTTCATTACTTCTTCGCTCCTAATAGTTGCAGCGTGATATAGCCTAAAGCCTTCCTCGATAAATGGTATATCCAATACAAGAATTTTTCAATTCGGACCAGTAGTTCCTGAGATTAGCGCGTTCAAACAAACAAACAAACTCATCAGCTTTATAATATTAGTTTAGATGACCGGCAACCCACCCGTGACCACTCTAGTGTTGCGGTGTCTGGGCTGAAGTGACCAGTAATTTTCAGGTGACCTCCAGGCCCATTTGCCCCCTCTATCATAACAAATAAAGGAAATTATAATACGTCAACTGACCTGTGTATCTCATTCGCGCACTCGATGCAGAGGTAGAGCGGCGGCGGGCTGTCCGACGCGAACGTGACGCTGATGCAGTGGTCGTAGCACACCTTGGCCGCCTCCGCCGTCCCAGCGTTGGGACACATGTCCCGCTGGCACAGGAACGGGACCAGGTCGTCTGCGGACGTTAAAGAAAAAAAGAAAAATGTTTATTAGTTATGGTGTTCCATGAATATGATCTAGGATGTAAGGGAGCGGCCTATCATCTTTTTGCTTCAAGCCAACATCACTTGCTCGTGGTGCATGCTGCCGAATAACAAACGAGGCGCTGGCAACCGACTGGTGGCGGTATAACCATCACAAATGAAGGTGTAGCTAAATACCACAGGCCGATGACGGGCAGCAGCGTCACCGGAGCCAGAAGCTACGCCCTGCGATCGCCAACCCGCCTGTCCAGCGTGGCGATTATGGGTATATCCTCCAGAAGTTAGCTCTAATTGGCGAACAACTGGAGAGGCCTGGTCCGGAAAGCAGTTGTCTAAATTGGTTCTTGGTGTTAAATAATAATGGACCGTAGTTTCGATAGGCGCTGGTTTATTATAAACCCGAAGATACAGCTTACGAACGTGATGATACAATATAGAAGGCGGTCGGAGGTTCCCGATCAAGATTGGTGCGCGGTAGCCGTCTGGATGTATTGAGTGTGTAGGGACGACTGAGCGATGACTGCGCGCGCGCCGACGTCTGGACCTTCCGCCCGCGCGTCTCCTCCCGTGTCGACCGGTCCGCCGCGACACAGTCACTAACTAGTCTAACCACCACAGGCCGATGACGGGCTGCAGCGTCACCGGAGCGAGGAGCTGCGCCCGGCGATACCCAATTCCCCTGTCCATGGCGATTATGGGCAAAGCCTCCAGAAATGTTTGACCAATGGTAAACTAGAAAGATGTAAGGGAGTGACCTATCACCTTTTCACTCCAAGCCATCCTCACTTGCCCGTGGTGCATCCTGCCGAACAACAAACGAGGCTCTGGCAAACCGACTGGTGGCGGTAAAACCATCACGATAGAAGGCGTAGCTAAATACCACAGGCCGATGACGGGCAGCAGCGTCACCGGAGCAAGAAACTACGCTCTGCGATCGCCAACCCGCCTGCCCAGCGTCCCAGTGTCCATCTTTGCCCTGTGGCGAACAACTGGAAAGGCCTATGTCCAGCAGTGGACTGTAATAGGGTGATGATGATGAAACTAGAGAGGCGTACGATTGTGAAGGAAGATCGTACATTAGTAAAGAGACTTACTAGAAAATTTACACAGCAGTCCCTTCCTGTCGAACAGCTTGGCGTCGAAGGGCGGCCAGTAGTAGAACAACAGCCTACTGCTGATAGGCTGCTGTTGTTGTTTATTGTTGCTCTGGCAACCTACTGGTGGCGGTATAGCTAATACAATTGAAGGCGTATCTAAATACCACAGGCTGATGGTGGGCAGCAGCGTCATTGGAGCGAGGAGCTGCGCCCTGCGATCGCCATTTACCCAGCCTAGCGATTACAAGAAAAGCTTTCAGATGTTTGTCCAAAGTGGGGAACAACTGAAAAGGCATATCCAGCATCACTGGACTGCGTTACACAGCAATAGTGAAGAGTCTTACTCGAAAATTTACACAGCAGTCCCTTCCTATCGAACAGCTTGGCGTCGAAGGGCGGCCAAGTTTGACTGGTAGATAATGCCTGTGCGGCATTAAGTCCGTCTTTTGTACAAATTGTTATGTGCAATAAAGATTAAATAAATAAATATGCCCAGCCCATATGCTGGACACAGTCCAGCAGTGGACTGTGATGGGCTGTTGTTGTTTCTTGTTGCTCTGGCAACCTACTCGTGGCGGTATAACCATCATGATTGAAGGCGTAGCTAAATACCACAGGCCGATAACTGGCAGCAGCGTCACCGGAGCGAGGAGCTACGTCCTGTCTTTATGGGAAAAATCTCCAGATGTTTGCTTAAAGTGGCAAGCAATTGAAGAGGCCTGCGATAGGTTGATTACTGTGCACCAATAGTAAAAGGTCTTACTTGAAAATTTACACAGCAGTCCCTTCCTGTCGAACAGCTTGGCGTCGAAGGGCGGCCAGTAGTAGAACAGCAGCTTGGCGGCCGACAGCCGCGCGCCCCACGTGCCGTACGCGATCACGCACAGGATGTCCTTCACCACCGACTGCTTCATGGACATCAGGCACTCCAGCAGTTGGCAGTGGTGGGCTGAGGACAGAGATAGATAGATATAGGGAAATAAAAGAACTATATGTACAGGAAGACTTTTAAATCAGAACGGTCTCAAGTCTTGAGTTCTCTCTTTTTTTTTTTATAAAAAAGAGCATTCAGGATGATCTCACTCCACCTGATGGTAAGCGGCCGTGAGGTCCAAATGTTAGGTCGACAGGCATAATAGGGCATACCCACCGCGCCTGTCGCCCTTACCCTGAAGGCCCACTGAGATGCCGTTTCACGCCCCGCCTAAAGAACCCAGGATTGTAAGAGGAAGGAAATACATGAGCTGGAAGGTCTTTTAGTTCTGTAACAATTTTAGAAGACATTGAATCTTTAGTTTAAATACATTGTTAGGCCAAGTTACTTTAAACTTTTTGTAGTCAGTCATATGTGGAAATATACCTGATGTAGCTTATACATATATCTGATATTACTACCTATATACTAACTATACCTACTATACTTACTAGCTGTACCTTACATTAACCTGAACCTAACTAGATAAAAAGTAATTTTACCTGGGTTATTAGAATGTTGGAAGACCATCATCACAATGGCTGCTACGGACTGCGAAGCTTGACTTTCCTCTTCTAAGCCGGAATACCGCCGTGCTGTAACAAGTCAGTAGCTTTTAGAAGACATAAGACTCATCATCACTCTATCGCAGCCCACTGCTGGACATAGGTCTACACAGTTATCCGCTTCTTTAATAAAAAAAAAACAATAGTCAAAATAATAGTAATATAGTTGACTCACTGATAGTAAAAGGCAGTATATAGTACGCCAACAGGTGGAGTATCTGCTGATGCAGCGCGACCGGGAACACGGCCACGCAGTACGCCACCAGGTACGGCAGATTGTCGATCATGTCGTACTCCAGGAACGGCAGCAGGCAGCCGAGGCATTGCAGGACCGCTTGGCCGAAGGCTGGAATAGGATAGTTTCTTTATAGTATATCATAACGGCTTTCTTTCATCCGATGGTGAGCGAAAGAGACAACCAATAGGCATGTTTCAGTAAAAAATGTAATTAGTCCGTCTTTTAGATTAGAAAGCATACCTTGGGAAACCAACGCCCGAGATATCGCTGGAAGGACGAAGGCGAAAGGCCAAGGACCTGAAGGCACTGGACGTGCCCGCAGGGCGCCCAGGGGCACCTGCCGGGCGCTGCCGGGGCGACGCGGCGCAAGGTCCCCCCCCCCCCCCCCCCACTAGGGCGCAGGTTAAGTCCGAATATACTTAAGACGGCCCTGGCTCAAGATCGAAAAATGTGGCGCGCTTTGATGTCGGAGGCCAAATTCCACTTCGGTAAGTCTTTTAGATTGTTCAAAAATAAAAGACACGTATTTTTTCATTTGCGAATTAGACCAAAAATGACAAAGATATTGCCCGTTAAAATTACGCGTGATGTCAAAGAGTGGGAGTTTTTTGCAACTGCAAAGACGTCACGTCAAAGACACCTACTCCTAAATTTTGACGAGTGCTGATTGACTGCACAGTATTTTCATAGCTTTTTAAGCCTGCACTCGTAGTTCTATTAAGAAAATTGAGAAACGATAAGATCAAAGAGTTCTTCGGAGCATTCACCATGAGATTATAATACGATAAAAAGCACTAACGTCTCTAAGGAACTACAAGCTGTTTCACTCGTGTAAGCAAAACTTACCCTGTATCCCGTACTGCAGATGCGGCGCGGAGTCCACCAGCTGCGATATGGCGTTGAACAGCCCCTTGTAATCCAGATTGGGGTAGAGCGACATGCGGTCCGCGTCGTTGTCCGCGTCGCGCAGCATCTCGAGCGGGGAGCGGGGCACATCCTTGAGCACGCCTGGAATGGTAATGGAGGATTCAAATCCCTGCGCCCTATTTGGGGGGTGTGTTGCGTAAGTGTATAGCATAGGGCAGGGCAGTTCAGGCAGCGTTCTGCTAAAATGTCTTTGGGGTAGCGGCGCGATTGGGGAGGGGTCACGTGACCCTTCCGCTCAACTTCAGCCCATAAACACGGCAACACCAAAGGAGTCACATGTGCGTTGTCGGCTCTTGACAAATTTGTGAACTCGCATTTTGACGGTCCTCAAGTAGCATCCATTAGAAAAAGTCGCAACTGAAAGATTCTAAAGAAACATTGCATGAGGTAGAAAATTGGGCGGATGGTGTGTTGGAACTATGACGCTAGTTCAACACTGGGCTAGTCTTCGGACTACCGTCTCTGTGTATACTCACTGAGCAGCGTCTGCGAGAAGTACTTGACGGTGTTGGCGATGTCAGCGCCGTTGGGCAGCGGCTGTATGTTGTGCATCAGCCGATGCTGTCTCAGCACACGTTCAGCTGACTACTGTGTACACGTGTGGCAACTCACTGAGCAGCGTCTGCGAGAAGTACTTGACGGTGTTGGCGATGTCAGTGCCAGTCAGCGGCTATGTGCTGTGCATCAGCCGCAGCTGTCTCAGCACACGCTCAGCTGACTACTATGTGCACGTGTGGGTACTCACTGAGCAGCGTCTGCGAGAAGTACTTGACGGTGTTGGCGATGTCAGTGCCAGTCAGCGGCTGTGTGCTGTGCATCAGCCGCAGCTGTCTCAGCACACGCTCCGCTGACTACTGTGTGCACGTGTGGGTACTCACTGAGCAGCGTCTGCGAGAAGTACTTGACGGTGTTGGCGATGTCAGCGCCGTTGGGCAGCGGCTGTATGTTGTGCATCAGCCGCAGCTGGCAGTCGTACAGGCTGCGGATCTTCGCCGTGACTGTGGACATACCGGCATCATTGCAGTCGTTTGCAAATACTATCTACTAGCAACCCGCCCCGGCTACGCAGGGGCACAAATGGCTTTGAAATCCGCAAAGTTTTATACTAACGTAGGACATCCGTTTTAAAGGATTATTAAAAATTGATTCCCTAGGGAATAGTCCTTTCTTAGAGGAAGATATATAATAGTCCTTTCTTGTTACGTAGAGGACGTTATAAAAGGAAATCCTGGGCAAAATTTCAGGTTTCTAACTCTTATAGTTCAGTCTTTAAATTGATATTTCAGCGAGCTTTCGCTTATTTCTAAAAGATAAAAGAAGATATAACTCAAGATATTCCACGCGCCCAGCAGGGTTATCTTGTCCCAAAAAAAAAACTATAAGAAGGTTATACAAAAGGTACCTGATAAACTTACTTAGACGGTAACAAATTATCTACCCAAGATTAACAGTAAATATTTCTTATTTAGTTTTGATTTGAATGTTAATGTTTATAAAAATTACCCGTATTGGATAACAAAGAAATATTGCTTTCTAAAGTATACCAGGAATATTTTTAATACATGTTGTCTATTGGATATAAATATGCATATCAGAAGTTTGACAACCAACTATTATAGTGCCTAGCAGGGCGGGTAAGTCTTTATAAGTAGATACTTATGAACATTTTTCATATACACTCTTAGATTTTACTGTATAGGAATTATAGAAATGTACAGCTATAAAAAGTATCTACGTACATATAAAAGTTCATAATTCTTAAAATTGAAGATAATATAGTATTGCCCAAGTAAGCAGTCTTGTTTATTGGCAGCCATTTACTAATTACCTTAAAACAAACAACTGTGGTTTCTAAACAATACAAGTCTTGCCCTTGAAGACGTTTTATTCGACTGAAATCAAAGTACGAAAGAACAAAAGTAGCCCAATTTCATTTAGAAAACATCACAAGGAATTTCAGTATGATATTTCATGTGTCTTTATATAAATTAATAAATCACAAGAACATTTAATCTCATCTCAAAGTGATTAGCTGGAGCACTTGTGTTATGGGCATCAGAATAGGTGTCATGGCCATTCTATTGCCTCAGGCACCAAGGCACCATCCCATAGGGAGCTGGTAGGGAGGGATAAAATAAGGGATAAATGAGGGATTGAGCCACCGGGTCAGCCTTAACTTTGGGACAGCCCCTTTAATTTTGTACCTTGCTCTAACTTGCACTTAACAAGTTCCTTTACATTTGTATATGAAGTTGGCTTACTTTTTCACAAGTGTACTTTGGATCTAACAGCTATAAGCGGTAGCAGGTACGAATTGGTACAGCCTAACCTGAAAGAAAGGTGAGCCACACAGACAGTACGGAGACAACGGAGTATGGGAAGTATCGTATCGACGCTACACATCGCATATTTGTAGTCAGCAACAACTATGAGCGGTCTGGTACATGTGACATTCTTGTAATACTAAATGTAATGTATGCTATGGCACAATAAACTTTATTGGTAAAGAAATATGTGCTTATCAAAACATTGCATAATTTCCTTAAAAATTATGCATTCAGTAACTGACAAACTACATGCAACTTGATTCAAATGAAAATATTCAGTTAAAATTTTCTGGCACCATCATTGTTTAGTTGTAAATTAACAATAAAAAGGTGCCTTTAAAATCCTGAAAGAAGTGTTTAGATATTATGCATAGGCACATAAAATGTTTATAGGTTTAGGGGACATACTCAGGTGATGATGATCTTGATGATGATGAAGGCAATGGTCAAATTAGAAAACCATTTATGAATTACAATATTTTTAAATTCAAATGACTACATATTGCCTGATTTTAAATGATATACAGTAAAAATCGATTCACTCTCGCCTTGAACATTTAAAAAGAGTAGGATAAGGAGTTTTTCTTTATACTTTTTGATTGATTCAACAAACTCTGGTTATTTTATTTGAGAACACATTTGAGTGCTACTATTTTTACTAGTGAAGTTAAAATGTCATCATTTTCCCATTTCCCAAGTGTTGCTGGCTTGACATGAAAGAAGGACATTTCAACATTAACGAACCAACGTGCATCCTTAGGACAACCGACAATACAGAACAAGGGACATCAAACAGCAATATTAGGGAAACTTTCTTACTGGTACAGCCCTAATGTATTCATACAGAAACCAACTTTATGAGTTGGTGATATGGTTGAATATTGCAAATACATACAGTATTATGAGATGTACTCATCTTTCTATGCATATTTAAATGTGTATATGTAATAATAAGTCATTATTAATTCATTGCGTTTAATATTAGAAAGAATCTTTTTTAGTTTTATGTGTTATAAAAAACGTGGGTACAATTTTTGTACAAATAAAAAAATATATTTCTAAAAAAGCATTCGATTACAACCACACCAGATAAAGTTATAGGTGGAGCATGCTTACTTAAATAAAACAAAAAAATATATTACCTGTCACAATTTTCAAAGTAAGTGACATAAGTATTTTGTCCTTTGCTTTTACATTAAATACCTACAGTTTTATGTGTCAACTACCATAGGTAGTGTGTAGTTCAACGTCTCTTTCTCTTCAACATGTTCTAGTTTCTTACTGCCCACATGCAAAATTGAACCATATCACAAACACACAAATTACATTTCCATTGAATACTACTTGGACTATATCCCAGAAGGATTAAGATACCACTACAACAAGAGGCCTAAGACAGTTATGGGAGATGCAGTGGGGACCTATGTGCAGGTTGCCATCTACATAGATGCAGAATGTGACTACTGTCATAGAAACTATAAAGGCAGGTGACAGCCATGTCTCTTACGAGGCTATAAAATGCATAAAAGGGTAGAAAATAGACAAAAACAAGAAAATCAGCTTATTAACAAGTGTTAAAGAGTTAAGAATCTATTTATTGATCGAAATTTATGAATGCTTTCTTAATTTTTAAATTATTTTTTTATTGATTGTTCAAAAGGATTCTTTAATAAAGTTGGTACCTACTTGGAAATGGGTAAGTTATATGTACCATATGTATCTGTAACCAGAAAATAGCAAGAATAGCAAGAAATTACTCAGCTTAGAAAGAATTTATTGAAACATCACAGTTTAATCTATTTAAAAGTTTATAGCTATCTAAATTATATGCAAAAATTGTGTACTAGTATTTCAACTACACTTTAATACTAAGAAGTTAATCTTCTAAAGTGAATAAAAAAATAATAACAGACATTAAGAATCGGTCCCACAGACTCTAATAGCTATTACATCACCAGAAATAGATTATAAGTAATGTACTTAGCATATTCAGTCTATTCCGGACAAATACCAATCATCCGTTACCGTACCGTTATCTACAAGATGGCAACCCCATGGGACAAGAGGGAACAGTCGTGCCAACAGGTCTGGACAGGACAAACCACACCGGGTGCAACAGCTAAGGACCCGTCCGCCCGAGCTCACCTTTCTGACTGAGCGACTCCGATACATACTGCATGTTATCAGCCTGCGGTGGCTGCATTAGGACACACAAAAAGCTTTGACTACGCAATGAGGCCCCCGGCTCAGACGCCTCTGAAAAATCAAACGCGTTAATGTGCATGCAAGCTTAGACCGGCTCCGGACAAGTTAATCCATCATTGAAATTAGGTTTCCAATTATTAAATAGCAGTCTTTATTTATTGTACTGAATATAAAGAGAAAAATATTAGTTTTTTATTATGGTTAAGCTTATGTAATCATTATTTATTTGAAAAATCTGAATATTAAAAACATATTTATGTTAACTGGATTCAATGTGGCAGTATCTTCAACCATATTAGCAGTAATGAATGCCAAAAAATTAAAATTTTAAACATTTTGAAAAAAAATTATTTTTTGAAAATAAAATTAACCTTAAAAGCATTGTTTTATAGCAGAATTTAAAGTTAAATGTTAAAAGTTAGTTGGCTCAGTACCATATAAAAGTCGCAATAATAAGACTTAATACGTAACCTGCCGGCAAATTGGAAAATAGAAGAAAATTGAATCAATACACGTACAGGAAACACGAAAGCGAGACGCAACCGCGCATTTGCTTGTTTACGAAAAACTCGATCGCGGAGCCGGTCTACAAATGAATTTGAATGCTTAAGCGATGGAGATACAAAACGGAATGCTTACAGGCCGCCGCCCGAGTCCCCATGTTGATAAGCTGGATCTTGAAACTGCCCTGCATTGGAGCGGACCGAACTAACGGCAAACATGAACAGCACCAATCGATATCCGGCACAAATTCAGCGTTCAAAACACGAATGTGTGCCTGGGCGAAAGAGATGAGACCTGAGTCTAGATTTTCCTATCTCTTCAGGTTATTGATCGATTTACAAAGTTTAGTTTGTTTTGGTTTGTCGCGCGCAGCTGCGAAATTGAATATAAATGTCAATGTCAAACGGTACGTCATATCCGTTCCAGGTAAATTTGCAGCAAAGAAATGTATCATTATACAGCCCAGAAATAACAGGATCTGCAACTTTATATATTTCATAAAGAAATACGTAAAAAAAATCTGCTTATAATCTCCATTTCAACTACTTTACATAAATATAATATCAATTTACACAGCCGCGCTAGCTCCAACAAACATTATTGTCTCACTATAGTTTCACTATAAACAATTGCACTATTTTACACAGCAATTGTTTAAACAATGGTGTCATGAGAAATAATGACTTGTTAAAGAAATGATAATAATTTTAAGAAAGTAAACTATTCGTGCTGATACAGTAGATATACATAGTTTAAATGATATAAAATTTATGTCAGTTTAACCAATTATTTTATTTACCTTACCTAGATAGAACACTTATACAACTTTTCTTTCTATAGGATTTCTTTGGTCCGTTATTTGGACCCTAGAAGTATACTCGTACGAATACCTACCTGCCTAGATATATTCATATTGGCAATGTACCAATGACCGTCCCTCCTCACGTCACGCATAACTTATTTATCTCAATTGCAACGGACAATCCGTCGCACACGGGCTCTACAATTGACCGCCCGTAGGATTTGAAACAATAGAAAATATTGGTAGGTAGGTATACGACGAATAACATAGCCATTTGTTTTGATTTTAATATTGTTATTTCATAAATAAATATTATGAATATTCCCGACTATTCATACCCACGACATGCGGGGCTATTCACAATGCCTATTTCCGCTCGGATTCGGAAACTTTGATTAAACGTCATTCAAATTTGACATCGGCTATGTACCTACCATGGAAGTACGAGTAATAGGATTTAATACGTCCATGGTAATAGGTAACTAGTACTTATTACTTCCATAGTACCTACATATTTTATGTAATGTCAAATTTTAATAAAGGTGTGAGAAAGTTTCCGAATCCGAGATAAATAATTCGAGAGAATTGAGACCATTAAATTAATTAAATTTACCTAATTAATTACTGGGGATGTAAGGGAGCGGCCTATCATCTTTTCGCTCCAAGCCAACCTCACCTGCCCGTGGTGCATCCTGCTGAATAACAAACGAGGCGCTGGCAGGCAACCGACTGATGGCGGTATAACCATCACAATTAAAGGTAGCTAAATTCCACATTCCGATGACGGGCAGCAGCGTCATCGGAGCGAGAAGCTACGTTCTGCGATCGCCAACCCGCCTGCCCAGCGTGGCGATTATGGGCATATCCTCCAGATGTTTGCCCTGAGTGGCGAACAACTGGAGAGGCCTATGTCCAGCAGTGGACTGCAATAGGCTGGTGATGATGATGATGATGTTCATGCAAATGTAATATGTACCTACCTACGCACATGTTTGGTAAATAAATTGATCTTTATCTGTAGGTAGTATCAATTTTTTTTAAATTACTAAGGCTTAAGTACAGTCTGTATCTACCTAAGTATTCTGAGTACTTATTAGATGAAAATTAGAAGCTGGGAGATCCCAGAACACAATATTTAAAGAAAAAACTTCTGGCAGGTAGGAGATACTTATTACGGTAGGTACCTATTTCTAGTCATCATCACTTGTCAACACTCTCTGCTAAACATATGCCACGCCTAAAGACAATTATTATTTGTGGAGGATCACCTCTGTTGGAAGGCGGGTTGGTAACTGCAGTAGGTTATATTTGTTCCCAAGAAAACGCAGTAGCGTTTTCTGCAGTCGGGCAGTAGCCCGTTTCCTGATATTTTCTTAGTTATCTTTAACGATAATGACACCCACCTCCCACGGGATGGGATGGGGTGGTCCTATTCTAAAACCAGAAACAAAGGACAGCTTCTAGTTAGTAATAACTATTCTACAAGTCGCTTCTAGCTTCTAGTAAGTATTAACAAACTATTTAATAATCTGTGGTATTAAAGAAAACAACACAAACCACATTGTTGCAAAAGTTTTATTGTTATGCTTAGCAATATCACAAGTAATAACAATACAAAGTGTAATCTACAATCACAGTATCCGTACGTCCTGCGCAATTAACTATAAATGTCTCACGTCGAAAATACATTAAACATTACTTTGAAATAGTTAATGTGCTACTATTTACCTAAGCCTTTTTATGTTTAACAATTTAATTGTTAACATCTTACTTGAAATGAATAAGGTCCAAATTGCGATGACAGCAATCCGCTTTACTAAATAGCTTTTTAATTCTGACCTAAAGCAAAAGCGTGTATACCTAGTAAGTATAGAGCTTCTTTGTGGAAACTTCTCTCAAATGGAAATATGTTCAATATACAACTGTACTGTCTGTACAAACCAACAAAGATATTTTGGCACTAGGATGCGGGGAGGGCGTTAGGTTTTTATGTAAATTATCACAAAATACCATAGATTTAGGTAGGTAAAACCTATTTTTCTCAAAACTTACTAGATCTAATCAAAATCGGTTTAGAAAATATTTAATACTAGCTTTTGCCCGCGACTTCGTCCGCGTGTTTAAATTTATACATACAAAAGTTTTTTCCCGCTAACTCCCGTTCCCGTGGGAATTTCTCAAAATACAGCCATAACTAAACTTTATATTTACTAAGGTACCTGCATGCCAAATTTCAAGCGTCTAACTTAAGCGGTTTAGATTTTTCATACAAAAGGATTTTCCCGCTAATTCCCGTTCCCGTGGGAATTTCGGGAATTCCTTTCTTAGTGCACCCCTACGGTACCTAAGCTACGTCCCTTCCAAATTTCAAGTGCCTACGTTTAGCCGTTTGGGCTGTGCGTTGATATGTCAGTCAGTCAGTTTCTCCTTTTATATATATAGAATATTTTCAGCGTGAGACGGTTAAAAATACATTACATCTACTGTCTTATCTACACGAATGTAAAGCAAAAAATATCACCGTTCAGAATTTAAGTCCGCCGCCCACAATAGGGCTTAAACGAGTACAAATGTTCGACAATGCTCGCTCGCTATAGTTTATTGACTTATGTACGGTTGGCATTGAAACTAAATGACTCGGCCAGCCATTATATCATCAACGGTTGTCCAACGAGCCCGACAGCGCTTGCTGTATCACGAGCTGCTGGGCGCTTATTAACTTCTTTAATTCCTTCACTTCCTGAGTCAGCTGACGCACGTTCTCCGATGTCTCGTCCAACCTCGCCTGGAGACTCCCCAGCCCGGACGAGTAGCCGTACTCTCGGTACCCAGAATCGTTGTTGTTCTCATACTTCTTGAAGCAAGAGTACGCGCCCGTCGTGGAACCGCTCGATGAAATCGTATGCCCGTACTGCTTCCTCATTTTAGCTATATCATAAGCCGCCATCATTATATCCCTCGGCAGCCTCTTTTCTGAAGGATTTAAGGGCTTCACGCTCAAAACTACTCTGTACGCTTGCGGCGAAACCAGCGCCGACGAATGGAGAATTTTCAACAAACACTTTGGCAGATATCCGTTGAATAGAGCCAGCTCCATATACGATATCAGCTTAGTTTGTCTGACCAACTTTGACAGCCCTGCTGTTTTGCGCAACCCCTGTATATCGTGGACCGCTATACCAACGAGTAAATTCATCAGCACGACTGTTACAAACATCAGAAACAGCACGTAGGTGATTTGCGCTGAGAACTCCAGGAGTACAGGTGGATCGTTTCCGTCCGGCTCGTTCAGTAGCAAGTCTAAATTAAGCTCCCCTATCATCATTGTCAATACAGTTATGAAGCCCATGAACGGGTTAGCGAAAGACGACGAGTCCGGGAATATTACGCAGAAACTGATAGTGAATCCAATTAATATGCAGGAGTATGCCATTAGTAGCTTAGCGAATTCCTTTTGAACTTTTTGGTACATGGCTACGTAAGTTCCAAAGACGGGTAGCTGGCCTATCATCATCATGAGGTTCGTCCATCCGGCCAGTACAGCGAACGCTCCCACGTGATTCTGCCACGTATACGTGATGTTAGTGTAAATGTAAGATATGAGAAAAACGCTCACTATCACGAACCACTCGATAATGTTCTCAGATTGCATGAGATATTGCTTCACCGTAGAGTAACCCGCGATACCGTAAACTTTTCTAAATATTTCGAAAATCGTTATCCCAGCCAACACCCACCACTGCATTTCTATAACAAAAGGATTCTTCCTCAGCAGATCGCCAAGTATAGACTGCTTCTGACATAACTCCTGCTCTTGAATCGTCTCCTCCATATCTTTGCTGCCATTGTAACAGTTATGTGCGAGTGCCGTTAATACATACAAAGTGAGACATAATACGAATATGAAGCTTAAGAATAGACGTGCGACGTAATATTTGCGTATTTTTTCCCATTTAATATATAGGAAGGCGGAGCATAACGGATGAAGAAGGACCTCCTTCTGCCCTTCATCAACAAAAGTGTTCAGGTAGCTGATCTCGCGCGGGTAACAGTGCTGAAGTATGCTGCGAAAATCGAGCTCAAGTTCAACCTCTCGGTTGCTCGTTTGCGAGTGATGCAGCGTAATCGCACAATCCAATTTTCTTGTTATCATTGCAAGCGACGCAGGCGTTTTGCGAGCAATTACGTTAAGAGCCGAATTTCCTTTTTTAGACCTTGTCGTTACGTCAGCTCCGTGATAGATTAATGTCTCTACGCACGCAGACAAGCCGTCAAGTGCAGCCAAGTGCAGTGGGGTAAACCCGTAGCCGTCCTTCTGATTGACGTTTGCCCCCCAACTGATCAGGGTCTCGATGATATCACAAGCAGAATCCGATTTACCTATAGCGGCGTGTAGAGGAGTACGCATATCAAAATCCAAGGAATTAGGTTCCGCGTTCCCTTTCCTAAGCAGCGACTCAACACATTCTAAACTGGCAGACCGAGCTGCTAGATGCAGCGCTGTAAAGCCACGGTGATTCTTTAAACTTGCATCAGCTCCTTTAGACAGCAACATATCAACGCAATCGACAAACCCGCCATCAGCAGCCAAATGTAACGCAGTAGATTCTCGATCTCCAACCCTCGTTCTCACATTAGCATCTACCCCTTCTGTCTCCAATAGTATGGTTAGACACTGCGTCATCCCTAAATCAGCGGCGAGGTGAATAGCGTTGGTACCGCCCGGTTCGATCTGATTCACGTCGACACCATGAGATATGAACAGCTTGAGACATTCCACTGAATTGGCACGCACGGAACAGTGCAGGAGCCCACCTTCACAGTTGACATACTTCACTGCTGCGTGAACTGACGCACCACGACTGATTAACAAATTAGCCACTTGCACTGAATTACCGAAAGCGGCACAATGTAGAGGCGAGAAACACCTAGGCATATAATTGGGGTCACTTCCATTGGAGAGTAGGTAGCTGGCACATTCCGTAGATCCGCTGAAGGCGGCCACATGGAGCGGGGAGAGCCCGAGCGCGTCATAGTACAGCGGATCAGCGCCGGCGTCGACGAGGTTCGGTAATAAATTAGCGAGTTTGAGGAATGCCGCCCAAAATAGACAAACGTTTTTCTCGGCGTCGGATGCTGTCGAGAAGGTGTTGGCGGCCGTTTCTGAGGTTATTACGCCGGATTCCAACTCGTCTAGAAGTCTCAGCCGTCCGCCAACCGCTCGCATCTGCTCGTGGGCGCTCTGTCGCAGCGAGTCGCCGCATATGTGCGCAGTTAGGTCCAGGGGTGGTTCCTCGAAGCTGTCGTACATGTTTGGGGCGCTCTCGGCTGGGGGCGAGGACCCGGCGAGGACGTACTCCAGGTGGCCCATGGAGGGGTATGCTCGTTCGAGAGATTCTTCGTCCAGGGGTGGGTTGGTGGCGTGTTGGGTGCGTGCCGGCGAGCTGAGGACGCGCGAGACTCGGGGCCGGCGGTCCATGTCGCTTCGCGGGAGGGTCCTGGTTCGGATGTCATCGAGCTCCTCGGGGTTGGGAGAGCGTCGCGTACGGAACCACCGCGGGGTGAGGATTCGGCGCGTCGTGGGCATGCGGGCGGGCGGCTCGGCACTGACTGGCTATTGTGTTGCCTCTGCGGGCGAGCGCGCGCGCAACTAAAGCGTTATTTACACTTGACTACATTTTTATCGCTATAAAAACCAAACTACACTGTATTTTATTGGTACACGATTCACGAAACACTTTAAAATTTTAAAAAAATATCAGACTATCTCCATGAATGAACGTGACATCTCCGCTCGTTACTGAAACAACAATAGTGGTTCTGCGAAGATGTTTAATAACATTCTCGCGATGATATCATTGTTCTTCATATCGAACGATCTTATGTTCCTACAACGGTAATGAGATTCGCCAATTAGACGGGTATTAAAGTAAATTATGTAGGAAGTAGGTAACTACGAAGGTTTTTAACAAAGCACGATGAAAATGCGGAATTATAAATCGGCTCAAATTAGCATGCACCCTATCGCAATGTTAGATTTAGCTAAGGTATGCCTTGATCGTTAAATAATACCTATGTTTAAGTTATGTACTACCCACGTACCTATCTATATATGTGATTGTTGACATCTCGGTACATTTTGTACGTAAACCAGATCGAATCTGGGGCCCTACTACAAAAAACGAAAACGATCGTTCGTTGAACGGATCGCGTATTTTGCCCTATAAATCCCTCTCATTTATCCCTCCCGCTCCTTGGCTCAAAAGGCAGAGGTCACTACCAAATGAGCCATCAAGCCTGTCGTTTCTGTTCATCTTGTCATTCCTACATAGCAGGACTTCCCTACTCACCGGCAGAAACACAACCTGGAGGTCATTTGGCTGCGGTATTCTATAGGGTGGATGTCCTTCCCCGGACGGGCGGCTCAATTCGAATTCGCTATGCCCTACCTCCCTTAAATCTTAGAATCTTTCGCACTATCAACGAACGCCATCATCATCATCATCTGCTTATCGCAGTCAGCTGCTGGCGTATTTATCCATAACATGGAGGATTTACCCATAATCGCCCCGCTAAGCAGGCGGGTTGGCGGGTAGGCAACTTGGCGATCGCAGGGCGTAGCTTTTCGCTCCAGTGGTAATGATGGTAATGACGGTTCCCGGTAATGACGGCATAGCCTGTGTTATGATTTAGCTACGCCTTCAATAGTGATGGTTATACTGCCACCAGTCCGTTGCCAAAGCCTCGTCTGTCATTCAGCAAGATGCACCACGGGCAGGTGAAGGTGGCTTGGAGCGAAAAGATGAAGGGTCGCTCCCTTACATCCCTAAACAAACGCCATACCTACACATTTACCCCCCAAGTCCTCAATTTGAAGATTCAAAAATTACACAAGGTGTACTTCATAGAAAGGTCACAATGCTCAAAATTCGGATGCAGGAATTTTATTCATGAAATTTTCATCAATGAAATTCATTGAAAGATGATGAACATAAATATCGAACTTTGGACCGTATTGTAATAGAATATAAGGTAGGTGCATATACCTAGATATTGTTTGGTAGAGTAGGGTGACCTATTGTTTCGTACTACTATAGGATTTTAACAATGCGTATCATAGGCTGCTCAGCCGCAGAACCGATAACCGTTGGGTTAACCGAGTTCTGGAGTGGAAACCGCGTCTCGGCAAACGTAGTGTAGGACGCCCTCAGGTCAGGTGGAGTGACGATTTGCGCAAGTAGCTGGCAAGAGCTGGATGAAGTGGCGAGCATTGGGAGAGTCCTATGTCCAACAGCGGACTGATAATGATGAAGATGTATGACATGAGACAGTAATATTATGGATTCGTCATGTCTGTCCGTCCGTATGTTATAGCCACTTTTTTCCGTAGGCAACTATAAGAGCTATACCTACTGTGGAAACTTGGTAAGTAGATGTGTTCTTGGTACGTAGAAAATTACGTCCATGATAGGTACGAGTAATTTTTACAAAGACCGTCATTTGCCAAATGAACTGGTGTTTTAACCGACATAAAAAGGAGGACGTTCTCAATTCACTGTTTTTGTAGGTATGCATGTTTCTAGATAGTTGTTGTTATTAGATTTTGTAGTACGAGTATGTATGTAAGTAGGTATGTTATTACCTATCTCCGAGAATTGTGAACCGATTTACCTAGATAAATCTTTTTTGTTTGAAAGAGCGTACTTCTCAGTTGGTCCTATTTTCATCATTTTGGAGTCGTTTTTTTATTTTTGTTGTTTATTTTTCTATGGTCTGAGAAATACTTTAAAATAGATTATACGCGCACCATACCTACTGTTGACTGAAATCTTATTATAATTGATATTTCTTATAACAATTTAGGCGTTTCTTTCTAGTCCACAAATCACTGTCACCAAGTATCGGGGCTCCCATGCCCTTGGCACTGGCCATTGGAATCAATTCGTCACCCAATCAGGATATAGAGGTGCATTCGCTATGACCGCTGGAGCGTGCTTCCGGCCAACTGGCCTTTGTGCCCGGCCAATATCGGATTACCTTTGTATGGTACATGCCTACTTATTACCTACGATGCTAGATTAAATATTGGACAACATCACATACATGGCTTCGATTTCAAAGTAGGTAGCTTAAGCACCGTTATGGGTAATAAATAATAATAAATAACCCAAGACATGCCACGCTGGACCACACAGCGCCACCTAGCCCCAAACTAAGCCGAAGTTTGTACTATGGGTACCAGACACAGTTGTCTGGTACCCATAGTAGTAGTGATGATGATGATGATGATGATGAAGTTCATCATCATCATCATCATCAGCCCACATCAGTCCACTGCTGATAAACTTACCTAAGATATTTTTTTTTAAATAAATACCTACGTATTATATACATAGAAAACAAACTGACATGTTCATGCACACAAATGTTTGTACTGTGCGGGAATCGAACCCACGACCCTTGGCTCAGAGGGCATAGCTCACTACCAAATGAGCCATCGAAACTAGCGAATAGAATAGAGAATGCCACACGGCATTAAGTCCGCCATTTGTACTTTCCTTGTGCAATAAAGATTAAATAAATAAATAAATTTATTATAAGCTCGTAGATATAGATCTGAGGAGGTAAGTTTTTGTAAAATATTTCTTTTTATGACAGTTATCATCACACAATAAAATTACATGCTAATAGAAACCTACATAATATAGGTACCTACCTAGTTAATTGACGAAGTATCAGTTAGTGAATCGTTCGTAGGCGAAAGGTCTAATGACAACCTGTGCTGTCGAGTACGCCGGTGAAATGTTCTGTTGGCGAAGCGGCGATATACGAAATGTTATGTCGGCTGGAAGTTCTATAAAGAAACGAATGTCGGCGACCAGTTCCATACTCCCCTACCTCTCTTAGTGTTGACTTTACCTCGTGAGTTCTAAGAATCACGATGAGTCTATTCCATACTGCGTACATTTGCACCGTTGATGCAACTGCACTAATGAAAATTGTCGAACAACTCACGTGGCAAGCAGGTCACATAATGAGGCGTCAGGATACCTAGGAAATAAACAACAGGATATACCCAATGAGCGTCTGTTTGTGGCCTTCCTAGAGATCTTCAGTTGTACGGATAATGTCAAGTGGAAACTAAATATGACAGTATTGGGTTACTGTAGTCTTGAGAATGTTGATGACTATGTGGGATGGCGTGTAATAGGTATGTGTAAAATTAGACTGAGATTAAGTAGGTACCTACATTATTATCTATCTGTTAAAGGTACTGTAGGAACAGACTTGTCCCTACGAAAATTGGAAGTACTTCCGCCGAGCTAGGTGATCGTGCTCGGGCACCGCGGTCCGATAGACGATCTTGGTTTTTCGTATATATAGCGAGTCGTGACGAAAACTTCGTATGCGCGTTGTAGGTCTTCCATACAAGTTGTATGGAGCGATTTCATTCTCTATAGCCCCGGATTTCAAATCGCCATCTGTTGTTAGCTGGCGGAACTAGTGATTGCATATTGTAGCGGCGTGTAGATAGTTGTAGCGATGTGGAGATAAGTGTCGCTACAGTACAATAGCTCTCTCGTAAAGTGACTTTGGTCGCGATTCAAGATCAGTCGGTGTAAAGAATTTGCCTGTGACGCGACATATATCTAGACAAAATAAGTCTCTATAGCTAGTCCTAAGTTACCTAAGTAGCCAGTACGGCGATGGCAACTGACAAGTAATTGTGGTTACTTGTCCATTCCCGCAGCGACTTAAGCTTTTATTTTGCTTTCCATCAGGCGATGGGAGGCCATTATGATGTGTGTAGAAAATCGTGTTTCAGTAGGCATTTAAACTAGATATCATCCCATGGCTTATTAGACAGCTATTATTATGATGTGTAATATTAGACGATTACAAAAACATCTTTAAGGTGGGCCGCATACATTCGGAATTCCGAATTGAAATATAGATTTGCAAAAATAATGCTCTACTTGCATACAAAGCGCTCCAGCGTTTTATTATGTAGGTGAAGCATTATTTTTTCGAATGTGTGCGGCACAACTAAGACCAACTCAATAACCAATCATCAGCACCTTTGGACGCGTGTACAAGAATGCACGACCTCAATGAATAAAAGGACAAGAATAGGATGTAGGAATTCGGGAAAACAAAAGACTTATAAAGATTTGTAATTTTTATTGTTACACAATCGGGGGCTTATCCACGTGTATAATGTACATAAATCAACTAACATAATTACAACAACATAAGAGGGTAGTGCCGTTCGCAAGAATCACAAAATAACATATTATTATGTTTTACGTTAGGTACATAAGTTCCGATAAAATACCGATACAAAACTACTCTATAGTGATGTAAAAATATAAAATATTTTCTCAAGTAAGTTTTATACATAGTATTTATGTTCAATATACGTTTTTGGATTAAATGTTTTAAACTACAGTACTAACTATTAAAGCTAACCGTTAAACACACTAAAGTATATAAATTAAAAACTATTTACAAAATATTACAGTTTATTAAAATAATTATTTATTATGTACGAATAAAATACACTGTGCATTGTCTATTTGAAGAGAAACTTTGATGCTGCAAGCATACTCTTTGACGACAATACCAAATAATGTTTATAAAGTCGTTAGCTTACACTTGAAACAATATACAGGAGTGTATCCTAATTATCCTATATCAATTATTAATAATATTTCAATATAACCTGCTGAATGTACTTCACGTTAAATTAATGAAAAGAAATTGTTATATGACATGGCACAAAATAGTCAGAAACGGAAACATGGTTACCTAATACGGTGATAAACTAACGTGACAGGGTGATATTTATAAGTATTAGCTAATATCGTCACTTATTCGAACAATTCCCATTAAAACAAAACCATCTTCTAATAATAAACCAGATCAACCACATATTCGTTGATTTCTAACCGAAAACGTTCGGTTTTGAAAACATTTAAGTATAATTTCTTAAAGTTGGACAATCTAACTTTTATTTACTTACGCATCGTTAGCGAGCCCAAGAACATTGCAGACATTACAGGAAACATTAAAAATAAATCATGTAATACACAACATGACTTTGGTATATTCCCTGTGACGAATTTCAGTCTCGCTAACAAAAATACGAAGTAACCTAATACCCTTTGAGATATTCGGGTGTCACTAGTATTAAATACTTGGTATAATCAGTAACAGCGTACAGGAGCGGACTCAGAGCTAGCTGAGTCGCCGAGACGAGTTGAGAGGCGACACTAACGCGATAGATAACTATCACGCTTTGTCTAAATGCTACTAGACCTAGCCCAGTGTTTCCCAAAGTTATAAGAATGTATTTTCCCCTAGAAATCTCATTACAACCCAATGCTATGCCATTGAGACTTCTACACTTTATATTTGGGAAAAAAACTGTGCTAAGTAAGGTCTGTCAGATCCAGGAGATTCTTCAATCAGTAAATGGCATTTTAAGAAGCTTTACGTTAAGACTCGGTATAGGTTATACCTTAATTACCTAATACCTAAATGTAAGTGAAGTGAACACTTGGGTAAGGCACATTTTTTGTAAAATCAATAGCAAGAACTAGCTACAAACGAAGCTACGTCTGCATACATACAATAGTTATTTACAAAGTACTTTTTAAAATACTTTGGCTCAGTCTAAGGAGCAAGAAAGGCATTCTAATCAAATGTCTTAAGGTTTTAAAGCCATCGTCGTTGACAAAGCGGTTTAGCTGCCGTGCATTATACTTGATGTTACACCCGAGAGTGCCTGCGATTTATACGAGTAGCTTTTACGAAAGCCGACGGAGTATTGAGTGATACTCAATCGAATATAATAGGTGTATCATATGCGCCGGCGCATATGGCTCAGTATAGGCTGGTACCGGCTGATCCTTGCAGGCTACAGTCTACACTTGCGAGTACTTGCGTCCATCATCGCCCGAGTAGCAGTGCTAGCTGTGCAGGCGCAAATGGCTAGATGACGTTTTCTTTGGGTAGACGTCGCCGGGGTAGCTGCCTCCCTGCGCCGGCGCATATGTCTGGTGACGTCTGGTTCAAGCTACGACCTACACCCGCGAGTACTTGCGTCCGTCGTCGCCCGAGTAGCAGTGGTAGCAGTGCAGCCGGCCGGCGCGCACGCGCACATATGCGCCGGCGCATACGTCAGTGACTGGTACAGTCTACACCCGCGAGTACTTGCGGCCGTCATCACCGGAGTAGCTGCATCCCTGCGCCGGAGCATTTGGTTACATGACGTTTTCTTTGGGTGGATGTCGCCGGAGTAGCTGCCTTGCTGCGCCGGCGCATATGTCTGGTGACGTCTGGTACAAGCTACACCCTCGAGTACTTGCGTCCGTCGTGTATGGTTCAGTGACTGCTACAGTAAAGGCTGGTTCAAGCTACGACCTACACCCGCGAGTACTTGCGTCCGTCGTCGCCCGAGTAGCAGTGGTAGCAGTGCAGCCGGCCGGCTCGCACGCGCACGTCGGCGCCGGCGCGTCCGTCGCCGAGGCGCGCGCCGCACACGGCGCACGTGAAGCACCACACGTGGTAGCACAGCGACAGCGACTCGATTATCATGGCGGCGCCGCGGCCTGCAACACAACGTTTAAGTTACACTTTCTATTTATTAGGAAATACATTACGCATCATCATGACATGCGGGAAATGGTGTGTGAGACTCACGCCTCCCGAAATCAGAAGGCTGATACCTGAGGCACCAGTTTGGTGATGGTGTAGTGGTGTGTCGTAAGCGGGAAGCGATGAAAACACTCAAGTCTCAGACGAAACAAATAACAGTTTATTCACAACACACAAGTTTTACACAAAACAGAAGGAGAAGTGGAATAGATGAAAAAGAGCGATTAAAAATAACAAACAGAAATAAATAAATAGTGGTGATAGCGAAACGCGCGAAAGGTAGATGAGTGCGAAGCGAGAACGTGCGCATTGGTTGCCGACCAGTGGAGCGACTGAATGAGATCGGGCTGCGTCGTCCCGGGCCGGCGCCTATTGTTCGCCGGCCGTTCCGCATGACTGAGCACGGCGGCGCGGGCGCATTATCTAAGGCTGACCCACTGAACCCCTCTGTGTCGCCAGTGGGCAGCAAATTGTAGGGACACGGGTAGTGTAGCGCCGAAGTATACCGCCGCATACCTGCATGCCCTGGCCAGCCGCAGATGACAACCGTCACTACGTCCTACGCCTGATGGAAAGCGAAAGAGAATACCAAGCTGTGGCCCAAGTCGCTGTGCGAAACGACCCAAAAATTTTTCGCTTCAAGCTACCCTCACCTGGCCGTGGTGCATCCTGCCGAATAATAAACGAGGCTCTGGCAACAGATTAGTGGCGGTATAACCATCACTATTGAACCAGTAGGTAAATATCTGGAATGATGACGGGCAGCAGCGCCACCTGATGAGATATGCCCTTAACACCAATATAACGTCGCTTAACACCAGGTAAGTTGGGGTAAAGCGTAACCCATTCCCTTATTAAAAAGAAATTAGTAACCGACCTGTATCTTGTTTATTTATTTATTTATTCAATCTTTATTGCACAAATGAAATATAGTGTACAAAAGGCGGACTTAATGCCGCATAGGCATTCTCTACCAGTCAACCATTGGGCTAAGCAGAAATAGATGTAGGTAGCGTGCTGCAAAGTTGGATAGAAATAAAATTAAACAGTGATAAAAATACTTAAATAGATATATAGATATTATAAAGAACATAAAATAAAAATAGATCACATAAAATACACATATACATATATTATATATATAAAGGACATATAAGAGGTTTTTTTAGATTTACATATAAGAGGTTTACAAAAATCAAAGTAAATAGCTGAGCCTAGAGCAAAGTCAATCTTAAATAATGCGTCACCTAGGAAAATAAAAATATACATACCTAATTCCTCTCCACAGTGTGAGCACTTTCTTCTCCCACTAACACTCAGCATCTTATCCTCCCGCGGTTCACTCCTCGGCACGTCCTGGCTCCTTGGTAGCTCTGGCCTGGGAATTTCTGGCCTCGGTAATTCGGGCCTGGGGAGTTCCGGCCTGGGTATTTCTGGCCTCGGGACTTCCACTCGCGTGGGACGTTTATATTCAGCAGCTAAGTGTTGTTGGCTGAAAGAATGAGACAGATGAGTCAATTGAAGTAATTCATAGTTTCGGGGTCGAATACGGAGTGTCGACGCACAAAATATCAATGAACGCTAATAGGATGCTACAAGAGGTAGTTCGAAAGACTAGTACTTAATACTTCCATGCGAAAGACCTATACTGCGATACTATTTGACTATTGAAGTCACCCTACCTACTTAAATGGACCTGCGAGCAAAAGACACCTTCTTTTTATGACAGACTAGCAACCCGTCCCGGCTTCGCACGGGGTAGACAATGATATTGTTCAAATTTTACCAAGGATCCCTAATTTTTGTCAAAATGAAATGTAGTGTATGTCAAATTGGGAGAATGTAACATTCTATCGGTGAAACAATTTTTTAAATTGGTCCAGTACTTTTTGAGCCTATTCATTACAAACATACAAAAATAGGTACAAATCTTTCCTCTTTATAATATTAGTATAGATAGGGCAAACGTTTTTTTTTTATAGTGCCTCGACATAATGGCTTCCCTACGCCTGATGGAAAGCGAAAGAGGCCCAAGTCGCTGTGACAACGGGCAAGTAACTGGTCAGTTACTTCTCAGTTGCCACCGCCATGCCGGCCCAACCCTAACCCTCCACGAGCTCCGGAAACCCTACTCACCGGCAGAAACACGACCCAGAGGTCATTTGACTGCGGTATTCTATAGGGTGGAGGTCCTTCCCCGGACGGGCGGCACAATTCGAGCGAAGATTCGCTATGCCCTACCTCTCTTAAACTCTTAAACTGGCCTGAAGGTCACCTAGGGTGAGAGCGACAAGCGCAATGGGTTTGCTCTATTGTGCCTGTCGACCTAACTTTTGGACCTCGCGACCGCTTACCATCAGGTGGAGTGAGGTCATCCTGAAAGCTCTTCTTATAAAAAAAAACCTGATGGTAAGTTCACTTCAGCTTATAGACACTGCAACACCAGAGACGTCACAGATCCTGGTCCTTGAGTTTGTAGGCTCGTTCGGTGAGGGTAGGTAAGTGTATGGTGATTTGTTTTACCTGGTGCTAAGCGGGTGCATGTTGTGAAGCTGGGGCGGCGCCATGTCCTGATGGTAGGAGTGTCTCTGGGCGGTTCGCATCTTGCTTCTCTGCTCGTCTATTCTGCGCTGTTCTGCTTCCTGAAAAGACAACGGAGATGATAAATATCAGATGAAAAGTGAAATTCTAAATGACGTGCGATTCATTAGGGTTTCGTAGCCAAATGCCAAAAACGGGACCGTTATAGATTCGTCATGTCTGTCCGTCCGTATGTCACAGCCAGTTTATTCCGAAACTATAAGAGCAACATTATTGAAATTTGGTACGTACTTAGATGTTTTTTTTCAAAAAAATTTATGACTTCGTAAAACTCCTTTGCACACATAACAATGTAATGTACTGCCTAGGCGATTTCTTTAGCAATTGTCCTCTACCTGATGTTTGTATGGAAGAGATTGCTGTCGCCTTTTGTACCATTTTGTGCAATATAAACAAACGTACTGCATCACGTATTGCGTTTGTTATGTGTCAAACTATGTTCAGATTTCTCAGCCTTCGAATCGAATACTTTATTTTGTTTTTAGCATCCATTAATTTTAGCATTGTAAGCGCGTGTATAGGATATATTACGAGTAATTGATAGAAAATATGAGAGGTCCTTCCTAAAACACCAACAATATATGAAATGTTTAGCTGAAATAATTGATTTATCCGAAGCGAAGCGAGGAGCGGGCTGCTAGTACCTACTATATGCCCCACTCTTTCCTATTTCCTATCTATCTATCATCGAGCTCAAGTGGTCTACCGCACTGACCTGTATGATCCAATGTTGGTTGTAGTTGTAGTTCTGGGCCGGCTTGCGCACCGGCTGCCGCGACTGCATCCACTCCGAGTTGGAGATCAGCTTCGGCGTCGGCGCAGCGCTCAGGGCCTGCAACAAAACCGAAAAGGTCAAAGAAAAACTATATGCGCATAATTTTTTTTTTTTTTATAGTAGCTCGACATAATGACTTCCCTACGCCTGATGGAAAGCTAAAGAGAAGCCCAAGTCGCTGTGACAACTGGCAAGTAGCTGGTTAGTTACCTGTCAGTTGCCACTGCCATGCCGGCCCAACCCTAACCCACCACGAGCTCCGGAGACCCTACTCACCAGCAGAAACACGACCCGGAGGTCATTTGGCTGCGGTATTCTATAGGGTGGAGGTCCTTCCCCGGACGGGCAGCTCAATACGAGCGAAGATTCGCTATGCCCTACCTCTCTTAATAATATCGTCATCGTATTCAGCTGTGGAAGAACCACTGGTGATGTAAGGGTTCGACCTATCAACTTTTCGCTCCAAGCCACCCTCACCTGCCCGTGGTGCATCCTGCCGAATAACAAACGAGGCGCTGGCAACCGACTAGTGGCGGTATAATCACCACGAATGAAGGCCCCAAAAACTAATACAACGGCCGGTTGCAAGCTACCCGCATCCAGCACCATCTCGCAACCTTTATTAAATCTTCAGGCCACCTCGCTGGAGAGCGTCCCACGCTGCGTTGGCTATTGAAAGGTCTCCAGCCCAGAATCTTTTAGGCCCAAACATACATAATAAAACATATAACAAAATGACAAAAATAATACTTATTACTCGTTTGTTTTTCAATTAAATACAGTCATCTCTTCTGCCAGAAGGTTGTCTCAAATACATCGCTTTTAGCGTCAAGACTGCTTAGATTGAACAAATTCTGTTTCACTACCAAATAAAAAGAAAACCCGATATTTTAGAGTGGCCATTTTAATAAAAGTGCATGATAATAATGATAATGGTGCCTTGACCATTTCTTCCCAAGAGATCCCTGCTAGCGATAAGACTGCCTACATTGTACCTACTAAATGTCTACATACTAGAGATGTCCCGACTAGTCGGCGACTAGTCGGTAAAGCCGACTATCCGGCCACTATTGTAGTCGCCGATTAGTTGGCGACTAATCGGCAAAGAGCGCCGACTATGCGGCTTCTTACTTCTTCTCAATAATATGCATGCGGGGGAACTACAAGAAATAAAAACCTTGAACCTCAAATTTTAATTCTACTTGTTCACTTCAATGAATAATAACAGGATTATCTTTAATTATGCACAAAAAAAAATTTACACTAAAACACAGCTCTCGTTACCTGCAAAGTATGTCTCGTCATGGGGTGATATTGGGCGCCATTCCCGTTGGCAGGAACCGATTTCTGGCGCAACTGGACCGTGGTGCGGTCCACGTTCACGTACTCCACGGCCGATGGTACACGACTACTCCTAGAAGGTAGAAATGTTATAAAAAGGCTTCTAAAACTACTTCAGGGATTCACATAAAACTATTCCAGTATAAAAGTATATATTATTATGTAATTTATTTCTCCAATTGTTTAGGTTAGAAAGAGACAGAGCATGGTTTCCAAATTAGAATCCGATTCCGATACACTATTTTCAAAATAATTATTTCACCATTTGTAAGCAACTTGCGTGATATAGGGGTAAAACAATTTACCCCATGTTAATTTAAGTCAATTAGATATAGAATTATAGTATGCAACATAGAATATCTATCTACTACTCAAGATGGCTACTACCTCGATAGTGCACTGTGTAAAGCATAAAAGATTTAAAGTATCCAGTATCAATTCCCTGTCAAATCCGATAGAATAGGCTCCAATGAGGCCTGCAGAGTCATGTTCAGGCCGGTACTTTTGACACATTTGGCAAGAATTTGGCATAATTAACCCTTTAATGCATGAAATAACCAAATATTTTCGTTTAATTTACGATCTAAATTCTGAGTTATAGGCAACATTATGCACTACCTTATTGCTAGTTTCTGCTTAGCCCAATAGTTGGCTGGTAGAGAACGCCTATGTGGAATTAAGTCCGCCTTTTGTACACTACTTTACTGTGCAATAGCGATTGAATAAATAAAAAGCTAAATAATATAGCCATCCGCCGCAGCGTCTTACGCTTCTTCATTGCTTCCCATCTGACGTAGAGAAGCTATTACATTGTTCTACTATAAAAAAGGTAGAAAAACATATCGTCTTACCTCATAGTGATCTCCCGCTCGATCGACTCCCGACTCTTGGGCTTCGGAGGCAGAACAGGCTGCGGGGGCCTCACGCTCGCCACCTGCCTCCTCACCGCCTCCCCAATCTTCCTGTCCTCATACAACACCTTCCTACTCTCCTCCACACCAAAATGCCTCTGAATGTGCTCCTCAGACACATAAGGCTTCCTCTTCATATTCTCATCGAAGACCTGCCTCTCAGGGATAGACGGAGGCACAGAAGGCAAATAACTCTCATTGATCAACAGATTCGGCATCGAGTGTCTGTAATTCTGGTTCACCTTCCCTGGCCTCGTGTGCAAAGGTGGCTTCTCAGGAGTATTCGGAACAGTCGACACGTCTTGAACGGACTTCTGTATGATTCTATTCTGATCTCTGAGCAGATTCTCCCTCTGCCTTCTTAGTTCTTCCTGCTCCAATTGTAGGAGTTCCCTTTCGAAACGGAGCACTTCCTATTGTTGGGATTTGTACAGGCGTTATTATTATGTTATGTAAGTTTGTTGTGTTAGTCGATGGAAAGCTGGTTAGTCAACCGTTTAGTGATAGGCTGGAAGCTAGCGTGTATTTTAGCTTAGCACAAATGGAATGGGGTTTAGAATTAGATTTCTGTTTACAAGGAACTTTATTTATGCTTTTGGTTTAAGGAAGTAGGTATATACAAACATTGCAAACAGAATAGTTGAATAAACTGTGTTTTAGTGGCGCTTCACAAGCGAAAAGCCGTTCTCAATTAAATGTGATGTCACTGTGCCTTGATTTAACCGTTCTAACAAGTTCTGTGGAAACGATGGGCGCAAAATTTAACAGACTTCTGACGTCAAATTTTCACGGTCTATTTTGATTGATGTATTACTTGTATTATTATGTATTAATTAAGTATATGACAGAATTTTATTGTATCTAGAAAAAATTAAAGAATTTATTTTAATCTTAATTGCTACCATATAGGTATGGTATAATTTCGCTTGTGAAACGTTTGACATAATTAAATGAAAAATGGGTCAGTCACCTTGGTGTGAGCATCGTCAACGTGACCGTCAGGCCAATCCTCGTTAGTGCGACTCGCCTGCAAAGTTACACCGGCGGCCATTTTGTGAAACATGTTATTTACACACACAGAATGGCGGATGAGGTTATGTATTCGTTTTATGCGACGTCCGATTCTTTTTTAAATAAACAATTCTAATGTCTGGCAAAATTCTGGTTGAAAACAGAAATAAATTGAACAAAATATCGATTAAATGAATTGGACGTTACATAGACACTGTTTTAGATTGATATGACAGTTATAAAAAAAAATTACGAATTCAATGTAAATTACTGTTTTACTCAATACTGATTGTATTCATTATTGTTCATTAAAACTTTGTTTAAAACTGTAGAAATGTAAATATAGGCAAATAATTTAAGTGAAATAAAAATCAACAAATGTAATAAATGAATATTTAGCAAAATAATTAATTTAAAATGATGCAATTATCATGCAAGGTGCAGCCAGTGGGTGCGTATTGTGCAAAAAAATAAAAGGCAATATTGCTTGTACGATACATAATATTTATTAAGAAAGAAATTTGAACATAAATATAATTATATATCTAACCAAAACTACCGCTTCTATGTACCATAGGAAATATAACTTATATTGGAAAATATTATCTCAATCTTAAATATAATAATCATTCATTATAATTTGGCGTAATTTCAAGATAAATTAGGAACCTTACAATATAAAAGCATTAGAAAGCAGGATAGTTGTTAATATCGCAGCATGACATATAAATATTTATTTCAAACATGGTTTAATGAAATAATGATTTATCTCAGATATTTCGATATACCATGTCCAAATTAATAATTAGGTACATTGTTCTTAAATAAACATAAATATTTGATCTATGTGCTTTCAAAGCATTTACAGTGCAATCACTAAATCTAAAACCATAACCAGAAAGTAACATATTCCGCTAGCAATAATTATATAAGTGCATATGTGCGCGTGAACATTTTACAGCCATTATACGATTCGAGAATAATGTAATTATCTTCTCAGAAAGACGTAAAACTATTTCTACGAGATCTACTTTTGTAATAGAATAAAGTTTAACAATAATAATTCTGAACACCGATATATTCTAACTAATTCTAATAGCTTAAACTGATTCAAATGAAGAATTAAATAAGTTCAACAATTCTATATAATGCGATTAAATTAAGAGTACTTGCTGATAGATATCTAGCCCCTATGAAATATAAGTGAGTATAGCATATTTGACTGTTGAAAGTTGATATTAATTCATTTATCCTAACTACTAAGTTCAGTTACTCCAGAGAAATCCGAGACTAAGAATTTGATTTTGGCCTCCGGTATCGCAATTGGAAATTACGCAAGATCAAATCTAAGACATGTTTACCAAATCCAAAAATTGTTCCTTTTTTACAGACAGATGGGACAGAAACAGCTTTCCATAAGGCAAAGAGAAGCCTTTAGGCTGAGGTAATATAAAAAAAGAAGAACAAAACGGCCTGCATGTCACCTGTTAGTACCAAAATGATCACTTCAGCCCATAAACACTGCCACACTAAGATCAGAGGTCCGTTAAACTTAAGAAATAGATAATTTTGAGAAACAGAAAGTTGGCTTTCCGGCACCCGTTTGGCCTCAAGGTCGGGCCTGAAGGTCATTTGATGGCAAATGATTACTTCAGCCCATAGACACCGTAACACCAGGGGAGAAACTTATAGACTCGCTTTTTGAAGTTTCCTAAATCGTATTTGATCGTTTGCCAGAGGATTGGGAGGCTGAAGTGGCAATGTGCAAGGCACATAGTGAGAAGAACAGATGGCCGTTGGGGCCGAAAAGTTTTGGACTGGAGACCCTTCGACCGAAAACGCGGCGTGGGACGCCCTTCAGCGAGGTGGACTGACGACAACAAAAGTCGCAGGATGGAGCTGGATGCGGGCAGCTTGCAACCGGCCGCTGTGGAAGTCTTTGGGGGAAGCCTATGTCCTGCAGTGGATCCCCTACGGCTGAATATGATGATGATCTGATCGTAGCTGAAAGCCGATTCCAAAGAGTATTGAGCTTTTTGACTTTTTTTTTGACTTTTTTAAAAAAAAAATAAATGTTGGGAGTTTGAATTCTCCTCTGACCGGGGCCCCTTACGGCTGGGCCCGTGGCATTTTGCCAACATGCCACCCTGTACGCCACTGCTCAACAGTCAAATATACTATGAACACAAGTGCCTATTCACCAAGTGCAAGTACAACAGCGTCTACAGCTCACGGAGGCGTTACCTGTTGTTGCTGTATCTTTTTGTCCAGCGATTCTATCTTGTTGTCGTCCGTCTGCGGCGCCAGCTCGGTCAGCTTGCTGCTCAAGTTGTTGGTGAAGTTGGTCTGTTGTTTCGCTGACTCCTCCTCGTCTGACGTCACGGTTACGTGGGTGAAGGGCTGGAATGGAATTCGGTTTTGTGAGTGTCTAGCTCGTTGCACTAAACTAGGGGGCATAACTCAATGAGTGATTTGAATTGGCAATGGGTAGGTTTTTTTTAGTTTTTTTTAGTTGCTCGACAGAGTGGCTTCCCTACGCCTGATGGAAAGCGAAAGAGAAGCCCAAGTCGCAGTGACAACTGGCAAGTAACTGGTTAGTTAACTGTCAGTTGCCACTGCCATGCCGGCCCAACACTAACCCCTACGAGCTCCGGAAACCCTACTCACCGGCAAAAACACGACCCACTCGAGGTCACACTCTAGTGACCATCACACAAAAGCACGGAACAATATCGAGTGATGAGCCGTATCAATTATACATCCCCCAGGCCATGGGGGCATTCAAAGTACATAAATAAGCAAAAACTAATAAAAACTTCCCAAATTTTGTGACAAATCTTTTCCCTTCCTAAGGGGCTCCAAACAATTTTTATATGGGGTCCCGCCTAGACACGCTACGTTTCTGGTGAGGAACTCAAGGTAGTTCAGGAGAGAAAATATGCCCACCGATGTTCATAAAATGATTTATGATCGGAATTTGTCCATTTAATAAATTAAGCTACTACTATAGTGTAAATGTTCTAGGACACGCGTATAAAGAGTCATAGTCATTTTAAGAACCCTTCCAAAATCTTCTTTTAAAACCAGGTAGTTTGGTGGGTACTGTTTGGTACCTGACGCGTTATATATTAATTTAATTTACAAAAGAAAATAGCTCATACCTCACTATTCTGTCTGCTATGAGGATTCGAGGTCTCCGGAGAAGACTGCCCCTTATACCAGGCCTCAGCCGACGGGCCCCTATCCACATCTACCCCCGAATCCCTGCTCTCCCTGAGCTTAGCATCCATATCGTGAGACAGCGTCTTCTTGTACAGAAGCTTCTCAATCTTGGTCTCTTCCTGGAGGAAGGAGGTGATGTCTGGCCGCGGGGCGAGGGTCAGCTCCGCGTCCAGGTAGCTGTCGTCCACCTGACCTTCGATGCCGAGGAAGCTGGTGCGTTTGTTCCGGATCTCCTTCTTGATGCGGCGGGCTGAGCTCGTGTGCTTGAAGTTGCCCTGGAATGAACAGTAGAAATGTTATAGGAATAATTACATATTTTATATACCTTTGACTGGCTCGATGGCTCATTTAGTAGTGACCTCTGCTTAGTAAACACCCAGACTAATATAAACAGACATGTTCCTGCACACAAATGTTTGTAACTTTTTTTTTGTTAGACAATTGTGCCAAACTGTTCGTCAAAATTTTTATGTATTCAGTAACGAACAGACGGTTGTGAATTTTAGAACCTACCTATTTTTATTCTTGTCAAGATATTTTAAGGAACATTTTAAAAAAGGTAATTAACTTAATGAAAGATGTACAAAATACCTGAAAGTACAAATGTCTTATCTTTATAAAACACAGAGAACCGCCACATCAAACAATGTTCGTTCACTGACTAAAACCAATTTCGTCAAAATTAACATTCACAATGTGGGTTAAAACGTGTTCAAAAACAAATTAGAGGTATACTGCCGCTACGTAAGCACTTTATAGTCTAGGATTACAAAGACACGTTTCATTAGGCCTACATTCTTGCAATAGGCAATTAGTATTGCCTTAATTATTGTAGTGTTATGTATGTACAATGAATGACTGAACGTCTGGGTTTAAAAAATAGTTCAATGGATGTCAGCTGTTCGTAAATGTGTTTTGATTATGAAATAACATTGTTTAAACTCTTAAGTTTAATGGAAAGTAATAAAGAAAACAAGTTTATTTGACTGGCCCGGTGGCTCTATTAGTGCCTATTGAACTAAGGGGGGTTCGATTCTCACCCGCGACAAATATTCATGTGATGAAAATATTCATGTATGTTACGTGTCTGGGTGTTTATATTTGTATTTAAGTATATCTTCGTTGCAAACATTTCTTCTACTTGACGACCGTCTGGAAGAGACAACCGTCTGAAAGAGATGATGAATGATGAGAAATCAAAAATTATTGTACTTACATTTCCAAGGAGTTCATCATCAGGGTTGTCATCTGCTGGCGGTGGAGGCGGCTTCTCTTTGGGCGGCTCCAGAATATTGCTAGGCATGTCCAGCGGGAAAGCGCCTGCGTCGTCCACGCTGTTCTGGTAGAATATGTCTATGTTCTCATACAGAGGCGTCACAGATATCTTGCCCTCAGCCCCAAAATCATCCAACACATCCAATGTATTATTAACCTTCTCAGGTTTCACATCTTCCTTCACAGAATCATCCATAGTTTTATCGAAACTATCCTCTGAATCTAGCTCTTGGAATGCCAATTCAAGTGCGTCAATAACCTGTAACATTTCACCATCATTAACACAAACGTTTCAACAGTAACTAATCTCACAATTCACTAACAAAAAAAATTATAACAAGCTAAAAGGAACACGTTCTTTAGTAGAAAACGAAAAACAACTTAATTAACTTAAAACTAACGAATTCAGTTAGAAAATAAATAAAGAAAAAACGTGCAAAATCAATAGAGCGAGACGACTTGTTAGCACAACATGCGGCGCAAATGGAGATTAAATGAAGCGAGAACTCTACGCAAATCTTAATGTCTTACCTTGCGTTAACCCATCACCACAAGCTGATGTAACAATACCTAGCTGTCTATAATAGAATGTTTTTTATTAAAGCAGTGAAGTTTCAGAGGCCTACCCTGAACGACGCCCGTATCTTACTGGCTTAGAAGTCGCATTCACTAGATAAAAGGCTATAAGTTTAAATAAGATAGCACAGATAACGTATTATCTCAAACGTGAGCACTTTGAACAGATTTTCATAAATTGTACCTAATTAGTCTAGTAATTAAACGTTTATATGATAGGAACCTATTACATACATAAATAAAACTCACACATAACAGTGTAACATATATTTTCGATATAATGAATATACAAATATCACCTTTCAGAATAAATGGTCTACCAAAATTACGAATGGGTCTACAATCTATAATATAACGTGGTCTAAGTATATAAATAGGATATTTATACATGTGACGTTAAAATGGGCACTACAGTTTATTAACCCTGTTTTAATTAAGTCTAAGCACTACTATAATGACTAATTAATGATTGACTGTAAAGTACGTATGATTCGCTAAGTGCTAGGAATTGATGAGTATAAATATTTTAGCACATTAAATGATTAGGTAAACGATGAATTGGTTTTATAAAATCTACATCGATGATTTTGTTACTGAACGGACATCACAAAACGGTTAAATTAGTACGTTGTCTGTGGCACAAGGATGTATTGTTTGTGGTGTATATGTGTGGAGGAAGTTCGGACTTGTAGGTGAGATCAAGAGATCATAAAAATTCTAGAAAAAGACGTCCATTATCAAACGTTCTCATCTAACTTGCATCATGCAATACATGAGAAAGAGAATAGACTAAAGTATGAAAGGTTATGTACCTAACAGTTGTGCTTACGCTTGAGTGCCATCTTTGGCAACAACATTACTAGTATTGGTTATAGTTTTTGTTGTTACTTTGTTGTTAATGAACAATATAGTTTTTCGTCTATTCGGCTCAATAGCGCGCTTGGTCCTTTTCTGCCAGAATGGATTAGAATCTTGCGTGCTACTTACCCCTTCGCCGTTGGGAGCCGCTGTGATATTGCGAGTATTGATGACTTCATTGCTTTGATTGTTAGATGTAATGATGCGATTGTTTGTGGTTTGATTACATGAATCACTATTTACCTCATTGATACATTGAGACGTGCATGTTACATCAGCGGATTTATTAGTAAGCGAGATGTGACTATCGGTTAATGTTTTTAATGTTTTAATGGAATTTTTTGGCGATATGTTAGTAGTAGTAATTATATTAGAGACGGTTACCATAGGCATGCTCTTGTTAGTGTCGTTAGTAGTGCTAATTTCATTACTGTTAGAGTTGTTCCCAGCACCAGCTTTCATATTGTTGCATATCTCATTCAAGTTCAGATGTATAGTCATCTTCCCCTCAAACACCACCGTATCACCTTCCGATCCAGTCGACACAGGCTCATTCAAACTTACACTAGTGTCTTGATTGTCCAAACTCTTTAGAGTATCTTCGTCTTCTTTATCGAGTTGTATTTCGGTTACTTCTTCAGTAACGCTCAGTTCTTCTGGCTGAGATACAGCTTGAATGTAGTTGCTTCCGCTGTCAGTATCTTCAGCTTTACTGTCTTGTTCCTCAATTTCTTCGACTATAATGTCCTGGATAATCGTCTGAACTTGTTCAGGAATCTTCTCAATGGGCTCTTCGATCTTGCTTGGTTCCAAGGGCATTGCACTGTCTTCATTTGATGACTCATACTCAGAAATTTCAACCATAGGTTCTCCTATAGGAGAAGCTACTTGAGTCAAATCTGCTATATCATCCGGTGGCACGCAGGAGTCCCGAGCTGTGTGGATTCCACTGTCCTCAGTTTCAATGTCACTTGGAACTGTATTGTTTTGCATTTCAGGGCAATCAAAATCTTCCAAGCTTTGAACTCTCTCAAAGGAACTTGGAGAAGTTTGCCCGTTGATATCCAAACTGTCGAGAGAACGACAGAAACTTTGCATTTGGCTTTCTATGCCAGACAGGCTTGATTTCAAGGAACTGTCTGTCATTTTGTCATTTGAATCACTTTCAGCTTTGGTTTCCACTTTCTCGTTATGACAAAGTTCTTCTTCTACGGATATTTTAGGTATCTCTTTATTCTTAGCAGCATCGAGACAAGACAATCTTTCTTTTAGACTCATAGACACTTCCTTGACCTCCGTCTTGGCTACCTTGACCTCTTCTTCAGATGTTTGAGATTTAAGGCTAGACAAACGTTCTCGCAAGGATTTGGAGTTGTTTAAATCTCCATTGGAAAGCCTCTTCACACGTTCGGGCTCCACTGAAGCAGATTTTACTTTTTCAAGAGAAGATAAACGTTCTTTCAAGGGCTTCACTTCTGTAGGTAACTTTGTCAGGTCGCTTGTAGATTTCTGCGTGTGAGTTTCTTCAGTGAACTTTTCTAAACTAGACAGTCTTTCCTTAATTGACTTTTTGTTTGCAATATCAGGTAGTTTTGGTTTGTTGATTTGTGACTCTTGCGAATTTTCCCTCTCGAATTGTTCTCTTCGTTTGTGTATGTCAACTTTTGGCAAGTCTTTCTTTTGGTTGTTGTTTTTCACGTCATTAGCCCTTTCCTGTTGGAAGGATGATAGTTTCTCCTCTATTTTGTTGGAGACTGTCGTTCTGATTCTGTTGAGATCACCGTTGAGTTTTTCCGGTGATTTTTCTTTGAAGTTGTTGTTGACAACAGTTTTGACGATGCTGCTGTTAGTTTGTGAGATTATCCTGGACTTGTAGCCTTCGATGGCGCCCTCATATGTGTATTCTTCGGGCTCTGGCGAGCTGATGGTAGTGGTCGTACAGGTGTCGTATTCGTTGGTGCTGGAGCCAAGCTTGCGATTGCCGCAGTTGGAAAGGTTATCGACGTCCGAATGGTTCTTATCCAGGTCGATACCGTCGCTCTGAAAATTTAACACGGTTCATTGTTTAAAAATGGTCTCATGTAAATTGGTTCGTTTGTTTTGCTATCAGTAAAGTAGAGCTACCAGATTTAGTTCGAGAATTGTTTAACGGAGATAAGATTATGGAGGAAAATGTCCTCGTGACTCATCAGGTCTTATTGATAATAACCTAAAGGTGAACGATGGCATCACTGCCCAACCTATTATTTCAATTAATGTACATTTGTTCGCTACATGTAAGAATATTACGAATAAGATTTTCCTGTCGCCATGACACACCGGGAGTGATATTATGCAAGTTTACTTGGCTAAAAGTAGGTATATATACTTGAAGCTAAGACTGTAACAACGGTTTAGTAGGTAGTTTCCATTCCTGCCTCAAGAAGGTCCTGGGTTCGAATTCCGGGTCAAGCCAAAAGGTGTATAGCAGAGTTTTTCTATTACGATTTTGGGGTCGACAAGGCACGTGTGATACCCCTGGTGTCGTAAGCATCCAAGCGTCGCTTAACATTAGGATGTTCGTAGGTTTGTTTGCCAATTTACAAGTATTAAAAGTTTGAAGTTATCATAGCCCTGGGGTTTGACCTGGAGTCACGACATGGAACCCTACAACGCCTGCGAGGGAGAGAAGCAGAGAGATATGGCACTCTGCTTCTCTCCCTCGCTAGCTTGGTAACGCAAACAGCGCACTGTAGTATCTCTGCGTAGTTGACTAGTTTCCTTAGAGATTCGCTTAAGGTCCTCTTAAGTAATTTCTTAAGTGTCCTCTTAACTAATTTATCGTATACTCACTGCTAAGCTGTGTGTGTCGCAGTCCTCACTGAGGCTGCTCTTGGTGCTGGAGGTGCCTATGCCCAAGTCGCTCAGGTCGTGTCCATCGTCGTCTGTGTACAGCGGCAGGTGGTTTTTCCTTCTGCGACCGGCCCTGGTGACAAAGGAAGAGGTCTGGTTAATTTCAATGGTGATGGTGAGAACATAATATACACCGGTACTACGGAAGGAAATGCGTGGAAAGAGGACCCGTTGACGTCACAACAAGCCAGCTTGGGAATATTCATCTCAGAATACTGGTGTAGACGGACCCTAATACCCATTTCAACTTTCATAGACAAAATATACCTAGACCTATCCTTCCTACAGATACAGCACGAAGTTCTAAAGAAAATAAGATGCTTTTTCTTCAGAACGTTCCTTGTACAGGGCACATTTGGAAATATTACTACAGACACGCATCAACCTTCAATGTTATCACAATGTGGATACTCTTCCTGCTACGAAGAGAATGTATATAGCTATAATAATAATAACCCAAGACATGCCACGGGGCCACAAAGCGCCACCTAGCCCCAAACTAAACCGAAGCTTGTACTATGGGTACTAGACAACTGATAAACTTACTTAGACACATTTTTTTTTGTAAATAAATACATTTTATACATAGATAACACCCAGACCAATACAAACAGACATGTTCATGAACACAAATATTTGTACTGTGCGGGAATCGAACCCACGACCCTTGGCTCAGAGGGCAGAGGTCACTACCAAATGAGCCACCGAGCCTATTTTAGCTATTTTGACAAAATATGAAAAAGAAAAATTTATAGATGACAAACACAACACAATACTTGTATATAAAATGACCACGACTGAAGACGTCTCCACGTACACCCATACCCGAAGCAGTCAAAATAAGTTCTAAATAGATATAAAGGCCGTATGTTGTCTATATGTTTATTATTGCAGAGCATCGTTTATAATAATAATAATAATAACCCAAGACATGCCACACTGGGTCACACATCGCCATCTAGCCCCAAACTAAGCCGAAGCTTGTACTATGGGTACTAGACAACTGATAAACTTACTTACTTTTTTTTTGTAAATAATACATGTTATACATAGAAAACACTCATACCAATACAAACAGACATATTCATGAACACAAATGTTTGAACTGTGCGGGAATCACACCCACCACCCTTGGCTCAGAAGGCAGAGGTCACTACCAAATGAGCTATCGAGCGAGCCAGTATATTTTTCTACGTCTATGCATGCAGGCGAAATGGCTGTATATTGAATCATGCTTTTAAAACAATCTGGACAACTATTCATAGACTTCCTAGGCAGTTAAGTCATCGCCTCTGCACCTATATTTGCCGTCATTACTCAGTACTGCCGCGTCACCATGAGTGTTCTGAGATAATCGGCCTCAGCAATCTACACTAATATTAAGACGTAAGATTTCTATTTAACAAACGTGAACACTCACGGTACGGCTAGTCCACAAGTTGAAGGTCGCTCAGCGAGCTATGGAAGGAAAGGGCTATTCTCGGCGTCTCTCTGCGGGATCGAATCCGAAATGAGGTGATCCGGCAGAGAACCAAAGTCACCGACATAGCTCACCGGATTAGTAAGCTGAAGTGGCAGGGGCTGGCCATATCAGCCGCAGAACCGATAACCGTTGGGGTAAACGAGTTCTGGAGTGGAGACCGCGTATCGGCAAACGAAATGTAGGACGCCCTCAGGCCAGGTGGAGTAACGATTTGCGCAGGACGGCTGGCAAGTGCTGGACGCGAGAAGCCCAAAACCGACCTAAGAGGCGAACATTAGGAGAGGCCTATGTCCAGCAGTGGGCTGATGATGATGATGATGATTTGTATTTTTGTGTGTATATAGGTTTTTGAAGAAGAAACTCAAAAACTACGATTTCAAAAATTACAATATTGAATAGAATAACGTTAGAGTAACGTTACGTCAGTTATTGGAAAGTTACATACACCATAATTAACACACGCTATATGTATTGCTAGAAAAAATTAGATATAAATGTAACGCAATGAAATGTTTATCTGAAACTAGCTTTTGCCCGCGGCTTCGCTCGCGTTAAATTCGGGGTGAATGCTCCATAAACTTCCACGCCCCATTATAGGTAAGTGGGGTGTTAGAAAGGGGCAAAAAGTAGCCTATGTTACTCTCCATCCCTTCAACTATCTCCACTTAAAAAATCACATCAATTCGTCGCTCCGTTTTGCCGTGAAAGAAAGACAAACAGACAGACAGACACACTTTCTCATTTATAATATTAAGTATGGTTTAGTATGGATACCCAAAGCGAAGCAAGGGTAGCTCGCTAGTCAGTTATATTTATAGTTATCATGTTTTTAATAACTGTTTAATCTTATCTTGGAATAATTATGAAAAATGCGGCCTAGTCGCTTGTGTGTTACCCATTCAGGTGATAATGAGCAAAAATAGATTTCAATTGCTTAATTGGGTAAATAAGTTACGCAATTAAAAGTTTGTAGGTTTGCAGAATCATCGGACAGCGGAAATATAGTTCATTCGCGTTAAGAAAACAGTGACTCATCACCGACTGCCGGCCGGTGATGAGTCACTATTTTCTTAACGCGAATGAACTATAGTTACTCAGCACTAAGTCATTATCATTCCAGCCTAGACATATTTATGACAATACAGGGTGGCCAGAAGAAATCGTCAAAAAAAATTAATACCCTCGTCGTGGGGTAGACGAAAAGAATTACTAACATGTACCTATGTCCCGCGATTTTTCATAGTTTCAGAATTATAATGTAGCCAAAGTACGTAGTTTAGCAGTACTTTTTCAATGATTATGAAATCGAAGAAGTTTACTAAGAAATCAAATCATCTTGATGAATTTCTGTGCTCGGGACCGTACAATATGATGGGATTGATTGAGCGAGGAAGATACAGGAACAAGCACGTCATTAAAAAAAATCTTCTACCCAAAGGATTCAATGCTAGACTAATAACGCTAATTAAGAATTAACATGCCATAATAGCCTTCTGTTTCTAATATATTTCAAACAATATTGCCCTATAAGATCATCAAAAGCTTTGCAGAAAACCAGACAATTTAAAAAGTTTACAAATTGTCTAATTTACCAATTCACATCAGTGTTAAAAATCTATTCATATGATAATGTAGCTCTCGCCTTCAATGCATGGCTATAAATTTCCCAATTCCATATTTATTTGTAACATTTAGACACATAATTAAAATACTTTAAAGATGTTTGCCTTGTTTCACCCGGTATAACACATTTGACGACAAATATTAACATGTATCGATTGACAGGCAAATTTATGATATGAAATAGATGACTATCGGGTCTACATCGACACAGGTGCGCAAGCGCAAGGACTAAGTTGAATAAATAATTTATTTAAGATTCATTTCGCGATAACGATTGATGTACAAGGGTCGTGCTAGAAATGATGTGAAGGTCAAAAACCTAGCTGATAGAATCTGTTATGTCTATTAGATATACATACAAATGATCTAAACGGACTCAAATGTGTTTAGCTATAGAAAACGACTTGGGATTCGGTCGAGTTTATTTATGTGCTTTAATCAGTCGGCGTCAAAAACATTTTAGATAATGAATAAGTGTTGTTTAGTTTCATGACAGATAAAGGCTAAAACTGCACAAAAGTGTACCTGAGATATTCTTTTTTTTACGTCAGAAATGCACACGATTGCCTTATGTGGGACTCAGTGCTAAAATGGAGAATACCCACTGACGGTGATCGGCCACGAGTAACGACGGTGGCGGTACACCTCGGGAGGACGTAGTGGTGCCCTCCCTTCTCTACGACGTCACTGATCACGTGAGCGCAAAGGAGTACCTCGAAGGCCCATTAGTCGCCTTTTACGACAGGCAGGGAAACCTACTCAGTAGTATTCTTACCGCAGGGTGCAGCCTGACATTAGCCTATCACAACTAATATCAAAGAATGACCCATCATCATCATCGTCAGCCCATTGCAGTCCACTGCTGGACTTAGGCCTCTGCAGTTATTCGCCACTTAGGGCGATCATCTGGATATACTCAAAATCGCCACGATGGGCAGGCGGGTTGCCGATCACAGAATCACTTACATACTTCGAAAAATGACTCACAAGTCAATAAAAGTGACGATACGTAAGTACTTTATCTTTCAGCAAACTGACACATATGTATACCTAAGTGCAGGTGGCAACGTGTTACAAGGAAAATCTTCAGTAGGTGATAAGAACGTCAAAATACGCTTACATTTTGTTCGCATTCATTTTGTGGTTGTACAGACACATGAGCTCATTAGTAACAAAAAGTATTTTAGTTTGACATTTAGTTAGATACAGGTATGTGTATGTATACCTAATACTTAAAAGTCACGGTCAGTATTTGATGTAACGAATTGTTATTGATACACAATTGATTACAAATATCATAACAATGCATGCATATAAATACATATAGAATCTTTAGACAGCTGAGGGAGGCGCGCGCCGAGGCCCATGGAAACATATGGCCTCGGTCTTCTCCAGGGCCACTTTGAGGCCCAAGGCGCGGATCCGGCGGACCACTGCCCCCGCCCCCTGTGAGGCGCGCTGTATGGCCTCGGCGTGGATTCTCCCTTTGGCCGTCACCAGGATGTCGTCAGTTTTTTTTATAGTAGGTAGTAGGTACAGCATAGTCTAGTCATCATCGTCGTCATAGTCGCTGATGGAAACCGAAAGGGAGTCCCAAGTCGCTGTCGCAACTGATTTGATTTTAGCAGAAGCGTAGCGAGCGAGTTGGCAAGAACTGGTCAGTTGCCGCCATGCCGGCCCCTATGGATTAGATATAGCGTATGTTTATGATAAGTCGGATTTTGTTTTGTATAACAAATGCTTCATCATAAGCCTCTCCTCTAACATCATAAACCTCTCCTCTAAGTGGATTTCAGACTTAGGATAGGATCACCCTATCTCACACCGCTGCTTCGCTTCAAGCCACCTCTCAACTGCGCGTGGTGCATTCTGCCGAACAACACACGGGGGCTCTGGCAACCGACTGGAACCATCTGGAACCATCACAATTGAAGGCGGAGCTAAATACCACAGACCGATGACGGGCAGCAGCGTCACCGGAGCGAGAAGCTACGCCCTACGATCTCCAATTCACCTGCACAGCGATTGTGAGGGCATTTGTGGGTAAAGCCTCCATATGTTTGACAAAATTGGCGAACAACTGGAGAGGCAGTGTATGTCTCGCAGTGGATTACGCTGCGATAGGCTGACGAAGATCTCTTCCGATCGGTGTATTAAAAAAAATACTAAGGAAATATAAAAAAAAATATCAGGAAACGGGGAGCAGGCTTCAGCCCGATACTCTATAAATCTTAGCCAAAACAACATGGCAACATTATCAGTGCTTAATGAGCAATATACAAGTTGAATGCTTCCTCCAACTCGTAAACGGATTATATCGGTAATATAACTGTTACACTTCCTGATTTTATGTAATGAAGGGGAAAATTCTGTCGCTACTGAGTTAATCTATAAAGTACCGGCGATAAAGGTTGCACTCAGAATGATAATTAACGATTTGCAACACAGGAATTAGTGTAAATCGTTCGTCAATGTCAGTGAAGATGCATCTTGCGGGAAATGCGATGTCATCGGACGGAAAACTATTAAAGTTCAGTCAAGTAGTTAATTGGGCCCCATAAGGTTAGATTTTTATAATCACTTTTTGTGTGACACGATCCATGGTCCAACTGTGGGAACACGGCAGAAACGTGGGGATAAAAAACATTTCGCCACCGAATCTGGGGGGTGTCGGCGTGGTGTGTGAGACTCACTCCCAGAATGGGAGGGCATACCCATTCTACTTCCCTGTCTGCCCTGGCCAGCCGTAGATGACAAGCAGACACACTCCTGGATTTTGAAACAATCCCTCATTCAACACATCCAGTAGGTAACTGTGTCATGACTATATTTATGTACTATTAGCATAAGGCAGTCTCCCTAACTGTTTACCTAAGTACTTCCGTGTTTAAACAGCTTAACTTCACTCCCGCCCCAATAACTCCTCACGTTAGGACCCAACCTTGCTTTCGTGGGTAGAAAGTGCCCGACCATGCACATCTCATTGAACACAGACCAGTCACATCTGATTTGACAATGACCGAGCAAGCTGGAACGTGATTGGTGAAAACTTGAAGGCTCTGACGTCTCGCTATGCAGCATTAAAAAACCGGTATTAGAGCATTTAGTACTTGTTTGAGAAACCTGTACTAACTACTGAACTTACGGTATCTGTAACTTTTTTATGTTAATAATATAGATGACGAAAATAATATAGGATTTTTTACAACAAATTATAAAACCTAAATAGCTTATTTATTATTATATTAGAGACCCGCCCTCGCTTAGCTTCGGTACATGTTTATAAACCTTCCTCATACATCACTTTATCATTTAAAAAACCTCATCAAAGTCCGTTGCGTTGCGTAGTTTTAAAGATCTATGCATACATAGGGAAAGACACGAAAAGTGACTTTGTTATATACTATATAGCAGCTGTGCTCGCGACTTCGTCCGCGTGGAATAGTTATTTTTTCCCCGTTTTTTTAAACATTTTCCATTATATCTTCGCTCCTAATAGTTGCAGCGTGATGTTATATAGCTTGTGGTCTATTCAACACAAAAAGATTTTTTCAATTCGGACCAGTAGTTGCCGAGATTAGCGCGTTCAAACAAACAAACAAACTCTTTAGCTTTATAATATTAGTTAAGATGGTGATTAAAATAAAATAATTTATTTGCAATCGTGAATCTAACGAGAAATTTTGAACGTCAAATATTTTTTCCTACCAGCACTTCGACGGAAAGCCTGATGAGAATAAATGCCGCAAGCAACACAACGGTTAGTCTTTTTTTCTTTTTCTAAATTCGAGTTGCAAAAATCCAAATACCAAAACGGTAGCAACATAGCTGCTATAAATCACCAAATTGTCTGGGAATCCAGAGTTTGCGGGCAATTTCGAGGTCATGCCAGATTGAAACGAAATAGCAGTGAAGCGCTTCCATCACAGCTACGTCAGACATTCATCGACCAACGAAAATGGAGTACCTTCATAGGAAATAAAATAAATCCTATAGGAATCGTCTAACACAATGACTCACAACATTTTCCCTTTTTCCGGTAAATAGAGGTGATAAAAGTCATGTCTGTGTTTCTGGGAAAGGGCACGATTACAACTGTCGCTTCGTATAAAGGGGGATGTGTTGGAGTGTAAACCAGTTTTAAGACATTAATGCGTCAAATGTAGTGTCGTTAACCATAAGATTACCCGCAAGTGCACTATCTAATAATATAAATGGACTGTATCTTTGTAATTAAATTTTTCATGTCTACAAAATTTTACTGCATCATAATCATCAGCCTTTTGCAGTCCACTGCTGGACATAGGCCTCTCCAATTGTTCGCCACATTGATCGATCTTGCCCGTCTAGCACCCAGAATTTATCTTTACTGCATCGTTGATCTAGAATTCGTAAAAGTCTAACAACGAAAGATTCTTAGGTATTACTCTCTTTTAAATTGATAATGATAGATCCCAAATTCAAACCTTGTTCTTCACTGCCATTACGCACATTGCGCAGGAGTCGAACCCTGCGTGCGGCGCGTGCGCGCCGTATCACGAACTAATCCTCGGGCGCTGGAGGAATTCGTTAATAAGAGGGAAGGGAGCTCGGGAGGAACGCCCGGTATGACCCTCCGGCCTCGCCTCCAGTGAGGGTAACACTAGTTGGGTAATTTGAATGTTTACTGAAAGCAGCGAGAGATTCTTGAAATATGTGCACGCAATTGTTTGTATGATTGAGGATTCATTCCTCTTATGGTTTGGTTCACAGCACATATTTTTTTGTAACCTAGATGGCATGGCGTATGACCCCCTAAACGCAAGAGTTTCTAATATTCGACATCGGGTTTGACTCCTAATTTATTTGTTTCAAATAATAAATGTTTTTTTTCCCATTTTCACATAATTCTGCCACCCAATAATATGGACTTGACGCCTAATAGTGGATTGCCAGTCATGTGTAACACTGAAGATGATTTTATTAACAGCAACCCACAAATCAGCATTCTTGATAGCAGCCAAGCCTGTGTCAAACAAATCAGCGGTACGCTGTATGACGGTCACATTTATAACTGTCCCCGCGAATGTACTCTGAGGCTGAGGATTCTTACATACGAGCGGATTGTAACGACTGAGTACTGTGTCAAAGAGTCAAAGAGTCTTCATACTATTGGTGATAGAAAACTCATAAATCGAAAAGCTAAGCACAAATGATAGGCGTTTCACACTGGGATTAAACGTTTCTAATAAAGAGATCCGTAGAAGAAATAAGAATAGAGATACTGCTTGTTAGCTTAATTATACGACATAGAATTAGCAGACTAAAATGATAAGGGCAGCCATATAGAGACAAAAGCGGTTGGGGCATAAAATCTCTAGAATGGAATTATGGTCAACCGGCAATTATTAGTACGAGTATTAGAGTCTTTAGAATATATTTACACATTATATCCTGCAGTGGACCATGCCATGACCAGTGGTGATCATGCCTAATGGAATGCAAAGGTATAAGGTCATACTAAGGTTCTTGGGATCACTAAAAGGCCAAGAAATATCTGACGGAAGCCAAAATTGTTATTTGGATTTTTCTATCCAGAAATTGCTCGGTTCATCGAGAAGGACGTTACGCAGCTCAGTCCCATTTTCTTATTCACAATCAGTTGAAAATGCAGACTTAATAAAAAAAGAAAAAATAAATAAATAAAAAAAAAAATCTTTATTCAGTTAAAAGGCTGTTTTGACAAATTTGTTGTTGACTTCCTCTAGTAAGTGCCAAGGCACCTGTGTCAGAGGGAGCCACTCTTCCCTAGCTTATAGGTCCTATCTAAATACCTTTTGTGCATATAACTAATTTACATATCTTTATATATATATATATAATTAACTTTACATTTTACAAAAAGAATGAAATGAAATTAAAATATAGCCTGGTTTTGGGTATAATCCAAGTGTGTGTTTGCGTTAATAGACGTATAGAATAGTTACTATGCTACAATAAGAAGCCGTTCGTCTGCCAAAGCCCTTAACCCTTGTCCGAGTGCCCCTAATGCGCTCGCAATTGCGAATGCATCAGCTTTTGCGACAATTACGTTAATGCCATCGTGTTCTTTCGTGAAAAATAAAACTACTAATGTTATAACGACAGTTATATTATAAAAGCTTAAAGAATCTGTTGGTATAACTATTTCCTGTTCGAAAGGATATTCTTTGGGCCAGGTGATCTCATCATCTCCCTAATAAGTACATCAAGTGTAGCAAGAGCATAGGTATTCTGTATGATTCTTTGTGAGTTCCACTTATTTGTTTGCACCAAAGCTGGAAGTTGATTCAATTTAGTTTTACGTGGGTAGTAAAGTATTGGATAACGCATTGCAGTGTTGAACTATCGTAATATTGTTCTGTCTATCTGGAATAATTGCTCCTGTATCATTATTGATGATAATAGCAGACTGCGGTAGTCCCCTGCTACTACTGCAGCGTTTTGGTACTCCAAAACGCGCTATTCGGCTCGATTTGCCACTCATCCAATTAATGCCGGCCGCCCAGCGCAGGTCGTCGCTCCATCTACTAGGGGCACTACGCTTGCATGCACGCGGTATCAACTGCAGAACCTTCCTACACCATCACTCATAACTCCTCACTACTTGTAACAAAGTGGTGTTTCGTAGTCCTTACATTAATATCTGCCACTATCACTTTAATATCTCTTTCTCTCTCTTCTTTATTAATCCACTTTAATAGTAGACTTCGAGATTTGTCACTGTGTTCAATTGGATAGCGGTTTGTGCATTACGTCATCCTAGCTGTGGATGTCGGGCCCAAACTCATGTTACACGCCAAGCATTATCCAAAGTTCAACAGCAGCCGTATTATCACGCGTTGCTACAAAAATACAAAGCCACGTACTACCATCACGACGTACGTGCTTCGTGCATTTTTGCACGAAAACCGAAGTGCTAGCGCGCTCGCCGGCTCGTACAGTAATGAGCGGGGCGGAATTTGAGGAATCAACGCTTTGAGGAATCCGTTGAGCAATATGAGAACAAAATGCCTGTGGTATTCGACACGATCGTGCGTGAGATTTTTTTGTGATGTAACATTGGCGGGGTATGCGGTTTGCGGAAATTGACCGTAGAAGTAAAGAAGTTGAAGAATTTTATATTACAACAGTCTGTTATTAGTACACTTTAATTAAATGTGATTGACATTGTATCATTAAGAGCTACTAATAAACCTTGCTTAGATTTTTTTTATTATATTAGAATGTAGCGGTAACACTAAATTATGTAGAGAATTAGAGATGTAAAGATAGGTAAGGCATCAAGGTCCGTTGTCACAGCGACTTGGGCTACTCTTTCGCTTTCCATCAGGCGTAGGGAAGCCAGTATGTCGAGCCACTATAAAAAATGTGTAAATTATGCACTACGTAATTTTGGAGGTAATTTTCGAAAATCTTTGTATTATTTATTTCAAATACAGTAAAATAATCACGGTGTATTACAGTGTTTATTACATAGTTATCTGAATCAAAGATTTTTTTGTCAGGGAAGAGACAGGTAAACAAAACATTGCAAAATTTATTTATTGAATGATTTATATACTTTCATTCAGACAAAACAAGCATAGGTACACCTATTTTAAAGGACTACGATGACAGCCAAGGATAACACCAACACATTTTTATAAATCAGTTAGAAAAAAAAGATACAGTTAAAATAAAACCCGCTACTTCTGTCAACATAACCTCACCCGTACATAGTGAGAACATGAGACATTACCATTGTGTCGCCAGTCACACTGCGCGATTACGTCGCAATTTGTCTCGGGACCAAGGGAAAACCGGATAATAACCATACATTAAGACCATACAACCATACATTACGACCATACAACCATACATACGTGCGCTGGGTTGGAGATAATGCGCACTTGGGACGGCGATTTACATTTTAAGCTGGATTAGAGGTAATTACGAAGGGTTAATAGATAATGGTCGCTTAAACGTTGTGTGATGCGTAAGATTGTTAGGGCTTCAAGTTGTTCATTTTACAACAAATAAGAAACTCAAAGACAAACAAACTCTTTCAGATTTTTTTTTATTTTTTAATACGTTTGGCCGCAATCATCATCATTATCATTAGTGTATAAAAGTTCTCTGCTGGATGTAGACCTCCCCCATGACAATTGCCACTCGGAGGGATTTGCCTTAGTCATCACGCTTGGCAGGCGGGTTGGTGACCGCAGTAGGTTTTATTTATACCCAGGTAAACGCTGCTGCCCGTTTCCTGCAGTCGTCTTGTACGACAATTATAACAATTTCATCACTATTTCATTTCATAATTTACGGTTTCCGCTTGCCCCCCATCGATATAAACATACTCTTTAACCAAATAATTCTGGTTTACATAGTATTCGTAATCATTCGCCCATTGTGCGCTTGCGCCGATGCTGAGCTAGTATTTTTAGCCGCGCTTTATTGATGCACAGTGATTCACGGTGCACGTTAGTCACGGGATATTTCCTGCTGTCTGTATTAAAAACTATAACACATGGTAGTTGAGTGGTAGATCTGGCGACTGACTGGTGGCGGCATAAACATCACGATTGAAGGGGATTTAAGGGCCTGTAAAAGCATCTTTTCGCTCCAAGTAACCCTTATCTGCCCGTAGTGCATCCTGCCGAATAACAAACGAGGCTCTGGCAACCGACTGGTGGCGGTATAACCATAACGATTGAAGGCGTAGCTAAATACCACAGGCCGGTGATGGGCAGCAGCGTCACCGGAGCAAGGAGCTACGCCCTGCCATCGCTAACCCGCCTGCCTAGCGTCTAGCGTCCTGTAAAGCCTCCATGTTTGCCGAAATTGGCGAACAACTGGAGAGGCCTATATCCAGTAGTGGACTACGATAGGCTGATGATGAAAGTAGATAGATATCTTTGGTGTGCTGACGATGTTTTTTTTAAATCGAAGGTCTTCTAAAGAGCGGATCAGCGGTCATCAAACCAACTTGAGAGTATTTAAACCTGGCAACCAGTTGTAAAATATAGTGATTTCTCACTAAGATAAACAGAAGAAAAACTATTAAAGGTCATAATTCCCAAACAAGTCACGGACAATGGCTTAGCAAATACTGTCAAGAGTCGCTTTCAAGAGACGCCACAATAATACATAAAACATTGAGCGTTTAATGTTACCAGTGATATAACTATCGACTTGTTTGCGGAAAGACAAAGGTTTAATTATGTTAGCTTTGGAAACAAAGGGGATTCGCTACAGTTGTTGTAAATGTGTAACGTTTATTGAACAATGAGTGGAGATGGTTAATTACTAGTAAATTTTTAACGTAATTAGTAACTAAAGCTTCATTGTGATCGTCTTATATTCTTTCACACACTATAAATGCATTTGTTATGTTGGATTATCATTTATAGTATGTCTGACAGCGGGGGATAAAGAAAAGAAACCAACGTCCCATTTCTTCCTGTTGACGCTGCAAGAGTCGACTAAGGGTTATCTAAAGATTTTAACTTTTGAGCCCGCAGTTTACCCACCTGATTAGCGATATTCGTTATCTCAACGAAACAAAGAAGAAAAGATGACAGACTCGATAGCACATTTGGTGTGACCCTGCTGCCTCCTGAACTGATTCCCACCAGTGGCAACCATTCTCGTAAAATATAAACGTTTGGGTTTGTTCCGTGTCTTGTACAGACATACAAATACATACTGATATATTCGTGGTACCTTCGTTGTTCTCATAGCCATACCAGAAGTGCTCAGCTACTTATTTTGGGATCGGACCAACGAACGTGACGTTGTCTGAAAAAATACTCACAATCGCAGTTCAAGATCAGATTGGCGCATTTATCTATTCACACTTCCACAACCCAAGTATTCCTGAACAATCAATGTGTCAGCTGTCAAGGCATTTTCTCTGCCGGCGCATTTTACATAACACGCTGTCATTTGAAGCATTTCCTCTGTTTACGTCGACGGCGGAAGGAGAGCGCACCTGTATGCCTTGTTTGGACGCAACGACCCTCGGGTTTGCTCGGGTTACCGGATATTGTGGCATTTTGGGTTACTGTATACAGTGTTAAAATAACTTCATTAAAGATAAGATAAACAGAGACGGAAATATCGGTTAAAGGAAAACAAATCATTTTGATGATCGACGGAGAAGGAATTTGGAAATTAAATAGGGTGGGAAATAAAACAGGCCCCGGCCGTAAGAGGGGCTTGGTTGGTCAAAAGAGAATTTCAACTCCCAATATCTATCTATCTATCTTATGCTATAGTCACGCAACTAATGGGAATTAGCACCAATCGTTACATCCATCTATACTAATATTATAAAGAAGTAAAGTTTGTATTTTTGTTAAATTGTAAGGGGTAATCTCAGAATCTACTGAACCGATTTTAAAATTCTATCACCAATAGAAAGCCATATTATTGCTCTGTGTCATAGGTTATATAAAAAACCGAAAAAAAAAGGCTATTTAATATTATGCCCAACCAAGTGGACAGGGTCGGCTAGTTGTATTATAAAATGATTTTTAACAGGAATTTCCTTTTAAATCTTTGACAAACAAATTCTATTTAAACCGCAATACACACAAATGCATCAACTGGAAAATAGCCATAAAAAAGTGAAAGCGTTCCTTTTTGCTTCTAATTGTATTCAGCCCACGGAAATCGGATTCGGATTCGATTTGTATGCGATAAATTATATTCATTACATTGTGTATGTGGAGTGCTTCGAACAATTCGTTTATTCACGCAATAGTATCTAGTACAACAACAGTTCTGTATCGAATCAATTGCGTTTGACGAAGGAAATGGGCTTCCGGTCTTACGTGAAAGGAATGGAATTACAAGTATCAAATAAGATCAATTTGCCTTTGGTTTCAAGTTTGATAACGGAATGATTTGATGGGATGTGATTACTGTTTATTGTACTAGCTGAGCCAATGAATTTCTCTGAGCTAAAAATATTCGATTCGAATATAAAGTTTAACAATGATCGTTTAATTTTCATTCAATATAAAGTATATTCGTCCGTTATCCTAACTGAAATAACATATTAAAGTTTAATAATAATCGCAAAATTTTCAATTAAATGATATTAAAAAATAATTAACTTTTCTGAGCTCTGGAGGATTTTTTAAAATAATGGCAACCAGCCTCTTTACGAGGCCCATTTCTGCTATGTCGAATGAAAATTCAAGTCTTCTGAAATAACAGTTACAATGTTCAATGGTTTCCTAATTCTATGGTTTTTCCAAAGTTTTTTTTTCTTTTATACTAGCTCGACATAATGGCTTCCCTACGCCTGATGGACAGCGAAAGAGAAGCCCAAGTCGCTGTAACAAGGGGCAAGTAACTGGTCAGTTACCTGTCAGTTGCCACCGCCATGCCGGCCCAACCCTAACCCCCCCACGAGCTCCGGAAACCCTACTCACCGGCAGAAACACGACCCAGAGGTCATTTGACTGCGGTATTCTATAGGGTGGAGGTCCTTCTCCGGACGGGCGGCTCAATTCGAGCGAAGATTTGCTATGCCCTACCTCTCTTAAGTTTCTTCTTATTACTTAATTCTATTAGTACCTACTCTAAATACTCTACTCTAGCCAATATTCATTTCATTGTTCCCTCGGATCGGCCAATATATGTATAGAACATGTAGTATATTATACATAGTAGGTGCACCTGCTGTCACAGTATTATATTATAATTTATCTTGCAAAACATCACAGTATGTCCTATCTCTGGTGCTAGTGTCATATGTTAACTGGTCCACCAGGGCAGCGTAGGGTTGCCAATATTGAAATTTAACCTATTAATTACGAAAAATAACCTATGAATTCGAATGAAATACGATAGAAAGTCATAAATTTTAAAGCGTGGTGTTTGAAAACGTAAATAACCACATTAAATACCAAAGTTCTATATAAATACTGCAAAATTTCATTTCAAAAGCCTAACAAATATTAACGCCTTAAAGAAATACTAATTTCTTATTTATTTGACGTCCTTGACAGCGCATTGTATTTCTTTGATTCCCGGTTTAGGGAAATTTTAGACACATATTTTTCCCAAAGAACTTATATTTGCTATTATGTAGGTACTTTGTGATTCACCCTATCATCAACTTATCTCCTTGTAGGTATAGCAATATTATTTATTTGTTATTGTTATTTCGAATTCATTGTATAAGTACCTAAGTAGTGTTTCTTGTGACACGTGGAAGTCCAGGTAGGTGAGGTTATGGCAGAAAACAAGGGAAACGACCGTTCACGTGCTAGTTATTTTAATACTGACAAACAAACTACTTATCCTCCATTGTCGTACACTTAAACTGTTGTTACTATAACTTGTGCTCCAAGGCTAACCAACCATATCTCTTTACACAAACAAAAAATATATACTCAGTACACGTGATTTATCGTCTAAGAAACCTGGCGTTACACAATAAGATTGTAAATCAAAAACACAGGCCTGATAACCCTAGCTAGGAACAGGTAGTAATGAGATACCAGTGCTCCTTACTAGTGTTACGTCCAGTAACTGTGATTTAGTACACCTTGCTAGTACATTTGGAACACCGATATTGTATTATTTTTCACATCATTACGTTTTATGGCTGTTCTCAGGCGCTGATAGCTGAAGCGAATACTGTAGGTTTGAAGATTTAATCTTTAAGACCTTGGTTGTTTGGTAACCTTTTCGGTTTCAATGGTTAATTTTTATGTAGTGTGTGAAAGCATTTTGTAGTAATTGTTCTTTATAAAGTCATTTTGATGTCTTATTACGCCTCCACATTGAATATAGTATTATCGATAGAAAGCAAGGTAACGAAGGTACTCAATACCAAAAACTGGACAAAATATCATATTTTGTCCATTTCAATACTTAAATAATTGAACTCTATGTTTTTTTAAGTCCGCAAAATAAATGTACGCATCACCATCAAACGTCTATACAATAATAGATTTGTATATTGTCTGAAATGCGAAATAAGAAAAAAATTTCAAAGGTGTTCAATTTTTTTTCTAATTTGACCCATCATGTCTCATATAAACTACTCATAATGTAAGTTTATATGCTAAAGTTATGACCGCCCTGCGTTAAGTGCCTACCTGGCTATCCAATAAACCTTTCAACCAATATCGTTTATAGCTCGATGAAATAAATTGATATTGACATAGTACATACAGGAAAATAATCTAATTTTATCGGCAATTTCACTTTCTACACAAATTGCATATTCAATAAATGCGACTAGGAAGATGGATGAAAATATTATGGGTATAATATTTACTATTAGAGATAAATTACTAATGAAAGCGATCCGCGCTGGTAGTTATGTGACTTGGATCAAGTCCTGAGTAATTAGGCTCTATCAACTAAACATGCACTAAAAGCTTCCTAAATAAAGATTGTAATTCAGTGTAGATTTCACGTTCGTACATTCCGTTTGTATAGTTTAAGCCTCGGTGAACAAGACGCGCCAACATCGCGCAAAGCAGGCCTCCGAAAACACTAACATACGGCGAAGTAGAGAGGGGTTCTAGGAGAAACTTTTTGGCAAACGACACGCAAGACGCAACGTCCAAGTCGGATGGATGTAAGTAAATAAAAATAAATAATAAGGACTTCTCATTTATTTTTATTAACATTTCCTCAGGGATCTCATGGTGTTTGCCACCCACCGAGAAATGAATAGATTCTGAAACACTATTATATTACGCTTCATAATATTCGATACGAAATCCTCTGATTCTCTTGTGAAGCTCTTGTCAACAACAAATTCTATAAAACAAGAAAGACTTTTTTAAATTCAGAGATCACATCAAAAGGCTGTGTCGTACTTCACCAAATTTACTATGGCCATACCATTCGATGAATGGGTGATTCACTGCACTACAAAAACCGAAATTTGTTTAAGGAGTGCCCTTGGCAAGTGCATACCCGCAAAGTGCCGAAACATGCGTGGGCGCAGACTGATTGACTTGCGTCAGTGGTGCTGTTCACGTCGCTCGCCGTTTGATAAGTATACAATTTAATAGCTTTGTAAACACATTGCGTTTCGACATGTATTCGTACACTGTTTCATGGAGGAAACACAAAGGAGGTTTGTTGTTTGTTTTAAAAGTGTCTGGTAAAGGTCACGAGATGTTTTTTTTTTGACTTGTAAGGCGGTGCACCGAATACTAATATTCACAATGTTAGTCATTTGTTGAATCATTGGGCCAAACTTAAATAGATTTTAGAATAGGATCCCATCTCAATCCGTAGGTTTTGTAGAAGTCGTCTAAGGGGTGTCAGTGTTCAACTGGGTACAAATAAAACCTACTGCGGTCACCGACCCACCTACCAAGCGTGGTGACTAAGGCGAATCCCCCCAAATAACAACAGTCATAGAGGGAGGCCTGAGCAGTGGCTGTTTGCAAACTAATGATGAACCTTGAACCTTTGACGGCGCTGCTAGGGCTCCGACTCCGACTTAGGGCGTGGGACAGGCGACGTACATTTGAGGAGACAAGCGAAAGAGCAATTGTCGTTTTTCGGGCTTAGAACGCTAGAACAGTAAAAAAAAACAAACAACATGATGCATGAATGCAGTCACGGAACGATTGAGGTCTCAATCAAAAGCCAAAAGAGGCGGCGTGTGGGTTGTGACGAATGATCCTACTAGCAACCGCTTCAAACACGGGCATCGTTGTGTAGGGTTGCTTAAAAGACGACCTTGGTGCTTTTACCTTTGTAAAGGTTTCCTAATTCGATTCGCTTCAGGCCAATCTGAGAAACGTATAATTTTAGCATCTGCTGCGCTATATCTTTTCAAAGTTGAAACTTGATTAGAGTATCCATGGGCGGTGTCGACTGCTTACCATCAGGCATCACACTTGCTCGTCTGCCTCCTCTCGCATAAAAAAAAGTTATTTTGATAGTATGCAACAGCCCGGGACATTCCAGGACTTCTTCGCAGGTTGAATGGCCTGCTGGGGCTCCTGGATGCGCTGGGCTGGCGGAAATGAAACTAACGTAGATAGTAGGTATAGTCCACTTCACTCAAAATAGGCGCTCATACGTAGAGTTGCGGGGAACACTAAACGGGCCGTTCTAACCGACTACCTAACTATAGTAGAAGAGCATAGTGCAGTCAGATATTAGGGTTCATCACTTTAATGAATCTTAGGATCCAGCACTTGCGCAAATTATCACACACATTTTTTTTCTAAAGGCGAATGCATTAGACACCTCATGCCGCCTCTGAGAGGGATGCGACATGGTGTGTGAGACTCACATCTCCCGAAGTGGGAGAGCATAATTGTCACTCCACCTGGCGTCCTGCAGTACGTTGGCCGAGACGCGGTATCTACTACAGACCTCAAAATTCAAGGGTAAACTTAGTTTTATAAGATTAATTTTTGAGAAATCATATGCTATTTAATTACACAGTTAGCAATAAAGGGATATAAGGGAGCGGCCTATCATCTTTTCGCTCCAAGCCAACCTCACCTGCCCGTGGTGCATCCTGCCGAATAACAAACGAGGCGCTGGCAACCGACTGGTGGCGGTATAACCATCACAATTGAAGGCGTAGCTAAATACTAAAGACCGGTGACGGGCAGCAGCGTCACCGAAGCAAGAAGCTACGCCCTGCGATCGCCAACCCGCCTGCCCAGCGTGGCGATTATGGGTATATCCTCCAGATGTTTGCTCTAAGTAGCGAACAACTGGAGAGGCCTATGTCCAGCAGTGGACTGTAATAGGCTGATGATGATGATGATGATAGCAATAAACATTCGTACGAATAGTACATAGTAATAACGCGTATAAATAATGCCATTCATACATTTAATGTGTTGACAGCCCTAACAATATTAAGTGGGAGTAAGTTTGTACATAACAAAAGTTTTTGATATTAGCTTTTGTTTTATTATCATCAAAAAGTAACGAGGTGCTTTTTAAGTGCGGATTGAGAAATTTATTCTGTGTACTTACTTGTGTTTTTTATGTTCGCCGTATTTTATGTTATTATGATCTACCCACGTGGTTGTAAGTCCCATCCCATTGTTGCGTTAACATTTTATTTCAAAATGCTGTTATGACAAGGAATCGACATGTACAGTCAGTAAGTTTTAAAGAATTTTGATTTGCTTGTACGAGTAGGTTTTTTGGATGAATGCTTTTTGCATTTTGTTACGTTGACATTAAATAAAACAGACTTTACTTTAGCTAGTGCAATTACTGGGGTATGTGAGACCTAACAACTGTTACCTACTGTGAATTTAATGATTTTAAGCGGTTCATCATAATCAGTCTATTGCAGTCCTCGGCTGGACATACGCCTCTCCAGTTGTTTGCCACTTAGGGCAAACGTCTGGAGGATAAACCCATAATCGCCATGCTGGGCGATCGCAGGGCATAGCTTCTCGCTCCGGTGACTCTTTAAGCGGTTAAGTCAGCCTATAGACGCCCGCGCCCTGCGGTATGGGGCGTAAGAATACTATCGAGGTACCCCTGCCTGTCGTAAAAGGCGACTAAAAGGACTCCCTTGCGCTCCGATCAGCGACCCCGAGGAAGACGACGACACGTGTCTTCGGACACACGTGGTCAGTGACGTCGTACCGGGAGGGCACCACCACGTCCTCCCGAGGTGTGCCGCCAGTCTTTCAGGCGGCGCAGCGCTACTGAGCTGAGGAGGGGTTGAGACGAATCCCGACGGGCATCCCGACCCTCCCCAGATGAGCGCTCGTAGCCGACCACCGTCAGGTTTAGTGGGTATTCTCCGTTTTAGGAGTGTTTCCCACATAACCCAGGTGTCCCGTACTGGGCCCTGGTGTACGCGTAAAGGCATTCCTGACGTAAAAGCCTATAGACGCCTGCAACACCAGGGGTATCACACGCGCGTTGCCCACCCTAACCTCCGGCTGCCGATGCAGCACTCACCTAACGAGTTCCGCAGACATGTGCAATCATTTAGAAAAAAAACGACTTCTATGACCTCATACTCAGTAATTCTAAGCTGTAGGACGTACTAACTAATAAATATTTCTCACAAAATGTGCAATGAAAATGTTAATACCGGTATCTTATGTTTACTTAATTTTTAAAGTGATTAACTTGTCGAATACAATGGCGGTTCGCTTTTAATTACTTATTGTATTCAAATAAGTGTCGTGACTATCCGTTGTAGGTATTGAAGATAAATGGCTTAAATTAAAATTAAGCCAGGTTTGATGAATTTTATTTTTGAGGCTTTATAATGTTAGTTGTTATAAACTGAAGACATTATCTTTTAAAAAAATAACACAATATATGCTACGCTGGGCCACACAGCGTGATCAAGCGCCAAACCAAGCCGAAGCTTGTACTAAGCTTTTGTTCCAAAATTAGCTTCAACGTTGTGGACAACCGCTCACAAAGATTTAGTCAGGAGCGAAAGCGCGAATACCAGATAAAATTGGAAGGGGCATAGCAACACTTTACTTCGCAAAAATCACTTTAACTGTGTTACGCACAAGGATACGATAGATATTATTTACAAAGAAAAGCTAAGTAAGTTTATCAGTTGTCTAGTATCCATAGTACAAGCTTCGGCTTAGTTTGGGGCTAGGTGGCGCTGTGTGGCGCAGCGTGGCATGTCTTGGGTTATTTATTTATTTTATTATTTATTATATCTATCGGGGAACACGGACTCCGGCATAGAGTTCCATAGTTTAGTCATTCGTACTATGAATATAAAATACGTAAAATAACGAAACCAGCAAACTTACACATAACAAGTAATGAGCATCGACAATTATATTACATACTTATTGCGTTCCTAGAAATCTCTTGCGTGTAGGCAGAAAATGAGGTAGGCTGCAGCCAATAGATTACTGACACGACAATAAGCCATTAGGTAAGAAATTGTAATTATTGAAATCGAACACAATACTTAGCGAGGAGTGTAAAAACGTAATGTTCAATCGAAGAGTGTATTGCCGGCACATTTATTAAGAAACAAAACAAATGTCGTGCGGCTGATCTAAGACAATGGTCTACCGCCAGCTAAAACATTAACAGCTTTAGTTTGGCTACCGAGAGCTAGGCTAAATTAAGCATTTTTAACTGGCGGCGTTTTTAACTGGACAATAGTTCCAGAAGGCCTACAATGGTCTACCACCAGCTAAAACATTAACAGCTTTAGTTTGGCTACCTAAATTAAGCATTTTTAACTGGCGGCGCGGACAATAGTTCCAGAAGGCCTACTCCAAAATGTATTACTAAAATTACGGGGTCATTCTAACACTTGATAAGTAATGCACTACGTTAGGATTTTTATCTCTGTATAATCCGGTACAAGTTACTCGTAGATAGTTATTAAACGTCAAATAGCTTTTATTTATGTGTATTGCTTTGTGATGACGGCCCGAATCTTTGGTAGTACACTTCGGAGTAGAACGTACAGATTTCAGAAAGCGATGTGCCATTTTTGGAACACGTATGTGCCTAATTACACCACTCAAAAATGTGATAGTATGTAATCATACGTGATGGCATCGTGAAATGACGCAATGCATGCGAACAGTAGCAACAGTATCCTCCCAGCGACGTTATGAGGCAAATAGTAACCCGTATATATTCCAAGACCCGTATATGGTCAATTCTAGATCTACTCACGAAAGATTTGTGACAAATATGGAACAGATTTTGAAGTCCAAGTTAAGAGAGATACGGCATACAGGAACACAACGAAACATGAACTTTTTTCTTGAAGACTATTCATAAAGTTTAAATATGTTTTTATCTAGATAATAATCTAGAAATTCATTATTTAGATTATTCTCTTCTAAGAACCATAAATTCTCTCTCAACATTAATCGTCTAATAAACCATTGTGCTCTCAAAAACTGTTAAACTAAATAAAAAAAAAACTCAATAACGAGACTGGTCGACAAATTATGAAATAAATATACAACCACAGTGAATTAGAGCATGTTAATATTGGTTGTAACATGTGGTGTACCCATATATTTATCGATTCTGAGAAACTAGTCGAATGGAGGGTCTCACATCAAAATCAGCACAAACACTGCCATAAACGAATAGAATACCGAGTTCAGAATTTCAAACGACCGACATAATATGTCGCGATCTGTAAATAGGTACGAGTACGAGATATCGAGAAAATTATCATTTACAACTTAATGCATTATGAAAGATTTAAAAAGTTAGATTGGTATTTGCAGAATTTTATTCCGCAGTCTTCAGCCGCATGGGGTGTTGCGACTCTCAAACTATTCAATATAAGAAACCGGCTCCTTTTTCAAAACAGAATGCAATGAAATATGACAAGACAGTAAGAAGACTTCACTTAAACTTTTATGATTCGACGCATTGGTAGCATAGAATTCTGATCAATATTTTTAGCAAGTGCTGTTTTATTGTACTGTTAAATTTAGTATACCTTACTTTTGCGAAGTGAACATTTGCATAAGCATGCTTTGTGGTGTCTAATATGAATAAACTATTTAATGCTGTTACAAGGTAAGCCAAATCTTGAAGAGGATTCAACGTAGAACCTTCGAACCACCTGCACTTTAGCCAAGAACGTTCTAACCATTGCGCCACTAAGGTCGTCGTTTGCTAGTTCTATTAACTTACTGCCACTTTCTACGCTGTGCCGCGAATACGCAAGCGTCCCGTATATGGCACGGGGCCCTATATGGTCAACAATCATAGAGTCCGACATGGTAGCTGCATCAACAATGTGCAGCGGTTATGGGGGATTGTGGATAAGAAGAGCAATAAAAGCCTTCGTTGCTTATAAATTGTTAGCTTGTTACGTATGAGTACGCGTGAGTTATGTTTCGTAACATATGTTCTGGCTTCATAGCTCGTTTGGAATCTGCCCGTAACATAGCTGCGGCGAGGGAATAGAATTCAGTAATTTAGAACCTAAGCGATTTGACATAGTCAATCGGGCTCGAAGGACCATTTTTTTTGTGTTTTTTACTATGCACAAAGGATTATTCAAAAGGTCTCGATAGGGGTGATGGAGTAGGTCATCAGAGTACTTAAATAAATAGGTTTAATTGTAATCAGTGCTGCTACGTTAGTTAGTTGACAGACAGTTAGTTGAAGCCTCATGACCTCCAGCGATGCACGAACAAGCATAGATATAGAATTCGAATCCGTTTCTGAATTATTGCAAACAGGGAGGTTCCCTAACCGATACAATCCGCACGAAGTAAGTGCTCGTATCAAAGATACGTATAAAGATACGTGTGGAGTGTTGACTCCAATAGAATCATTAATAGCGAGCACTCGAGCGATATCACCCGGTAAGCAAACACTATGATTAGCGGCCGGCAGCTCGCGCCCCGGAGCGCTAGTTGCGCACACTGATAACATAGGACGGGGCGCTTTCGCGAGCATTACCCCCCTTACATACCGATACCCACACACTCATACGGTAGACTGGTACTCGCGCGTACGTGCCACAAATCTCTTCTTTCCGGTCGTCCCCGCGGCAGCAGGACAGTGTAGTGAGTGTGATCGCGAGCTCCGCAGAACGCGTTGAGCCGCTCACCACACCGCGGAACCGCCGCCCTGCGAGGAGCGAAGAAGAAGAGGCGCCTGTCGACGCCGAACAAGGTGCGGTTCACCCTCACTTATTTTGTTAAATAAGTTGAGGGTGAACGAAGAAAATTTTAAGACAAGGTACCCCCCCCCACGACAACAGCGCGCTTCAACCGGACCACGATGGGCGGACGCCGTCCGCCCGATTACCACCTCAGGGCCGCGCAGGCGGCCCTGAGAGAGGCAGGAGAAGCCGATTCGCCCGCATCTCCGTCGACATCACCCTCAGCAGTAACACCGCAGCCGTCACCCCGCTCCCCGACCTCGTCGGAATATTTCGATAGGTTCGGGGAGCCCGTCCCGTCGCCGTCCGGAGCCGGGCCGGCCCCGATGCCATCTGATGATGCACCAGGGGCCGCCACCAGGCGCCGTTGCACCGCGTCGGAGCGGAGCCCGGACGCCAGCACCAACGCCGAAAAGAGGACTCGGGTGCTCTCCCCTTTTAGGGTCGAGACCTCCCGTTCCCCCACCCCACCTATTAACCCGCCCGTAGTGGCGACGG